>CAKNEU010000037.1:6509-308461 GCA_930272665.1 Mariannaea elegans
TGCATTTTTAAACTCCCCCCCCCCCCCCCCCCCCCAAAAAAAAAAAAAGAAAAGCCATTCGACAAGGGAACATTTATTCTATCCGTTTGTAAAATTATCATCGGGAGTCCAAATTTTATAACTCCACCGACAGACCCATCTCTTAATCTAATTTTCTCTCATGTACGAACCCCTTAGCTTTGCGTGGGCATGTTTACACTCTTTGCAGAGTCTGACTCCTCCTCTCCTTTCCATAGACTGGTGACAGTCTTGGTCTGGGTGTAAAAGTTCAGGCCGGACTTGCCGTAGAAGGTGCTAACACCACCACCAGCAATGCTCTTCTTGTTGCCGGTGAAGCTGAACATGGGCAAAGGCACAGGGATAGGCACATTAATTCCAACCTGGCCAGCCTCGATGTTCTTCTGGAACCAAGAAGCCTTACTGCCAGAATTGGTAAAAATGGCAACGCCATTACCGTACTCGTTGTTATTAACCAGCTTGGTTGCCTCCTCAAGGGATGAAGCACGGAGTACAACCAGAACGGGACCAAATATCTCTTCCTTGTAGCACTTCATGTGAGTCTCAACACCATCGATGATGGTAGGGGCAATGAAATTGCCATTGGGATACTTGGCCGGGGCGTATCCACGGCCATCGAGAACCACCTTGGCACCCTCCTCCTCAGCTGAGGCAATCAGACCTTCAATGCGCGCCTTGGATTTGGGAGTGATCACGGGTCCAAGGTCAGCACCAGTTTCGAAACCGCCATCCGTCTTCAGTTGCTTGGCAGCGTCGACCAGCTCGTCGACCCAGGACTGAGAGTCCTCGCCAACTAGAACGACAGTGCTCAACGCCATGCATCGCTGGCCAGCAGCACCAAAGGCAGCACCAGTAATGGCATTGATGGTGCTCTTTCTGTTGCAATCGTTCAAAACGACGGCGTGGTTCTTAGCATCAAGGTTGGCCTGAACACGCTTGCCATTGGCAGAGCCACGAGCATAAATATATTCGCCAGCGGCGTTACCACCAACAAAACTGATGGCCTTGATAGCAGGCTCATCAAGAATAAAATTAACTGCGCGGTGAGTACCGTGGATAATATTGATGACACCCTCTGGGAAACCTGCCTCCTTGGCAATTTCGGCGAGGATCATAGCGGCACCAGGGTCGCGCTCGGAGGGTTTAATAACAAGAGTGTTACCAGTGATGGTAGCAATAGGGATAGACCAGAGGGGAATCATGGCAGGGAAGTCTATTGAGGTATATCGTTAGAATAGTGTTCCCAACACAATCAAGAGCTGAACTTACTGAAGGGGCAGATAGCGGCAACAACGCCAAGGGGCTCGCGGTAGTTGCGAGTTTCCATGTCTTTAGTTACCTCAAGGACCTCTCCGGTGATTTGCGTTGTAATGCCACAGGCAGTCTCAGCCACCTGAAGGCCTCTCAGGACATCGCCTCTGGCGTCGGCAAAAGTCTTCCCCTGTTCCAGAGTGATTGATGCAGCGAGGCGGTCCCAGTTCTCCCGAATCAGTCGCACAAAGTTGAACATGATTTGTTGTCGGCGGAGAATACTGGTATCCTTCCAACCGGGGAAAGCATCTTCGGCGGCTTTGACGGCAGCCTTGAGCTCCTCATCGGTGGACTCGGGTACGCGGGTTACCACATTGTTAGTGGAAGGATCATGCACGTCGATCCATTTAGTAGCAGCCGAGGGAGTAAAGTCATTGCCAATAAAGTTGTGAGTGGGCAAAGGCTCAGCAATCTTGGAGTGTGTTGTAGGCCAAGGACGCATGGCGGCGGAATGGCTGGACCGCATAATGTTTCGCGCTCCCAATGAGCGAGGCACACGGCGGGCAGCTCGAGAGATGTTCATTGTTGTATAGCGGGCTGAATAAAGAACGAAAGAATTGCAATAATGACACAAAGCAATTCTGGGTCATATGGTCTCATAAGGAACCTTTCATCATGACAGCTTTCCGTTGTCTAATCCAATCGAGCTTCAAATCTAGCCGCACAACCGGCGAATTAGGAAAGTGGGGATGAATATGACATTCAATTGCTAACAGGTGAGTGTTAGCAAAATAAAATAGTAAAAAGAAAAATCTTTGAGAACGCGGGAGTGTGTTTCGCGCATCCTTCTCCAACAGCTATCCCGAGCTACCCTGAGCTATCCACAACTCCGGTTCTTCTCCTCTTGGAATTCCCCCACATAAGAGACCCCGCCTCACTTTCGGCTTGACCATAGTTCCACTGTCTGTGGCGGCATCCGCACCCTCAACGAGAAAGGCAGGCTATCCCGCCCGATAAGGACGCCTAGTGCGAGCAGGAGTATTTGTGAGAGACTCGCCTTATCGTTTCTGGCCAAATCATATCGATCACTAGATTGCTGTTGGGTTGGGGAGGACCCACTGATTCCATTGATCTCGTGGATGGTGGTCAGCTAAGTTCTGAGCTCCATGCCGTGCTTCACTTAAAATATTTGGACCCCGACTTGGGCTTCTTTCCAATCGTCGAGCGTGTTCATTATTTCTGCCATTGTCTTCCACATTTATTTTGTTTCTGTACCAAAAAGCGTGTTTCTCTACAAAGATGGCCAACCGCGGAAAATCCTACGACCCAAAAGTCCATACCATTGCAGACTTGAAGGAACATGGCTGCCGCAACCTCCCCAAGATGTACAGTGGTATGCACCTTGAAGCTATCGCTGAAAGATCATGGACTTTACTAAGCTGTTATGCAGATTACTTCAACGGAGGGGCTATGGACTTAATTACGTAGGTCATTGACATTCCTTGTTTGTTGAACATTTTTTACTGACAAACGTATGTCTTAAAGTCTGCAGGATAACGAGGATGCATACAACCGGTACAAGATCCGACCCCGCGTGCTCGTCAATGTTCAGGATGTAGACATTCGCGGTGAGATTTTTGGCCAAAAGACGACGCTGCCATTGGGTTTCAGCCCCGCAGCTATGCATCGCTTGGCTCATCCCGATGGAGAGATTGCGACCTCTCGTGCCGCCGCCAAGTTTGGCATCTGCATGGGTCTGTCATCGTATGCAACTGAGTCAATGGAGAATGTCGCCGCGCAGGGCACCGGAAATCCGTATGTGATGCAACTCTGCGTGCTTAGGCACCGCGAAACGACACTCCAACTCTTGCGGCGCGCAGAGGGTAAGTCATGTGGCTTCCAATGTATAATGCTCCTTTTAGTTGACCCTGGTGTTTGCCGCAGCTTCTGGCTACAAGGCTATTTTCCTTTCCGTCGATGTTCCCGTGCTCGGTCGCCGCTTGAACGAGTACCGCAACAACTTTATCCTTCCCGATGACTTGGAGTGGCCTAACCTGCTTTCCGACGGCAAGAGTGAGCTCAGCGGCGAACAACAGGAGGGCTCCAGCAAGCACGACTTCGACCCCTCGCTCGATTGGGATACTGCCATTCCTTGGCTTCGAAAGAACACCAAGCTTCAGCTTTGGATCAAGGGTGTGTATGGCGCCGAGGATGTTGAGCTTGCCATCAAATACGGTCTGGACGGTGTCATCGTTTCCAACCATGGTGGTCGCCAGCTGGATGGTGTTCCTGCAACTCTTGATGCTTTGCGAGAGTGCGCCATCGCCGCTGGTGGCAAAATTCCCGTCGCTGTCGACGGTGGTATCCGTCGTGGTACTGATATTTTCAAGGCCCTTGCGATGGGCGCTTCTCACTGCTTCGTCGGCAGAATACCTATCTGGGGTCTTGGTGTAAGTTAACTTCTGGAGGCATTGACGTGGAATGGAGGCTAATAAATATTTGACAGTACAATGGCCAGGAGGGTGTCGAGCTTGCTCTTCAGATTCTCATGGATGAGTTCAAAATTACGATGGCCCTCGCTGGATGCAAGACGATCAAGGACATTACCCGTGAACACATTAGATACCTCGACGGAAATGGCGTTTTGGCAAAGTTATAGGTGCATTCAGTAGCGTTGCATAGCATAGATTTCAATTAGAAGTTGTATATTCCCATCATCTTCGCGTTCATGCTCCCCCGTATGATTTCAAAAGTCTCGTTTTCCATGATGTTCGGCAAGAATTTCTTCAGCCATTAGCTACTAAGAATTTAGAGATTGCGGTTTTGGTACTGACCCGGATGTCATCACCAGTCTAAGCGTGAGCGACATTCTCAGACCACCCGGATGCTAGAATCGAGTACATTAAGCCTAGTTAATGGTATTAATAAATAAATAAATAAAAATCGTGAGGCGTTTATCTTATTTTGTTTATACTACTACAATTCTTTCAATTAATAATTATGTCCATGCTAGTATCTACAGTGATATCTTCTATGTCTGAATAGAGTACCCTCTGATCCAGATCCATGGCCCTAGCTCCTTACCTAGAATGGTGTGTTTGATGAACAACCCCTCCATGTTGGTCTGTGGAGCAAAATTCGAGAGTCAACTCAATTCAACATAAAGATTACGTATCCGGAACCAATTAATTGCCAATTCAGAGTGGAATCGACTTCTAGAACTGCACTTGAATTACGTGCGGAATTGGATGCTGCTGATATGTATGCCAGGACGGATGACCACGGCTTAGCAGATTGCCGGACCGGCCCAGCTATCCACGTGAACAAAAATCTACAGAATCTATCGCTCGGAGTTACCTTGATTGCCTTCCATTCAATCCTAGGGTGCGATTCCGGAGTTCTATCACTTTTTGATCTAGTTTGGGAGGCAAAACACCGCCCAGCATCGCCGGCGCGGAGACTTGCCTGGTTCAAAAGGGAAAGACACCCACCAAAACAACCTGCGATCTAGCGCGGGGTAATTCGTGCAGAGAGTTGTAAGTGATTGCAATCATTACATATAATACGTAGTACATAGAGTGAAAGAAATGTGAATGTTTGACAGACAACACAATTCCACTATCCTCTTGATTGCCTCGTTTTCGATTTCCCAAGTTTATCATTATTACCACTCATTCACAATGACTACCAACGTCGCTGTGCCTCAGGGCATCATGGTGGCCCTCATCACCCACTACAAGGCCGACGGCTCTATTGACCTTGAGGGCATTGACGCCCACGTCAAGCGTCTCCTCGATACTGGCGTCCACGGTTTCGTCCCTGGTGGCAGTACTGGCGAGTTCACAGCTCTTACCACTGAGGAGCGAAAGCAGCTTGTTGAGCAGGTCGTGAAGTCCTCTGCCGGCCGCGCCCACGTTATGGCTGGCATTGGCGAGCTTTCCACTGCCAAGGCCGTTGATCTGGCTATCCACGCTGCGAAGGCTGGCGCGCACTCCTTGATGGTTGTTCCTCCTTTTTACGACGCTCCCAACAAAGATGAGCTCAAGGAGCACATGCGCGAGATCCACGAGGCCAGCGGTCTCCCCATTGTTTATTACAATATACCTTCCGCCAGCGGTGTCTCTCTTTCTCCCAAGGAGATTGCAGACCTCAACAGTGTTGGCGTCAAGTACCTTAAGGATACCTCCGGCAACGCCCCCGCCCTGACCGACCTTCTTTTCACTTACGGGGATGATATCACTGCTTTTAACGGTTGGGACACTCTCACCTTCTACGGCCTTGCCGCTGGCGCCAAGGGTTCCGTATGGGGCACCACCAACATCCTTCCCGAGCTTAGCATGGAGCTCTGGGATGCTCTCGCCGTTAAGGGTGACCTCAAGCGCGGTCGTGAGATCTGGGCCAAGATTTTTCCCCTCTGCAAGGTCCTCGAGTCTCACAACTACTGCGCTGGTATCAAGACAGGCATGGAGCTGCGTGGCTGGAAGACTGGTGGCATCCGCAAGCCATTCAAGCTTTTGGAGGGTGAGGCTCGGGCTGAGCTTGAGGCTGCTCTTAGGCACGCTGGTGTGTTGTAAAAGGGAAAACGGAAAAGTGGGAAATGAAACAAAGTGGATGATTTTGGAATGAGTCAACATGAAGATTAGAATATGAATTTAATACGATCATTTTTTTATTCGTAACCTTGACCCGATCCACGCTTGAAATATGACCCTCAAATCCAAGCCACCCATAAAATAACAGGGGAAATTAACAATGTGCAAAATATACTAATTTCCTTTTTCTTTAAGCTTCCATGATAACACAAGGCCAGCTCATGGTCCAATCTCCCGAGTTTTTTCTCTTTTCCCAGATAGAAGAGACAATCTGTTTCGCTGGTTTAGGTGTAAAGTAGAGCCCCCTTTCATCAGTGACCGTTAGACATCTAAGCGCAGTTTCTTGAAGATCAGGAGTGACAGCCTCACTAGCAGCAATGAAAGCTGGCCAAGCGAGACTTGCGACAAAGTCCTGGTCGTCAATCATCTGGTCCAGACAGGGCCCAAGATAATCGAAAGTTTTTCGGACATTGTCCTGAAGAATCATGGCGTTCACATCGTAAACTCTGCGGTAGAAGTATATGACAAGCGCTTGGTGAATCGCGAGAGCCATAGACTTTGCATGGGGATGGTCGATGAGCTCCTGTTCAGTTTCGAGGACATGCTGTGGCGGTCTTGGTGGTCCTATTGATTCGGCAGTCAGAGACCAGGACCAAATGCTGGTCTCCAGGCTCTTGATATGGTGTGCCAAGTCAACGGAAAGTTTGGGGTTGCACTGAGCTAAGGACTCGAGGCGCTTCTTCTCATTTGCCATCGAGATCGTTTGCGACAGTAAAGTCATAAGACTTTCGGGAATACCATAAATGACCGGGAATAGTGTCTCCTTCCATTGGCCTTGAATTTGGAGATGGATATCCTTGTAGCCTACATCGAGACTCTTCTCGTGAGCTGGATCAAGACCGATGTTCAAAGAATCCTCCGTAAGGCGAAATGGCCGAACACTGACCGCCGATGACACATTCTGATTTGGAGGGTTCAAGGCCTCGGGGAGGAGGGAAACACTCTCGGCAATCACGCGGAGGTGGGTGTACATATGGTGTAGCATTCGGATTTTGTAGGGATTTGCACTGATCAAGCCTCGTAAGCGAATCAGTCTTTCCGCATCGAGGAGAAATATACGGAAGGCAGGATTTCCGTTATAAAGCTACGCCATGGATTAGTAAAGATATAGTAGCGAATCGGGTTATTAGAATACATACAGAGGTCATAGCCAATGAGAGAATAGCCATGAGGAGCTCCTTGTATTTTGTTTGCTTAGGACCAAACATCTCGAATTGCAGTGCATTCCGCAAGTGTTCCTGGGCCTTCTCCTGATGCCGGGCACCAATTTGTCTCCAGTGATTGGTAAAGGAGCCTGGCTTATTCGTCATGTGTAGTTGGAAGGCACTATGAGCTAAGATGGTATAAAGAATGGTGTAACGGGTATGAGACGTCCCGTTCCAGAGGGAGAGCTCAGCAAAGGTCTCCAGTGCACAAGGTAGGAATATTAGTTGCCAAGGAGATTTCCGCTTGGTCTGCATTGTAGCAGTGGCACCATCCACTTGTTGTTTAAAGTACCGAAGGAGTGGCTCCGCATGCTCAGGGAGATTCTGTGAAGATCCATGGCTTTGTGGAAGGCCACGTGAAGGAGCTGGCGTTGGAACCCTCACCTCCATTCGCGGCGTAGAGGGCTGATCGTGTAATGTGTCGACAGTCATGGCACCGCTCTCAATAGCATGAGTAACAAAGCTGGGGCTAAATAGAGACAACCCTTCAACAGCTGGAGGATTCTCTAGGAACATATTCGTCATAGAGGGATCTGAGATGAGCAATTGGCTGGGACTGGCGCCCTCATGTGTGTCTAGTCCCAAAGTAGGATCAAGAGAGCTAATAAACAGCTCAAAGTTGGCTTCGTTGATCTGGTCAGACCAATCTGTTCGTTGGATCTCTTCGATCATTCCCTCTGGCTCTGAGCACGTAGTGAGTTCAGGGTCGACATGAATAATACTACCCGATGCGGACGAGTCGGGAGAGTTGGCCAGCAGCACTGAGGCTTGGACTGGGATTGGTTCATTCCGGGCGGGAAAAACACCAAAGGGGCCTTTGGCCAAGCCTGAGGCTTCCTGGCCATTATTTCCCAGCTTTTCGCATGCTGAGTCGATGTCAGCTAGGAGATCTATGGCAGACTGTCGGCCCAGGCTGTTGGCCAGCTCCAGGCTCATAACACGACGTTCAGCCTCTGCGAGGCAAAAGGTTAGCGAATCATCTCGGGACTATTCAACGAAGGACCGGCAACATACCGGAGAAAAGTGGATACCGATATTCCGATCCCCGATGTGACTGTTGTTGTTCCGGCCGGAGGGTGGAATCGTCAGTGATCCAGAAGAGCTTGGCCCCATAGCCGCCGCAAACCAAGCCAAGCCGCCGACAAGTGCCGCATTCTGGCTGCGCTTCATCGCACTTGGCATGCCTGCTTCGACAAGTGCGACACCCAGTAAAGGTGCGGGTTCGTTCAACCCTTGTGCCGTTGGCCTTGGTCATCTCTGATGCGGATGGCGAGAGACTGGACGGATGGGGTCGAGTGTGGACCAAGATACATGGGCAAGTGGGGAGATGCGGGATTGGGGACGCAGAATACGCAAACAAGGGGAGATGGGGTAAGAGAGGATTCAATATGACTTTCCTGTTTTCCTGCAGGTTAAATTGGCAATATGCGAGAAGAAATGGGAACCTGGGGTTGGGAGAACCGGTTGCCTTCTGTATCTAGAAGATGATGAAGATGATGAAGATGGTCTCGTTACAGGAAAGGAAAGCTTCCGCGGGCGCAAAGTGGAGCTTGCTTGAGGACGGCGCGTATCTTTCGCTTCTTCCGAGGGGCGAGAAACGCCATGGCTATAATCAATTCCCCGCATGGGGTAGACACAAGGCTAGAATTCGCGCTTAGGCACGGTGGGAGTCTGGCTCTAAGGATCTACCTAGTTAGACTAAAACTGAAAAAGAGATGTTGGATGTGGACATAGCCGGGTTTCCAGATGAGAATATGCGCGTCAGCGTACTTGGGATCAAAGAACCGAATCGGAGGCATCACAAAGATGAGTATACAAGCCGGATCCTCGTTCAAAGCTGTTCTTGAATTTCAGCCATTGTTTGTTCGAAATTTCTTCCCCTCTACTCATCCTTGTACAGGGATCTATCATCTATACTTACACAATGCGCAAGGCCGCTTTTAACCCTTCTTCCCTCCGAGCCTTTGCTCGCAGCAGCCATGGTGCGGTCCGAGGTTTCAGCAGCTCATTACGCAAGCTCAATGCCTCTCCATTTGTCAATGAACCTTCGGGGCCTGTGATGCACACAAGCATTCCCGGCCCCAAGTCCAAGGCTGCCATTGAGAAGCTCGACAATGTCTTTGACACTCGCAGCTTGAACATGCTGGTCGACTACCCCAAGTGTAACGGGAATTAGTGAGTGTTGACGAATTCTCGCATTTGTCAATGCAAGCTGACTTTAATCTCAAGCGTTGTTGATGGTGATGGTAACACCTTGCTCGATGTGTAGGTTAATCCTCGCCATACATCGATTGACTTGCACAAGCTCATATTTTGTTTCCCAGTTTCGCCCAGATTGCTTCCATCCCCATCGGCTACAACAACCCCGAACTGGCCAAGGTTGCGTCCTCTCCCGCCATGGTGAACGCCATCATCAACCGTCCTGCCCTCGGTAACTTCCCCTCTGCCGACTGGGCTGAGATCCTGGAGACCGGTATCCTGCGTGCTGCTCCCAGGGGCCTTGACCAGGTCTTTACTTCTACTACCGGCTCAGATGCCAATGAGACCGCCTACAAGGCATCTTTCATTTGGCGTCGAACCCAAGAGCGTGGCGGCAAAGATTTCACTAAGGAGGAGATTGATTCTGCTATGGTCAACCAGGCCCCCGGCGCCCCCAACTACTCCATCCTTTCCTTCTCTCATGGCTTCCACGGCCGTTTGTTCGGCAGTCTATCTACCACCCACAGCAAGCCCATTCATAAGCTTGATATTCCCGCCTTTGACTGGCCCACTGCTCCTTTCCCTCAGCTGAAGTACCCTCTTGACCAGTTCGCCGCCGAGAACCAAGCTGAGGAGGAGCGTTGCCTTGCCGAGTTTGAGCGTATCATCTCTACCTTCCACAACCCCGTCGCTGCGGCCGTCGTCGAGCCTATTCAGTCCGAAGGTGGCGACAACCACGCTTCGCCATTCTTCTTCCAGGGTCTCCGCAGAATCACTAAGAAGCACAACGTTCTTCTGATCATTGACGAGGTTCAGACTGGTGTTGGTGCCACTGGCAAGTTCTGGGCCCACGAGCATTGGAACCTCGACAGCCCCCCCGACATGGTCACCTTCTCCAAGAAGGCCCAGGCAGCTGGCTTCTTCTATGCCAACAAGTCTCTCCGACCTGACAAGCCTTACCGTCAGTTCAACACCTGGATGGGCGACCCTGCCCGGGCTCTTCTGTTCCGCGGCATCTACGATGAAATCGAGCGACATGGCCTTGTTCACCAGACCGCTCGTGTCGGTAAGTACCTCTACGGCAAGTTGGATGTCCTTTCCCAGCGCTACCCAGGCGAGATCAAGAACCTAAGGGGCAAGGACCGGGGTACATTCTTGGCCTGGGACAGCCCTCGCCGAGATGAAATCATCAGGTTGGCCAAGGCCAAAGGTGTCAATATTGGTGGAAGCGGCGAGAACACCATTCGTCTCCGCCCCATGCTGGTATTCAAGGAGTTCCACGGTAATTTTTGATATATTCCAGGCATGGTGAAAAAGCTGACAAATATTGTAGCCGATATCCTCATTGAGACGCTCGAGAGCATCTTCAAGGCTTAATTAATCACAGCCCCCTACCGACCTCAGTCTTAGTTCATCTTTTAACTTAGAATTTCCGTTCAGGGTAAGAACATAGTAGAAAAGGGGCATAAAAAAGTAGCATAGAGGCATTAGGGTTCGTCCCCAACACGATGCCATGATTCAAGACGAACAAATTCACACGGGGTTCAACTTACATGACGGCTCTCTTGGTGTGGGGGACAGATGATCTGGCCACCCCTGGAACCATGCAACTCTGCGACTCGCGTGGGGCAACCCCTCCATTGCATGAAAAAGGGAAGTGTCCGCGATTGCCTCAGAGATAGACAGCCAGCCAATGGCTCTGACGATGACGATGGAAGATGAATGAATCGACTTAGTAAATTTTATCCCTCGAGCTCGTGCCATTTGTATGATATTTAGAGCTTTCCCCGCATTCGGCGTTGATTTGATCCCTCCAAATACGTCATTTGGGCAGTCGAAAGCGACACCTTATTATTATTAGTCATATGCGTGAGAATAAAAAGACAAGAGTTGTAATGAAGGCGTCTTCCAGTATCTACTTGTCGCTGTTCTCTCGATAATCCTTCAACATCGCTTCCATCCAGAAAATTCCTAAAAATGACCTCCATTTTCTTGTGCGAAGGACTAATTCCCCTCCAATTTCTGCTGTGGAAACTGACATCGGCCCAGAACTGGTGCCACTGGTTATATCGGAGGTCAGGTCCTTCGAGATCTCGTCCGATCGCATCCAGAGTACGAGATCGCAGCCCTTATTCGAGATGGTGAAGTCGCTAAGCGCGTCACGTCAATCTTTCCGGATGTTCGACCTGTCGTCGCAAGTCTTGATGATTCTAAAGTCGTCGAAGAGGAGGCGTCCAAGGCGTCGGTCGTTTTGCGCATGTACCCCCCGCGTCCTTTACGGTCGTACCCAACGCTAACAACAAGCAGACCTCGCATCAAACAAGCATGTAGGCAGCTTTCAGGCAATCCAGCGCGGTCTCGCCAAACGATCATCTCCTTGTAAGAAACATCCCTATTGGACGTCTATCTGTGAATAGGGACTTACGAACGTAGCCTTTTGGATTCAGGTCTCCGGTGCCAGCGCCCTCGCGGTAGAAGAGCTCTCTTCCCCCTCTTTTAAGCCCGGCCAGCCCTCGAATGCCATTTTCGACGATTTCGACGGCATTGCAGACATTCGTTCGCTCGTCCGCGCTCATTCTTCACGCGTAGTTGACAACTTTTTGCTCGACGTCGCAAAACAGAACCCTTCCATCAAGACAGCCCTTGTGCTGCCTCCCATCATTTACGGTGTCGGTGAGGGGCCCATCAACCAGCGCAGCATCCAAATTCCCACTCTCGCTAAAGTCGCTCTGGAGAGAGGCAAAGCCATTAGGCTAGGTAAGGGCGAGGGCCGCTGGGGCAACATTCACGTTCGTGATCTCGGACCTCTGTTCGCCTCGCTGGCAGAGGCCGGTGCAAAGGGAAACCAGGATGATGCCATCTGGGGGGACAATGGTATTTACCTGACAGGCGTTGGGGAAATTGTAGGACCCTCTCTACCTCATCCTGGAAAATGACATGGAAGCTGACCAGCGCAGTCTTGGGCCGAAATTTCCGAGCGAATTGGCAAATCAGCTCATGAGAAAGGCTTCATTCCCACGAGTGAGGTTGAGGAGATTGACGAAGCTGAGGCCGACAAGCTTCTCCCCGCGGCGCGCGTATTCTTCGCGAGCAACGCCCGAAGCAAGACCCGTCGAGTAACCGAGCTACTTGGGTGGAAGCCGGTTCAGGAGGGTTTAGAGGCGAACATTCCCAAAACGCTTCTGGAGGAGGCTCAGAGACTAGGTAAGGCTAAGATCTAGACCAGGTAATCAGATACGGGAACTTGACTCGAATGATTTAGCTAGCTACGAACTTTGGGTGGAGAGAGCCCCATCAACCCCTCTAAATCCCTTCACTTGACTCGAGTCCACGGGTCCAGAAGGCTTATCTGAGTTAGTGAAGCGGCAAAAGATGGCATTGGGCCGATGATTAGTGATTACTAAGTAGAAGAATAAACCACATCTTCTAGACGCAGTCTCACCTGGCATTCCTCTTTTGATTCTAGCCCACCTCCCGAAAGCGGCAGTTAGACCGCAATCTTTGGCGATGGAAGCGTCTCGTGGTGTTCTATCAGTGCCATCGCCACCAAATCTACATCCATTTCATTTTGGCAGGTTTCCGCGCCTCCTGAAATTCTCCACTTCAGCAACCTCTCCCCGCCATCATTCGGTGCATTTCATATTAACTAAGGTGTCTCGTTGCGTCACACGCGTTCCGATATGTCCAAATAAGCGGCGGTTGCAGATACCGCTACCGTAAAATCACATTGGAAATAGCTTGCTAGAAAAGTACCGATCCGCCTCGCCTTCAATAACTTACTGATTGCCCCGATCCCGGCCCGGCCGTTGATAAAAAGAAATCCACCCTGTAAATCTTGGACAGCTTCATCTACTCTTCAAGCTCCAAACTCCCATAGACCTTGTCAAATTGAGTGTCTTTACTAAATCACATTAATCACAATGGCGCCCGCCCCAATCGAGCTGACAATCCCCAACGGTGTCAAGTACACCCAGCCCACGGGCCTGTTCATCAACAATCAGTTTGTTGAGTCCTCCAGCGGCCAGACCATCACCTCCATTGACCCCGCGTCAGTAATCCCGCGCGTCTATCAACTGGTCCATATCACTGACTCTATTAAAGTACCGAAGAAGTTATTGCCAGTGTCCACGCCGCAGATGCCAACGATATCGATAAGGCCGTGAAGGCCGCCCATACTGCATTAAGGCATCCCTCCTGGAAGAAGCTCCCTGCTTCGGACCGTGGCCAGCTAATGGCTAAGCTTGCCGATCTAATGGAGGAGAAACGAGAACTTCTGGCGGCCATTGACGCTTGGGATAACGGTACGTAAAATTTTTCGTGCCCTTTTTTTTTTTGGAACCTGTTCTAATAAGCTGCATAGGAAAGACTTACCTCGAAGCCTTGGGGAATGACTTGGTTGAGGCCGTGAGCGTGATCCGCTACTACGCTGGTTGGGCCGACAAGACCTTCGGCCAGACCATTAGCACCACTCCCGAAAAGTTCGCTTATACAATCCGTCAGCCCGTTGGTGTGGTAGCCCAGATTATCCCTTGGAACTACCCTCTGTCTATGGCTACCTGGAAGCTGGGCCCTGCCTTGGCTTGCGGCAACACCGTTGTGCTCAAAGCCGCCGAACAGACCCCCCTTAGCATCTTGGTCTTCGCTGAGCTTGTCAAGAAGGCCGGCTTCCCCCCTGGTGTTGTCAACATTGTCAACGGTCTAGGCCGAGATACCGGTGCTGCTCTGGTTCAGCACCCTCTGGTTGATAAGATTGCCTTTACTGGCTCTACCGCCACCGCTGCCAGTATTATGGGCATCGCTGCCAAGACCCTTAAGAACATTACCCTCGAGACCGGCGGCAAGTCGCCTCTCATTGTCTTCGAGGATGCCGAGCTTGAGCAGGCTGCCAAGTGGTCGCACCTTGGTATCATGTCCAACCAGGGCCAGATTTGCACTGCTACTTCTCGAATCCTCGTTCAAGAGAGCATTTATGACAAGTTCCTTGCCGAATTCCTTAGCACCGTCAAGACTGTGAGCAAGGTTGGAAACCAGTGGGATAAGGATGCCTACCAGGGTCCTCAGGTGTCCAAGGTCCAATACGAGCGTATTCTCGAGTACGTTGAGATTGGTAAGAATGAGGGCGCTACTCTGGCCTCTGGCGGTGCGCCTATCCAGGTCGGGGACAAGGGCAAGGGTTTCTTCATCGCTCCCACCGTTTTCACCGACGTTACTCCTTCAATGCGTATTTTCCGTGAGGAAATCTTTGGCCCCGTTGTCGCCATCGTTAAGTTCAAGACCGAGGAGGAAGCCATTGCCCTGGCTAACGACAGTACCTATGGTCTCGGCGCCGCTGCTTTCACTACCAACCTTGAGCGTGCTCACCGGGTTGCTGCAGATATTGAGGCTGGTATGGTTTGGATTAATAGCAGCCAGGATTGCGATCCTCGCGTGCCGTTCGGAGGCGTCAAGCAGAGTGGTATTGGTCGGGAGTTGGGAGAGGCAGGTCTTGAGGCCTACTCACAGATTAAGGCAGTTCACGTGAACATGGGCAGCAAGCTATGAACGCAAAAGAACTTAATGGCGGTTAAAAGACGAATTCACTTGTTATAGATATATATATTAGCTATCTAAACAAATCCATCACGATACAACCTATCTTCTCGAAATCTTCTTGCAAGCCTCGTACACCTCTTGTACAAACGAGTCTTGGACGTTCCAGGTATAGCAAAAAGATTTTAGCGGGTAAAGTGGTATTTGACATAAAAAATAGGCATCGTATTGATGCAAAAGATTACAAGACTTCCGAAATATTCTGGAATCAGGGTGTAAAAAATAAGAAAAATTATAGTCTGACACGTCCAGTCGAACGATGTAAAGTCTCAACCGTCCAACTCCCGGAAAGTTGAAACCCCAAATCCCCCTACTCCAAATGGTCCCGTAGGCCATCGTCATAAAATTCTGAGCATATCTTTAATCATCGTACAACAAAGCAAAGAGGGTCAACTCCAAAAGATATTTGCGTTTATCGCTTCAAGCGGCCCTCGAAGAGAATCTCGACGGCCTCATCCCAACCTCGAGAGGCAGCAATCTCAGTAACAGTGCGGCCGAGCTCATCACGGACCTCAAGGTCGAAACCTGACTTTTCAGCGAGAAGGCGGAGAACCTTCTCATCACCATTCTCCACGATCTGCATAATAGCATTCCACCCACGGTAGACCTTGTTCGGATCCGCTCCATGCTCGAGCAGGAACTCGAGGATCTCGGTGTCGTCGCGGTGTCTTCGAAGAGCCTTGACGATGGGAAGGTGCTCACCTGGAGCGTTGACATCAGCACCACCCTCGGTGACCAAGAAGGTAACGATGTCGCGGCGGTCCTCACGAATGGCGGAGGTAAGAGGAGAGAAGACGCCACCATTCTTATCCTCGACAGACACACCGGCGTTGATGAGGAGCTTGACAGACTCAAGCTGACCGGCGACGACAGCCATCTCCATAACACCCTTAAACGCGCGAGGCTCAGCGAGAACGGAGAGAATGCGCTTGAGGATGGGAGGGTTGCGAACAGCCATGCAAACGGGCCAGTCCTGGCCGCGAATGTTGGGATCAGCACCGCGAGCAAGGAGAAGTTCGACCATATCGACACGGTTCTCGCGGATGGCGGTGGTGAGAGGAGAATGGCCCTTGGGGTTCTTCTCGTTGGGGTTCAGGCCCTGGTCGAGAAGCCAGTTAAGCGCCTGGAGGTTGTTGACGGCGACGGCAGTCTCGACAATGCCCTTGGGCGAAGTCAGACTAGCACCGGCGGCGACAAGTGGCGCGAGGAAGTGAAGGCGGTTATGGGTAATACACTTGAAGGCGGGATACTCGCTCGCGGGAGTGTTCGGGTCAGCGCCATTGCTGAGTAAGAGGTGGAAGATATCCGGGCGGTCGTCACGAATGGACGTGCAAAGAGGAGTGTAAACACCATCCTTTTTAGCGTTGGGATCAACACCGGCCTTCAGCAGCACACGCACAGACTCAATGTTGTTGACACTGGCAGCAAGCTCCATGATGCCAGGAGCCTTCTTTGGGTCGGCACCGGCGGTCAAAATGGCTTGCAAGCAAGCAGTCTGGTAAGTAGCAGGCCACAGCATGTGCTTAGGACCAGGCAGGTTAGGGTTGGCGCCGTGGTCGAGAAGGCTCTGGACAATGTCGACGCGGCCGTTGGAAATGGCCTCAAACAAACTGGTCTTACCTTCGCGACTCTTAAGATCAGGGTTGGAACCATAATCGAGGAGAAGGTCGACGAGCCTCTTGGGCGTCTTCTTGTTGGTGGCAGCAATGACGAGAGTGTCGCCGCTAGCGGAGAGCTGGTCGGGGTCACCGCCATACATTAACAGCAGGTGAACAAAATTGGTCTTGTTGGTAATAGCAGCCTCGGCGAGGGGCGTCTCATGGTCATGCCCAACAGACATGCCGGGATCAGCACCGTACTTGAGCAGATGGACTGCGCTGGCAAGAGAGCCACGATCAACAGCAGCTAAAAGAGGGGTCATTCCATCACGGTCAGCGACGTTGGGGTCGGCACCAAAGAGAAGAAGAAGGCGAACACTCTCAGCATCGCCGTTCATGGCTGCTTCCCGTAAAGCTAGATGCTCGGCGGCGGTGTTGGGAGAGACGCCCCGGTCAAGGAGCTGCTCCACGAGCTTGTGGTTCCTCCCTCGAATAGCGGAGAGAAGAGCGCTCTTCAAGTTGGAAGTATCGCCTCCAGCAGAGCTGCGAGGGTTCCAGCGGGGCATGCCTAGGGGATCAGCCTTAAGGCGGACGGTCTTAGAGGAGTTGAGGTCAACGCCGGCAAGCTCCTCGAGCGACGCTTCAGGCTCCGACGCACCGGAGTGAGATCGGGTCTGTGATCGAGTCTCGTGGGCTTCATCAAAGGTGCTCATGCGATCAAAGGTACCAGTTGTGCCGGAATGGTAGCGCTCGTTGGAACTGATGGAGCTGGCAGTGTGGCCGCTATAATGCCGAGAATCAGGAGCAGCGGAGACGGATTCTTGGTGCATGGAAGAGGAGCGCTCAGCCCAGGGCAGAGGGGGCAATGGAGGTTGCTGGTTGACGGAGGCACTGTGACTCTCAACGCCACGATGTTGGGAGGAGGAAGAGGGACGATATTGAGAAGTATGGTCAGAGATCTTGGATCGAGTAACACCAGCTCGACTATCCATACGATCGAGGGCGGCAGCCAGTCCAGTGTATCCAATTCCCATTTCCCTTTCCACCTTCTCATTGCCAAGAGACCATTGGAACATGAGAGCGCTCATGCGCAGGCTCTCTCGTGTCTTGCCCAGAGCGGCGATCATCTTCTCCATATCATCGCCGCCGAAGATCTTACCCCAGCCGCGACGCATGCGACCCATGGTGCCCTTGCGTTCATTCTCAAGATACCTCCCGAGCATCTGTTCGAGGAGCTGGAAGTCCGCCTGGGTGACGCGAAACTTTTTGCTCAGCTCCGAGATGACATCGGAGGGAAAGGACTGGCTCGTACGGATGCATTCTGCAAGGCCAGCTTCAATAGAGAAAAGAATCTCACAGGTGTCGAGAAAGTCGTGAGCGAGAACATCGAGGCTATGCGAATGCTTGGTAACGGTGCTGAGGTACTCAAGCATGCGGATTGAGGCACGGTCGCCTACGGATGAGGTCTTGCGACAGAGCTCCAGGCACGCGGCCTGAGCTTTAGAAGAACCCGACATGACGGCGCTCTTCTTAGTCGTCAGGGTTCGTGAAGGAGGGATCTTTTGATGACTGTGATGACTGCGGGCAGGAGACCTCTGGACGGGGTGGTGGAGAGAGATAGGAGAGGTAGGTAACGTTGGGGTGCTGGGACCGGAGTGAAGGCCAAGAGCTTCTTTGGAAACCAGGGTCAGGGACTCTCGGGGTCCGAGAGAGAGGGCTTCTATGAAGGAGTATTCCTTGTCTCTCTCTGTTCCCACTGTCAGGTGATGTGCTGCAGCAGTCATACTGGGAGGACGACGGAACAGCTTAAGAGGAAGAGTGGACGAGGCTCCCTCTTTAGCTCTTTCGATGAACTACGAATGGGGACTGCAGCAGACTTTATGGCGCTCAACGAGACCAGTCCAGCTCGAATCAGCTCCCTTGTTTTTGCCTATCTTCTTCACTCCCCTTCCCATGCTGTGTACCAAAAAGGCGTGGATATCCCGACTCTTTCGTCGTACGTACCTGACTTGGAGGGGGGTGGGCTCCATTGATGGTGGAGTCTAGACGAGGGCATCGTCGCGCTTTGATGTTATGTGGAGAAGCCGACTCCTGGGACGCTACGGATCTGCCGGGGTACCAGCAGTAGATTGCGTCCGAGTTTACGCTGCTGTTAGTCCCAAGATCAAAGAATCCACTTTAGCCCCAAGGATCGCCCGCCAGCAACCTATGCATGCCCCTGCTTAGACAGTGACGCTTTGACTTCATTCCCCTCTCAGGCGCGAGGCCTGGAAGCTTGGGATGTACGCATGGGCTGGACGCTGGGCCATCTGACGGCACCATCGTATCGATATCAACGCAATCCCCACCAGAGGCCACCACGGTCACTACCTTAGGGTCCGAGCAAAGCATAGGCGCCGTGTACGACGCAGGCCAATGCAGCTCCTGGGACGGGACGTGAGCACGATGGAGGGGCACACGGGGTATCACCATGTACTACTTGGCAGAGGCATTTGAACAGGAGCTAAATGGAATATGGGCAAGTACGCTACTGTAGTGAGTGCATGCTGAAGAGAGTGGTGAGAGCGGTGGGAGGGCGGGAAATGGGTGGAAGTGAGAATGAGGAGGGGCGGATGAGTGAAGAAGTGTGCATTGATGGAAGCCCAGGAAAGCCAAAGCGCAAATCCTTTGGGGAGCCACTCAGATCAAGTCCCCCGGGAAGCCACTTTGAAAGAAGCCCCTTAGTCCATGTCTCATGTGTATGCCGAATGGTTACGGATTCTACGGAGTAGGTTAGTCAGGACGGACAAGGTGGGTGTGGACGGAGTTGTGAAAGGCTCAAGCAAGCTTTCGACGGACGAGTGACTGACGGCCCAAAACACAAAAGTAGGGACGGTTCCCGAGTCAGACGAATAGGCAAAGCAGAGCAAACGCAGGCAAAAAGCAAAGCAAGGCATAGGCAACTAAGCAAAGCAATTGAGCAAAAGCAACGAAGCAAATGCTGCATTGGTTTGCAGGATCCACTGGCGCGCGAGCGAGTTTAAAAAAAAATTACCATTTTTTCTTTCTTTTTTACTAAAAAAAAAAACAAAAAAAAACACTGCTAATCCATACCGTCACCTGCCATCGTATCAGAGGCGTCATGAAACCTCGTCAATCGACTGGCCCAGATCGATATCCCAGTGATGGCGGATGGAGAAACCGAAGAGTCGAGATCCGCACAGAGGACGGGGCCTGCCTCGGGGACTGGCTGAGCCTACTACTAGTGAACTAACAATACCTAGCATCATCGGCCTTCGGAACATTTCAATCGGTCCGGAGTTCATGACCAGTCAAATTGGATCAGTCACCCGAGACACTCTCCAAGCTCGGGAAATGGACCTTTTTCTCGCCAAGGATCCCAGGGTGAGATTGCGCGGATTGAACGAGACATATGGAAACTATTGGGATCCTCTTCACAGCGACCGACCTAAGCCCCTTATGGCCACTGGGCCAAAGGTCGAGATCCTGGGGATTCGGCTTTGGACTGAGATCCAGGTTCAGGGGGTTTACCGATGAGTGACGGGCAATCTGACAGATACGATCCAGCAAGCACCACCCCAGGAAATAAAAAGCAATGTTTGAGATGGAATGGCGGGGTTTGCTCTAAAGCCCCAAAAACTGTTTCCTGTTGCTCTTTGCTTTTTTTTTTTTTTTTTCTATCTTTGCTTTTTGGGGGTTTTCTTTTTTCTTTACATTTGCAAACGAAAACCTCAAACCGCCAACCAATGCAAAAGGAAACGGCAACCATAGTCCGGCAAAGAGGAAGAATCCGGGCGAATGGCCGCTCTACAGTAGCTAGCTAGAGTCCTGCCCGGTGTCTTGGCCACTGTCTTGGCCACTGTCGCCAGTAAAATGTGCACCACCACACCCACGCCACAGTAGATGGCTTTCTACTCCGTACAGTATGTATGTACGACGTTTGTGAATAACATCAGTGGGTCGACGCGCGGCTGCAAGGACAATCCCACAATCTCTCTTTTCCGTAGATAAGATCACTGTGAAAACAGTGCACTGTTTGAATGCATATTCCTACATATGTATGTATTGTATCACCTCGTATATGGCGTACATAACATATTGGGAACCTAGCCACTCATTTTCGGCAACTTGTTAGGGAGGATGCACATGCCGGGCGCACCACAAGCCACACTCGCCTAGCCCTGCGCCTTCCGACCAACAGGAAGCCGTAATCTTGTTTGGGGCGCGGTGGAGATTTGATCGCTATCAAGAACAAGTTAATTAAAGCCCTTCTCTTCTGTTCCTCACATTAACCTAATTATTGGTCAACAGTAGGCTATGCCACACAGTTGACCAAGCACTAATATTCGTTGCAACCAAAACAGTGGTTAGTCGCCAGCTTGCGCACTTTTCCAGGCCCCGTCTAAACTCTCCTTCCGGCTGGATTGCCCCGCCACGTGGGAAGACGCAGCGGACGGTGGGTATGCAAGGGGAAGTTGAGTCTTAGGCGTCTGCGACCGCGGTCTAGATGTTGCTTAGCACTTTGTTCAGGTCCGCTCGAAGGCGGCGACTCCTCGAATCGCTCCGGATCCAGCTTCGCGTTCCTTCTTCACCTTGGCGTCACGTCTTAGTTAGCTTGCCCCTCCAAATCCACTATCTCTGAACGGTCTTTCAGCTGTCAACAGTCGAAAAGGGGCCGGGGGAGGTTTTCCACCATTTCCTCTGCTCATGAGACAAAAGTCTCTAATGCTCGAGATCTTGTTCATTTTTGCCCGTCCCATCAAGTGAGACAGTCTCGGCAGTGATGGGCGGGCTGTCGTTAACCACACGTGGTTTGTATTAGAGTTGCTTTTTTTTCTTGGCCCATGTGAGGTTGCAATTAAAACACAACGGTGGCTGGCTGCTTCAAATTGCCTTTGATCATTTGTGATCGATCATCTGTCAAGTCGAATCCAGCCCAGCGGGTGCCTAGCTAAATGTCTCGGTCCCGGTTCCGACGGATAACACATCGGGCTCAAATTTACACGCCACAGGCGCTTCCAGCGTTACCGGTAGTACGGTCAGCCCATTCGATCTCCATTTATTAGGCTGTCTTGTCTTTGGTGGACTACGTAATTACGTTGCCTGGTTTACCACAAGTCTGTAAAAAGAGGCTTGACGTGAGGCCTGAAAATAATTTATCATTCTCATGGGCAGGGCAATGTCAAGTCGAACGAGATTTGCTAGTGCAGCTGACGGTTGGTAATTAGTATAGTATCCCCTTCACAGGGCATCTTCCCTCCCTCACACGAGGACAACAAACGCGGCAGCCTTTCCCCTCTTTTATTAGAACGAGGTTTTTTGGGGGGGCACAAGTTGGCCGACACTCCCTCCATCTCCTTTTCCTGGCCGAATCATGGAGCGATCCACCAGTCAGTCAGTCAGTTGCTTCATGGATTCCCAGGCCTCTCAGCTCATGCAAGGAGCCTTCTCGTCACATACTGATAACTGACAATCACGTACATATGTACGACATGACAGAATCATACAGCAATATTGACAGAACGCCTTTTTCTAGATCATTTTATGCTTTTTGTCGTCTTCGCCCTGCCTGCTGCCGGATGGACATGCATTGGTCCATTCCCCGCCGCCAGCCCAACCCAACCCAGCGCCACCGAGAAGAAACATGCTTGAGGCCAAGAAAAGCCCTTCCCACACCACCATCAGCTGTCTTTTGATTGCGCACAGTCACCCGTGTTTCACGCCAATCACCACCCCCCCGTCCACCATCATTCGGTGATGAGACACATTAGGGTTTTTGCTCTTCGACCGGCTAACAGTTCCCGGTTTCCGTTCCTTGCCGTGCTAGGCTGCTTTTTGCAATGAGCTGCGAAGATGAAATATAACTTCACCTGGGTTACATGTCACGTTCGCAACTATGCGTGGTCTTATGTGTCATTCGCTTACGGCGAAGGGAACCATCCATACGGGTTGACACCTCCCATGCAGGGATAGGTGAGAGCGAGGTGAGAGCTGACAGGGTCGGTGCATCGTAGGGTAATCACGGCATTTGATGTTCCCGGTTGCTTTTCAAAAGTCCACAAGTTTGGTTGTATACAGTAGTAACTACGTAGTCCATCCAGATGAAGCGCCTTGCATGTCAAATCAATCTAGTTTCTATACTACCCATCGCTGTTTTTATTCGCTTTACTTACCACACCTTGCACACCGGCCCCAGTTTACTGTTAGCCTTGCTTTCTCACCACTCCTCCCCATTCACTATCGAGACTGCTCAGCTCAGACATCAGGTTCTCCCACTCGCCATCGTCTTGTTGTTGCTCCTGGGCGGCTCGATCGCCAGGGTGCCATTCTAAACGAGCTTTCAAGAACGTTATAATGCCGTAAAAATCACGATGTATCCGAGAACTCATCCACCAATAGCCGTATCTACCAAGCATACCAAGCCAGTAGGCAAAGATCCACAGCGCCCGATGGTCATTGGTGAGGAGGAGCGCAATGAAATCTTTTGACAACTTCCCGATGAACTGCATGTAAATAAAAATATACATGAAGTCAGGCTCGGTGTTGCGCATTTCCGCCAGTGCACGTAGCGGCGACTCCAGGACCTCTGGGTCGAAGCGGTCGCACTCACGCCGCCGCACGAGCCCTTGCCATTGATCTGGGATAGGTGTGAAACTTAGCTCGCCCGTTTTGTTCATGGTCAATCCCCTGCTGTCGTTGACGAAATCAACCATTTGCGACATGCTGACGTCAAGCTTGGATGTGTTCAGCCCGTTAATGAATGGCTTCACCCCTAATTGGAACTCGAGCCATTTCAACCGGTCGGGGTCGGAGCTGAAAGCCCAACACGAGGAAGGATTTACATCGTCCACCAAGGCAAAGGCCAGCATGTGGATAGTCAAGGCGGTACCTACCAGGGCCTCAGCCCCTCCATCGGTGTCGTTCACTGCCATGTCGGCATTACTTAGGCCCTGGCCTATGGCTTTCGTGAAACTATTGACCGAAAGGTCTTTCAGGTGACACTCAGCAAGGATGTGAGGCTTGGGCCGCGCGACGTGGCAACGCAAATGGCAAGCGGCAATGGCCAAGGTGACAGTGCAGAGATAGGGACGCTGAAGCCAGGAGGTCCAAGGCGGCATCATCCACGAGCATTCTGTAATGTACATGTAATTCTGGGTAAAATGATTGAGCAACATGTCAATCGGTGTGGCACCAGGGGGACTGGGGTATTGCGTCGAAATTTCAGACTGGTAGCCAGGCTGGGCCAGCGGGTCGGCGAGCCCTTCATTCTGCAGCGCTCGACGCCGTTGGTTCCCATTGAGGTCGTTATCATACACGCAGGGAGTGTTGTTTCGCTCGCAGCGTTTGCAAAAAGGGTGCTTCTCGTCGCACTGTAACGAACAACCATTTAGGACTTGGATGCATTGTTCAGGCAAGGCAAGGCAAGGCAAGGGAAGAGAGGATAGGTTCATGTCCGCACCGTGGCCAGTACCTTGACTCTTTTCCGCTTACAATGGAGGCATCCGGAGCGACTCTTGACGTGAAACTTCCGTTTCTTGTGCTCACGGATCTGGAATGTTGCTGGCGCGACGGCGGAGGTGGATGCCGATGCCGATGCGGAGGTGGAGGCAGCTGTTGCGGAAGAAGTGGATGCTTGTTGGGCCGGCGGCGGCGGAGCCGGGCAAAGGACAAAAAACCTGGGTGTCGAGGACGGGGATAGAGAAGGCATTGAGACCGAAGGATGGGTTTATCAATCCGCAAATTCCGGATCGAGCATACGAACAACTGAGCAGAGGGTATGGAAGAAGGACGCGCCGTGATTTTGGTGCTCAACCAAGCCCGGCGCACACACCGCACGTCGAGGCTCACATGACAACGCGTATCTCGATTCGACTTAGCGGTCAAGTTGGTAATATCTCATTAACTAAGCAAAATGTTTTTGTGCTACCCGGAAGTTGCAGTGAGTCGCTAAAAATTTCCAGCATCATCCTTGCTGCAGATGCGTCTTGATCTAAAGAGCGATGACGACGGAGGGAGATAGTCTGGCTAGGGAGCGATCGTACGTACAGTAGTCTCGAAACTAGGCTCAGATTTGTGCCTGTCCATGGTCTCAAACTAATTGACGAGGTAAAAATACCTTTGGACCTAGTTAAACAATTGAAGACTGATCCGTGCGTTTCCTTTGTGGGCTCGACTTTCATCGGGAGATTTTGCCATTAAATCTGTTGTGTGATTACTAGGAACAACCATTAAGTTGTTGCTTACAACTTCTTACGACATTCGTGACGCCGATAACACCCATTTCTGATAACAACAACAACAACAACAACGGAGCTCTCTTTCAATTATCATTGCGCTTATGGGGCTTCATCGTCGGCACAATTTAACAATCCCTCTAGGTAATCAATATTGGGAGGTCAATGTCAACGAATGGATTAATTCCGTGGCCGTAGGATGCCCCAAGGCGTCTATTCACTGACATACCAGCACCACCTCATTAACTCAAATCATCCCGCCACTCTGTTTGCCTGATGAAATTCTATGTAGTGTTTGTGGGGGGTGAGTGATGTGAACTTGGCTTCGCCCCAGGTAAAACGAGACAGGTTATGGGGTTTCTAAACTGTGAGAGATATCAAAGTCGTACAGCATCGCTAAATAGCCCGAGATTGAAGATATTAGTAAAGATCAATGGTGATTTCACTGGGCTAGAGAACGCGGGAATTGCTCTGGAGTCAATGACGACCCGAAGCCTTTGATACCTGATATTTTAATTTAGGAGCTTTACATGAATAGAGCATCTTACCGCCTTATCAGTCGGGTAAAAACAAGAATCAGATTTCCTTTCCCAGCAAAAGTAGCCCATCAGCCTAGGAATTTTCATTCTTTATCCTGCCCGTCAGGGCCATGAGCTTGAATTCGCGAAGCCCTAGCAGCCAATCCCGCCCATCTGATAGAGGAACGAGAACCAACAGTGAAGAGCAGGAAGACAAACCCTTACCATGCCGCCTTCGAACAGCATTTGATCGATCACGATATCTACCCAATTGTTGAAACACCACCACCCGACTGAGGGGATCTTCTGACCATAGCGGCTGTGCGAAGGGCCATCTCTCGCCTTCCAACTTCCCTGAAAGCGCATTCGAAGCCTTCAAGGCAAGTGACGTTCAGGCTAAGGGCGAGGATGAAGTGAAGGCATTTGTGATTCCCACTATTCTTGGCGCAAAGCAATTCGATCACCGTTGTGCTCTGAATACATCATTCAACAATCTCGAGCCACTTACAGATGACACCGTACCTCCGCCTAATCCAGACTATTACTATGGTGCATCTCCTGACCAACTTGCCCTGCCCATGAGAATGATAAATTATTTTCAGGCCTCACGTCAAGCCTCTTTTTACAGACTTGTGGTAAACCAGGTAACGTAATTACGTAGTCCACCAAAGACAAGACAGCCTAATAAATGGAGATCGAATGGGCTGACCGTACTATCGGTAACGCTGGAAGCGCCTGTGGCGTGTAAATTTGAGCCTGATGTGTTATCCGTCGGAACCGAGTAGTGTATGAGCTATTTGTGTCAGTATTCGTCGGGGGATACTCACATGCAAAAGATGCGATGGGTCTTTATTGCACGTCGGATAGGAGCTTTGGATTTTAAAACTACTTCCGGCAACTGCAGCTCCGAAGGATTTGTAGGTGGTAGGATTCAAGGATTCGCATTGGTGAGGCCGAGCCAATAGCCGATGCCATTGCAGGCACAGGGTATGCGAACTGCCTATACAGGAATAATCATCCTTTGATCGACCCATGGATTTAAGCATATAAATACAGTCAACTTCCGTTCTCATCCGCCAAATCATTCCAGAGCACAATTCACCCCAAGAGAGAAAACGTGGCAGCTTCCAAGATGTCCCTCAAGACCGTATTCTCAAGTGTTGCAGCCCTTTTGGCCACTGGCGTTGTGGCGAACGATGCTATTCCATCCAGCGCTTTCGCAAGTAAGGCAGTTTCGTTTTTGATATGTTGAACCTAACTTGAATCTGACTTCATTTGTAGATGGTGGTCATGATGCTGCTGTTGCTGCCGCGCCCATGTATCATTTTGGTCGCTCTTGGGGCCGGGCTCCCTGCTACCCTGAGGCCGCGGAGATTAATGGTCAACAAGTGCAGGGTGTTGACTCTGACTTGTGCTTTTCCAGCCAAAACGGGGGTTGCGCTGATCCAGGCCCATGGAATGGGGTGAACTCCCCGGGAAATCCTTTCCCAGTTTACTATACGGTTCGTCAGTGCAACGATAATGAATGGCGCGTTGCGTACAGTATCTACTTCAAGAAGGACTCTGGCCACAAAAACGATTGGGAAAACTCAATCGTTATCTGGAATGGCGATGGAAATGGCCAGTGGACTCGAAGCGGAACCTTGCTCGGGTGGCATAGTGGATGGGATTATATCAAGTGGAATGAGATCCAGAACACCGTGAACGAGTGAGTTTCCTCCTTTTTAAATACCCATTTCCCCAAACAAATCTAATATCTCATTAGCGGTGATCTTTTCCTTCAGGGTGGCAACAACCTCAACCATGCCAAGGTTTACCAAGGTTTCTACTACCACCCTACCTTCTCCACGAGGAAGACGTCTCTCAATACTTGTGCCAACACTCGAGACGAGTTTCGCTCTTGGGACTGGTACTTCTTGCCTGGCGCTGACTGGCTCTACGATGGTGAACTCATCAAGGATGGATGGGATTGGGGTAGTGCTGATACCAATCCATCGTCCCTTCGTAACGATGCCCGATGGATCTGCAGCCGTTCTAGTTAAGGGAACCATAGATATGTTGAATGAGGCTAGGAGTCCAGCGGTAGGGGTGTGCTAAATTCTGCCCATTATGCGCTAAATGAGATCAGACTTGTTCGGAGCTCATCGATTTTACTTTCGTATAAAATTCTATTTTAAGACTTGTGCTCTATCGCAGCACCCGAATTGAACAGATGTCACCTAATTCTAGGTGCGATTCACGTGAGGCAAACAGTCGGAAATCCAATATTGGAGTCAAACTAACCCCTTTGTACTTCAGGCGGTACCAGCACCCTCTTTGAAGTTGATTGAAGTGAAAATTGACAGTCTTCTCAAACATATAAAGCATTCTTAGTATCTGTAATCATCCCTCTGAAAAGGAATAAATAATGCTTATCAAATGGTTGAAAATGGTATGCGACCAAAACAAGATTTGAGGGCAAAAGTGCCTCGAAAGGGAGCAACCGAAACGAAAGGGACAGGGGAATGGAACTGGAATGGAAAGGGAAGATACTAAGCTAGGTGCTAGGTAGTCATATCAGCAGCGTAATAATCCACTTTCACTGCATCTCATTAAAATGAACTGGTGATAGGATTCATACTATGAAGAAATCGATGGGTCTAAACCCATTAAAGTATTGCGTAGATAGCACCTTATTCTCGTATCTACTTAGTAGACATATCTGAAACTCAAGTTCTCCTTGTCTGTAAGATCGTCCCACGCCCTGACCAAGTTAGGATCCCTAGCTTCAGCAACACCCTGAGCAGCCATCTCGTCTCGCTTCTTGTTCTGGTATGTAAGATACCATCGGAGACCGAGAATAATAATGACAAGTAGGGAATAGCATCCAAGATGGGTAGCAAAGGCAGTGAAGTATCTGGGACCATCGTTCGCGAGGAAAACCTGAGGGCCTATCCGCTGGTTAGCAAGGACCAAGTTTCAATATAGAACAAAAAATAAATCTTACCAATAGCGTTTCCAGCAGCCCAGAAGTAAAAGTTCAAGGCCACAGCCACAGTTTTCTTAGTCTGACCAGCAACATTTCGGGAAATCATGGAGAGGGTCAGAGTTCCGGCAGACCAGAAAGACAGAGTGATATAGTAGCAAATCAAAAGACCAATGTGCTGAGCATAGGTATCACTTGGGATCGTCATCAGAAGAATGGAGCCGACAAATGACCTATTGCCGTTAGTTTGATGCGGGAGAGCGTCCTGTATGAGCAAACTTACGGAATAATGAATCCCAACATGACGAGGAGGTTCTGGTTGGTCTTCTTGACGAGCCAGACGGAGGAGAGCAGGACAATAATGATATAAAAGCCCAGCACCATGGCAAGAAGCTGAGTCTGAAGGGTAGTGAAACCAAAGCTCTTGATAATAATGTTGGCAAAGGCACCCAGACCGGATGTGGGCAACGCAGTGCACATGGAGATAAGAGCATATCCCCAGATCTGGGGGTCTTTAAGACCCTCAATGAACTGTTCCTTCTTAAACTCGCGGTTTTGGAGAGATGTCTGATTATCTCTGACTCGCTCGACCATTTCGTGCTTCTCCTGCTCAGTAAAACAGTGGGCGCGCATAGGAGAATCGGGCATCCACCAAAGAACGAAGAAGCCGAAGATGATTGAGATAACACCGTATGACAAAAAGAGCCACTGCCATGACTTGAGAGGGCCACTCTTGATCAGGGAAAAGCAGTAAGCAAGCAATCCGCCAACAATCTGTTGGCCACCATTCATCATATACCTTTGTTCATATCCAGTCAGTTATCTTTCTTCGATCTGGCTGTTCACCGAAACTTACCAGTATGTGACTCGAGCAGTTTGCTCCTCACGTCGATACCACATAGCAGAAAGGATAACAAAGGCTGGCTGGCAAGCAGATTCGAATATTCCCAGCAAAGTACGGACAATTACGAGGCTGGTGAAGTTCTTGCAAGCAGCATGGCAAGCCAGAACAGTGCCCCAGGCGATGATGGAGAAACTGAGGTACTTGGCGATGGGGGCTCGGACAATGATGTAATTCTGAGGGTATTCGACGGCGATAATGGCAATGTAGATACACGTCGTCAGCCAAGAGTACTATCCATAAATTTTATTAGCTCAGAAGATTTAGAATTGCGAGGTTGAAATTTACCTTCTGGTCTACTACACCCGCAGCATTCACCAATCCAGTATCAGTCGTAATGCCCATGATGGAGGCAAAAGAAAGAGTGCCCTTATCGATAGCCTGGAGGAAATAGGTCACGACCATGACAACCAAGACTCGCTTGTCAATTTTACGACGAAGCTCATTGCTTCGCTCCTCTGATATCTCAATTCGCACATCGGAAGCGTACGCAGCGAGTTCTTTGTCAACTCGGTCCGAATGGTGAGTCGGCTTCTCTAACTCAACTGAGGGCCGCTCAACCTGACGGCCATCTCCAGACATAATCTCCTTTGTGTTGTCAACGGACGTCATGGTGAACGGTGCTTGGCAGTTAAAGAATGGGCTGGAGAAAGGGGAAATGCAGCACCACAGCAGCAGCAAAGTCAAGGCTAGACGAGGCTTGGGACACTGGGATCCTGGGCCGCTGGGGAAATAGACTTAAGACTAGAGATAGACAACATGGTTGGGCGTTCACGATAGTTTTTATCTGCCAGCCGCCCCAGTTCCAGCTGGGGCACTGGGGGCTACCCCCAGGGCGCTAGCTTCGGACTAGGAGCTTTCCCCATACCCCAGACGATGAAGTAGGGGCGAAATTGGCCAACACCCGGGTTGGTACAGACACGAGAGGCTTTCTTCTCGCGAATGACTTTCCCGAAGGCCCGATGAAGGAAATTTGGGCGGTGTAGTAAAGTGTTTGGATGCCTGAGAATCACGGTAAAGAGCCCCAACAGTTCGCTTCGAGGCGGGGGCCCTTGGAACTCGCATGTAGTCGCATGTCATTATGAGGTGGTTTGGGGCCCACAGCATTTATTTGGAGGAATAGACAAACAGCGAGTCAGCATACCATCGTTGTCAACCAGGAGAGATCAGCGTGTCCTGAGGTTCATCGACTGATGCTTCGCCAGGGTGGCATGCACGTAGACAAGGCCGCGTGCTGAATCAAATGCAACCATGCCTACGGCATCTCAGCCATGCCATCTTCTCCAAGGCAAACAAAAACTGTTCTCGTTAATTGTCAGGAAATGCTCCAACTCCACCAGTTTGAGTCCTCCCTTCACCCATGTGGCTAGTTTCTCCTCACAATTTTTAATCTTCCCCACGGCTCACGCTTGATTCGCTTGAGCTCCAACGCCACAGCATGAGTTAGCCTGCTTCTCTCCCCGCCCCCAGTTTCCCCCAACCCCCACCCCCACACAACGTGTAAACATGCGGAGAAGATGTGTCACTCGACAGGAAGAGGCCAAACAGAGGCCCAAATGGCTCCTTTCCTCGGTCAATATCCCACCGAATCTGGATGATCCATCACCGAGGTGGTCTGGTGGTTTTAGCGAGTCCAGTAAACCCACCAGTTACGACCCCACAGACGACACCCTCCTTTAAGTTGCCTGGTCGCTCCTTTCGTATGCTTCTCCAAGCTGTGCGACTACTACCAAAAACAATATTGCTGTAGCCGACGACACATTCGGGAGAAGAGACACAGAGGTAGACACACACACTTCTGTCTCGGCTGTTACATACCGCAAGTTTTATTTAGCCTTTTTTTCTTCTTCTTCTTTTTGGGCATCATGCCCTCTCATATGCATGGGATCGCTTCGGACCACATCCACACCCAGGTCCGACAGCTCATCCATGAGCTCGTCAACATCAAAGACACGACGGGAGAGTTCCTGTTAAAGCTTGACGATGGCCGTATCATCGACACCAAGGGTTGGAATGACTGGGAGTGGACGCACGGCATCGGTCTGTACGGCATCTGGAAGTACTACGAGCTGACTGGTGAGGATGAGTGGCTCAAGATCATTGAGGACTGGTTCCAGGCTCGTTTCAAAGAAGGCCACAAGGGAAAGAACATCAATACCATGGCCGTCTTCCTAACACTCGCATACGTGTATGAGAAGACAGGCAACCCAACTTACCTACCGTGGCTTGACAGCTGGGCAGAGTGGGCATACCATGACCTGCCCCGGACCAAGTACGGTGGTATGCAGCACATTACCTACCTTGAGGTTAATGAGGAGCAGCTCTGGGACGATACCCTCATGATGACGGTAATGCCGCTAGCCAAAATTGGTGTGCTGCTAAACAGGCCGCACTACGTTGCTGAGGCCAAGCGTCAGTTTCTCCTCCATATCCAGTACCTGTTCGACACCAAGACGGGTCTGTTCTTCCACGGATGGACGTTCAAGGACGGTGGTCACAACTTTGCTGACGCGCGATGGGGTCGCGGCAACAGCTGGGTGACCATTGTGATTCCCGAGTTCCTCGAGCTCTTAGGCCTCGAGGACGGTGATCCAATCCGCGCGCACCTCCTCAACACGCTCAACGCTCAGTGTGAAGCGTTGACCAAGCTTCAGATGCCCAACGGCCTGTGGCGAACCATCCTGGACGTGCCAGAGGAGGAAGGGTCATACGTCGAAGCCAGCGCCACAGCGGGTTTTGCGTACGGAATTCTCAAGGCGGAGAGGCGCAAGTACATTGGCAAGGAGTACTCAGAGGTGGCTGTGAAAGCGATCAAGGCGGTGCTGGATAACATTAGTCCGGAGGGGGAGTTGTTGAACACGTCGTTTGGAACGGGCATGGGACATGATTTGCAGCATTACAAGGATATTCCGCGGACGAGTATGCCTTACGGACAGGCAATGGCAATGATGGCCCTTGTGGAATTTCTGCGGGTGTTTGTGTAATGGCAAATGATTAAAATGACGAATGAAAATGATTCAATGTTCAATAGATGGTACATGGTGATATGGCTTAGATCAAGGTTATGTTGTGATGCTAATAAGTGCATGATTGAATGCGTTTCAAATCACCAAAGCTCTCCGCCGAACCAATGCAAATTTCGGGTCGGAAGACAGTCCCAGTGTTTGTCCAATCGCGTCATATGCTTAAATGATCAACTAAAATCCTATCTTGAAACACGAGATCCGGCTTAGTATACCGGTACATATGAGCCCCCACGAACGAACGTAGCTCGGGACTTCGGGCCCTGGGCCGACTTATGTCATACCTTAGCTTGCGATGAGATCGGAGAATGTCCAATAATTCGGGACTCCATTAACTAATCTCACAAGGCAAGCTTTTCTACAATGGAAAGGCTTGGGTTTATTTTCGCTCATTTCCTGTGGCCAGCATCGCCAATCTACAGAGTCTCCATTCTCCGTGTCCCCTGCAACCGTGTACGATGTGTCGCAGGACCCAAGCACTCCGCTGCCTTGAGACTAACAGAGACATACGAAGTACACATTAGTTAAAGGCAACGCTGACGCGCGAGTGGTTGCGTAGGGCGTGTGTAGGGTCCAAGCGGCAGAGATGTCGCAGACGGCTCATGTTACGGACTGGAGTGAATTAGTAAAATGGCGAATGTTATTGGCTTCTGGGGCATGTCTCAGCCGACGCGAATGTTGCTAGTGGTGGTGGCGATCGTGGTACCAGTGGCCAGGCGGACGGGAGGGAAAGGGCACTAACAGAGCACGGGTTGATGACGGGTTGACTGTATATCAAGGGAATGTAGCGTTCATTGAAATGTGCCAAGGGCATCCAGCGGTGCTCCGTAGGCCACTTCGGAGTTATATAGGAGTTATCGGTTATTTGTGATGCATCGATTGGAGGGAGGTGGGCATTTGGTGACGTGCGGAGACAAAGGTGGTGTTGCGGTGCTTTTGGTGGTCTGTTTCGACCATAACGAGGAGGAAAGGGATCGATCGTCTTTGATCTGCTTCTAGGATTCTCGAGTTTAATTATGTGAAGTGACTTGACCAAAGCCTGTTAACTAAATAACTACGGGCAATGATTCTTTTCGCTCCTGTTCCCACCGGTGCATCATGTTCAATCCACCAACGTCATCAAGTGGCTTTTCAGCAGCGGGTTTCCGCTCTTTTCCTTGAGCTAATAAATTAGCATCGCCCCCGCCGCGTCGGGCCATTCTCATGGTCATCTGCCCAGCGTGGAGACGGGTTGCCCCGACTCAGAGAAAAGACCGCTCTCAGATGGGACCTTTGGACAGGGGGGAACATCGGTGCAGATGCCGGAGACCGATTTGACCCCCAGTCTTCTCTGGAGCACACACTCTTTTCGTCCCGCCGCAGCACGGTTCTACTCCCGGACCGTACTAAAGGGCGAAAAAAGAGTGGCGCTCGCGGACGGGTTACACCGATAACCATGACGCTTATCACCCTCTAGGCTGATGCCAATCAAGGTTGGTGATGGGAGACAAAAGCGCCTCGTCTTTTTTTGTTTTATTAAAAGTCTCGGTCTTTTTTCTTCTTGCCTGTTTCAGTCTCATTTCCAATTCCCCGCTTGATATCCGAACGGTCAATTGCCTTTTACTCCTTCACATCGCCTGGCAAGCATGCCATGGTTGCATCTCATCTGCAGCATACTCTACTCTAGTTCCCTCTATCTACCTCACCACGTAGAACTTCTTCACTACAACGGCAATAAGAAAAAAGAAGAGTAAGAAGAAGAAACCGCATTTTTCCTTCCAAAATGGCGCCTGTACGAATCCGTCCAGGCTCTCGTACAGGTTCCTCGGGCTCTTTTCACGCCGGCGCTCCAATTCCCTCCATCAATCATTTCCGACGAAACCCCTCGCATCGCTACCAAACGTTTCCCACGACCCCGCCCAAAACATCGCTCGAGCAATCCTCTCCCCCCTCCGACGTCAGCTCTTCCGCCTCCGAAGCCGACGACAATGAGACTCCCCTGCCTGTCCGCCAATTGCTCCTATTGGCCTTTCTCTCCCTCGCCGAACAGACCGCCTTGAACTCGATATCTCCATATCTGCCTGAAATGGTGAGCGCAATGCCGGGCATCCCAGCCGGCGAGAATGGCTTGTACGTCGGCACTCTTGCCAGCGCTTTTGCACTCGCGCAGCTCTCCACCAATTTCCTTTGGGGATACGCCTCAGACGGCATTGGCAGAAAGCCTGTGCTACTCATGGGGACCTTTTCTCTCATGTGTTGCTTTTGCGTCTTCGGCCTCTGCAAGAGTTACTGGCAGATTGTCGTTGTTCACGTCGCCATGGGATTACTCAACGGTAACGCTGCCTGCGTTCCCACCGTCTTGGGCGAGGTTACCGATCGTAGCAATCAGAGTCGCGCATTTACCTATCTTCCCATTATATACTCGCTCGGAGGGATCACCGGACCCGCACTGGGCGGTCTCCTTGTAAGATCCGGGGCGTCATATCCCTTTCTCGGGCCAAATATTCTCTCCGCAGTTTTATTAGCTTGCGCCGTCATTGCTGTGGGTATCTGGTTCGAGGAGACATTGGACGAGGATGACGCTGGATTCGTAAAACCCGCTTGGGTAGAGAAGATTGCCTCTTGGCTTCCCGGGCGAAAGCCTGAGCCTCGCCGCGATTCTTGGAGCGCGCGATGGCCACGTCGTCAGTTTTCGTCCCGGCCTTTACTATCATCAAGCGATTCTGCGTCCGAAGACGAAGATGATGACGATAATGAGAACCATGCCTATCACCAGGACCAGGACAACTCGAAACTGAGCCATGCGAAATCCGTCTGGCGCGACATGTCCAGCACCACCATCCTCCTCCTCTGTACATACCTTTCCTTCCAGCTCTCCAACATCTCGTTCAACAGCTTATACCCCATTTTTGCGGATACCTCGCCCCCAGCTGGTCGCGACTTAACACCCAGCAAAATCGGCGTTAGTCTGAGTCTTGCGGGTGTCGCTACCATCATCTTCCAAGCCTTCTTCTTCCAGCCGCTCAAGGCGAAGGCCGGAAACTTGGGCACTTATCAAATTGCTCTGCTTGGAATTGGTATCTGCATGATATTGATGCCTTGGGTCGGGTATATGGACGATCCTCCGCTTTTTGGGCTGGGTAGTGGGAAGATGTGGCTGTACATTGAGCTTGGTGTGATTCTCATTATCAAGAATATTTGCGCGGTTGGTGGTTTGTCCAGCGTCATGCTACTTGTAAGTACCCCATCATTCAGAGTACTTTAGTCTCGGCCAACTAACCTAACTTGTCTTCCAGATCACCAACTCGGCGCCCTCGAATGCGAGCCTTGGCGCCCTAAACGGCATCGCCCAGACCCTCTCCGCCCTTGGCCGAAGCTTCGGTCCCTTTGTCTCCGGCGCTCTCTTTACTCTGTCAACGCATATTCAACCCAAGGGCGAAGTGCTAACTTGGACTTTGTTTGGCGGTCTCTGCCTCGTCGGCTGGGTGGCATCGCTCTTCATTAAACGAGCCGGCCTCGAGAGCGACGACTGGGTTGGCTCCGACTCCGAAAGTCCTTCCGGCAATGAAGCATCTTAGGCGTACTGGCTGTTAGCATAAAATTTTGCTAGGGTTGTTATTAAAGGGAATATTTTTGACGAGATCATGCCATAACTAGATGAGGTGCAAAGAATTAAATAAGGCGGCATTTTGAATGATGATTGAACCATGCAGCAGGCGAAAACTGATTAGACTTGGACATTGCTTTTAGCATAAGTTAGATGCATTTCATAACAAAAACCATCAACCACTATATGATTGGGAAACTACCCCCATTTACAATTTTACAACAGTTTACGAACACACGCAATATCAAATTCATTAGGCACAGTGACCAAGGTCAATCTACCAATCGAAGGTCTCTTCCATCTTGCTGAGACGACCTGAAGCTATCGCCCCTTCTTATCATATCTGTATCCTACTCTTTACTTGTGCGTTGGCGCAGATCCATATGCGGGTTCAATATGTGATTTTAGTAGAAGGTTTGAAGTGGAGGGAAGGGAGGATTTGAATTGAAGGACAGGCCGACAGATCATCAGGCCTGCCTTCTACGCTGAACTTTCCATGGCTGTCCATCAAATGTCTGTCTCGATTCGTCTCGATTGGCGATATCAACCACGTTTGCGGCCCCCAGCTCGGTGGGTTTCGATGCGACTTCTCCTCGGTGCTTGCTGACTCGCTCTGGGCAGTAGTCAAGTGTCTTCAGTGCCGACACTCCAAAGACGCTTGCAACTGGGCACGTCGGGACGGCCTCGCATCGGTGCTCTGCTGACATATTTCTTCCAGGTTTCCGACTCCATTCAGCATCAACTTTGCCGAAACGTGGTCCCGGCCCGACAGAGGCTCGCCAGCCATCGCCGGGAGCTCGGCGTCGGGCCTCTAACTCAAGAACAGCAAGCTGTGAGCCCCCCCCAACCCCAAGCCAAACTCACTCCAATATTCCCAAGAACAGACCAGTTCCACGAGTTTCGAGATTTGTGCATCAAGGCTCTGCAGATTGTTGGCTATAGAGCTGGGGCGAGAACTCGCCCTCGACACGGCATCGCCGTGGAGCCGATCCCCTCCTCTCCCTCTGGCACCTAGCGTTCCTTCCGCCCATCTGCCCTTGGAGAAGATGATCCCGAGGACGTCGGGGAGGCATCCGCTCGACATACGCAGCTCACGGCTTTAACCCGTGAGGTTCGAGAATTACATCAGTCAGTCGAGATATTTGCCGCCCGGTATGCGCACGTAGTAAGTCGACCTGTTCTCACCTCAGCATCCCAGCTGATGAGACAGGGGTAATTGGGTCTCATAGATTGCTAACCATCGCCTCATAGTGTGAATAAACCAAGACCTGTCGTAGGAAGACGCGTTGATGATTTATCCCTAGGTACGCCCGATTGTCGTGAGTACTCCTTGTCGATAAACGATCCGGACGGAGAGCCCATTCGGAACGAAAGATTTATTGGAGGTTCGCCGTTCTCATGCAACTGCCTCGCTCGCTAGTAGAATTAACGAAGCGTAGGGCTTTTCTAGGTCTCCAGCGATTCGCCCATTCTATTAATCTGATAAGCAAAGCTGCCGTATGACCAACCCTTCTACGGTACGCATCTGTTCTATTATCTCCAGTGCTGTCTGGTTGTCCTCGTTCGCACGACCACCGTTGGGCTTCCCCATTCGATCATCGATTGCGTGACGGGAACTTCCTTATTGGCTATCTCGAGCTTCTTTAATCGCACTACCTGTGGCTTCACTCGCACGGTCAGAGAATCCGCCTTTACCCTCCGGGCATAACGGAAACGAGGGTGGCGGGCTGTTATCTTCAAGCTGGTCTAACAACCTTGCCCTTTCTTTAATCTAACACTTTCGGGTACGATTTGGCAGATTCAAACATTCCAAGTAAAGAACTCCCCCCAAGCTGGGGCACTTCTCTGTGCATGTAACCTGAATGTACAGTGGGTTTGAAAAAGTTTCGCCCAATCACGTAATATCTCAAAAGCCCCTTAGTATTTACATAATTCTTTAATTGGCATTATATGTTATTAGAAATATAAGCACATGACTGAATAATGATTTCTTCTAAAAGCTTAAGCTAATATTTTTTAAAGGTATAACTGTAGATTTAATATCAACGCGGCTCTTGAAAAGGCGGCCGAGCATTCGAACAATCTCAGTGCGTGTCATGTTGAGTTCTCCTGTCAGAGCAAGAGTCTTGGGAACATCCTGAGCATCCAGCATAGTCTCACTCATACGTTCTTCAAATAAACAAAGGCGAGTGCTCTGGGCAATGGCATGGCTGATAGTGAGCTTGATCATATGGTCCGAGCGAGGAAGAAGCGTGATCATATCGTTGAAGACACGGGGGCGTCTTATTTATAATATAATAAATTTAGGATTTATATTCTTTATATTAATATTAATACCATTATTGTTCATAATAGCCTTCTTAGGTTTAGAATTAAGAAGAGTAGAGTTTAGTCAACAAAATAGAAAGCTTTAATCTTTAAATTCTTATAAATGTCCTAGAGTATATCCCATCCTAACGTGCCATGCAAGTTTCCTATTATACATTCCTTCCTCAAAAATGCCTATCCGTGACTACCTATATCGGTTTATAGTTTACCCCCTTTCTCTGCCAATTCCATATGTCCCACTGTTGTTTTTGCCTTTGTCAATGGAGTCTTCGTTCCCGTCTTCCCTCAATTCGTCTCCGTGCACCTAGGGCCTACTTAGTCGAACAGGTCGCCTGTGTCGAACTCGTTGGCCTTCTTCTTCGGTGTCGCCGGGGCCTTTGCGTTGGTCGATTTTGGCTTCTTCGTGGCTGGTCCTGCCTGACTGCTGGGAGGGCGCTTGGCTTCGAATATCTTAGCCAATAACTTCGGTTTCGACGACTGCGGGGTGACTGCCTGGTTCCGCGGGGGCGACTGGGTCAGATCCATCGTTGCTAATCTAGAGGGTCCCGGGTTTGGCTGTTCCCGACTCTGGGAGGATGCCTTTCTTCTGTGCGGGAGGCGATTCTGCCTGATAGCTGTTGTCTTTAAGTCAACTGTAGACAATTTCTACGATATTCTTGATTTCCTCGGGGTGAAATCTGCGCTTGTTCTGCTCCAATTCTGTCACTCTCGAACTAATGCTTCCGATGGCTATTTCCGCCACTTCCCGCTGTTCGGTAAGTTTTTTAATCAACTCAGTGTTGCATTCGACGTTCTTGATGGTGCCTTTTATCTTATCCGCAATCTTTCCGAATGTTTGTTTGTCTACCTCCACCTTCTGTTTGAAACTGCTTTGCAGATTGGTTTTTGACAAGTAACTTTGATTCGAGTTGCACTCAATTCGTCGACATATTTCCCAAAGGGCCTTGTCGCTGTTGTCAACGTCATGAACTGAGCTCGTGCCACTCGGGCCATGCTCGCTGTCCAGTCGTTGTGCCACTGGTGATATCGACCCTCGGCCTTCAGAATGTAGCTCTGGTCTCTGCACCAGTTGTGAACCGTAGGATTGTCTGTCTGTTGGAGCATATACTGTACATGCTGTGTCAGCTGAGGATAGGCCCTGGCTTCAACGTGATTTTGCAGCAGGTCTCCGAGGGTTCTCCAGACCCTCAACCTCAAAACAGGCACCGCTGTGCTACTTCTTCAGCTTCCTTAAGGATGATAATAAGAAGCGATCTTGAAGTTCAGGGGTTTTCATCCCAGTCTGATTAGGACTACCAGTGTGTTCTTGTTATTCAAGATGTCTGGTGCTTTGATTCAAGTTAGGTCAATAATCACCAGATCTACCTTATGGCTTGGTGAGTTATTCATGGTTCGAACCTACCGGGGAAACTACATTACTGAGAGCTCATACATACTTCCTTTCCATTCAATCTTTTAATAATAGGAACTATCAACCAATCTATACATAATTGGGGAACTACTCAAACGCTTGAGAACGATATCATAAATACGTCAACTTTGCTTTCCCCTTTATTAAGTGCCGGCAGGCCCTTCTAGTATGAGTATCGGAAATGGGGATTTTTCTGCAATACAGTTTTAGCAAGTATTAGACCAGGCAAGTTGATGAATTACTTACTCTGTCAGTGACATCTTCAAATGCATGAGTCAAATCCGTGTCAGCAATAACCTCACCGCTAGCAACCTTGGCGTCCCGCTTCTTATTCTGCAGAATGTAGTGGGCACGGAGAACAAAGAGTACAATCTCTAAGAGTACAAAGCAACCTAGCACAATAGCTAATGCGAGGAAATATCGCGGCGCATCTTGTGTGCGGAAACATTGAGGGCCGATGGAGTTACCAGCTGCCCAGAAAACAAAGTTGCTAGCAATAACGACAGACTTCTTGGTCGATCCAGCAACATTGCGCGTCACGAGAGCCAGAGCTAGACCGGAGCATGCCCAGAAGGAGAATATGATGTAGTAGGAAATGAGAAGGCCAACGCGCTTAGATGGCTGGAACGGAACCGAGATCAAAACGACGGTCCCCGCAATGGTCGGTAGAAGGGCGAGCATCATGGCAATGGTGGTTTGCTTGAACTTGCGATCAATATATACGGAGGTCACCATGACAATTATTATGATGGCGCCGATGACCATCTGGAGAAGTTGGGTTTCCCACGTCGAGAAGCCAAAAGACTTAACAATGATGTTTGCATAGGCGCCGAGACCACCAGATGGAAGGGTTGTGAGGAGTTGAATCAAAGCAAAAGCGTAGACTGATTACATCTCATTAGCCTCACTTAAGGGGCTGGAGCTCAATGGGCTACTACTTACGCTGAACATCTGTCAAGGCATCCCAAACTTGTTCCTTTCGAAATACGCGATTCTGAAGAGATGTCTGATTATCTCTGACTCGCTCGACCATAAGTTTCTTATCCTCTTCAGACCAACACTTAGCTTTCATGGGGGAGTCAGGCATCCATAGGAAGACGAATGCGCCCCAGAAGACGGTAAAGATTCCGTAAGTCATGAAGAGGGCTTGCCACGATTTGATTGGTGAACTGTCAGGAACAAACGAGAAGCCAAATGCACAGGCGCCGCCAAAAATCTGTTGAGCTCCATTCATCATGTACCAATAAATGATAGTAGATGCTTGCTCTTCTCGCCTGTACCAGACGGACGAAAGAAGGACAAATGTAGGCTGGCATGCGGCTTCGAACCCGCCCAGGAAACCGCGGAGCAGTACCAAGGCGGTAAAATTCTTTGCTACAGCATGCAAGGCAAGTGCGATACCCCATAGTGTAATGTTGAGGGAAAGCCATTTGGCAATAGGTACACGTTGGATAATGTAGTTTTCCTAGGGCTGTTAGTAGGCTAGTCAGCTGAGAAGGGGTATATATGCTCACGGGATACTCGACTACAAGCACGACGAGGTAAATAATCGTAGTCAACCAGGAGTACTACACCATTAGTGCCTATAAAAATTGGCAGTAACTTCCTAAAGCACTTACCTGGGTGCCTTTGAGGTTCGCATCGTCAATAATCCCCATGATAGAGGCAAAGGACATTGTTCCCTTATCGAGTGATTGAATAAAGTATGTCACCACCATAACCACCAGGACACGCTTGTTAATCATGGTCCTAAGACGCGAATTTGTGTCTTCATCAATATCAATCCTAGTCTCGGACGCATATTGGGCAACCTCCTGGTCAACAAGATCGTAGTTAGTGCGGTTCTTTTGATGTTCCTCTATCTCCATCACATCGGCACCGGCGCTAGGAACTATTTCAATGTCCTTCATTGCGTTACAGTGAAACGGTTACACTTTGAAAAGGAAATGTCAGAGGAGGGTAGGGAAGGGTGGCAGACGAAGCAGCTGGAACGCGGGAATGAGGTCTCATTTAATGTCAACTGATCGACCTACCTTACAGCCTAAACCATCCAAAATGCCATCCATGCCGCAAACATCACTCATGAATCGACAAGCCTCTCTCCCACCTGAGTCAGGAGGGGTTAGAAACAGGAGAATCCACTGGACCTCGATCCTTGATAAAGGAATATAGGTAGGCTTATCTTAACTTCATAAGTCTAGCACATCCGGGGTAAAGGTGACCACACATATTGGGGGTGGGGTATGGTGGAGTTACCCCGGAAAATAGTCCGGGTTATGTTACGAATGACGACCACTCCTCCTCCTACTGAATGAGGTGACCTAGTTTTAGAGGAAGTTCGAAGCGAAATACCGTTCAGAGATAATTCAAGCTAGGGGACTGACTGTGAGAGTGGCTAGGATGCAAGGGAGCAGATTGGGGTTACAAGTCGGAGAAGATCGCCAAGAAAAGGGAGAAGTAACGATTCAAGCAAACCTGACATCCTCATATTGTGCTGCATGGTACCTTTGCAGCATCAAGTCATTGATCTGCACTTGTGTGTCACAGGAGTTGCCCCGGCCCTTTTATTAGCGGTCTACAGTATGGTCATACGCAAGAGCTGGTGTTGTTTTCAGAGCCGTGATCAGAATGTTGAGGAGCAAGGTAACTAGTCTATCCAAGTAATTATAAGATCATCACTCCTAATGCTCTTTTCGACCCTTCTCCACATTTTCCCCTCCCCTCTCCCCTGCAACGCCCCCAATACTTTCCTCTTATGCCTAATTGCCTAGGCTCCCTGCCAAGGAATACGTATGTACTACGTAAATTCACTTGGATAGGCCAAGGCTTGCAATTATACGCGTCGTGGGGTCGTGGGCGATACTCCCCGCGGAAATAAGTAGATGTTTATCACTCATAAGACAGGGATCCGAGTTCGGAAGAACAAGCACAAGCATCCAAATGGGTTCTCCCGTGCAACTATTCTGCCTCTTTACACTTTGATTCTTAGTATCAGTTCCCTCTTTTCTGCATACACTCTACTCAGAGACTAGTCAGCCATGTTTGATGAAAAGTTTGTAGAGTTTTTGCCCTCATCCGGCTCCGTGGACCTTGTCAACGCATGCATAGCGGTCAGTGATGCAGACGATCTAGGCATTCGAAGAGCTGCCCAAGACTTGGTACAGGACTTTAATCGGGTTACAAACAAAGAACATAGTCCTCTGATTGTAGTGAAGGAGGATTATTTACAAGTAATTCAGCCTACAGCAATAATAATAGGGAGTATAAAATCAAGCAACATCCTTCGACTCCTTGAAGAGAGGGGAACGTTTGATTCAACACGAATTTCCGGGAAGTGGGAGTCGTTTACCACCTCTATTATCGGCGAACCATTTTCTGGGTGTGATAGGGCACTCATCATAGCTGGGAGTGACACGCGAGGTGCCATTTTTGGAATATACACCCTCTCTGAGCAGATTGGTATTTCACCGTGAGATTCAATACAACTACGGAGATGTTCTTTTAGGATTCTAACCTGAGTAGCTGGTACTGGTGGGCTGATGTGCCGCCAAAGCATCACGCGGAGATATTTGCCACGAGGAAGGTCACGGTGCACGGCGAACCAGGTATTCGATACCGAGGAATCTTTCTCAATGATGAAGCCCCCGCATTAACAGGTTGGGTTCTCGAGAAGTATGGCAAGTACGGCTCGGAGTTCTACAAGAACGTGTTCGAGCTGCTACTCAGACTGAAGGTATTAAATACCGTGCCTAAATTTTCAAATAGGGGCTAACATAATTCTAATAATCCAATTTTCTCTGGCCAGCTATGTGGCCCGGATACCCAAATCCAGGTGCATCATTCTTTATCGACGATCCAGAAAACCAGAGACTAGCAAACGAGTATGGAATTGTTGTGTCCACTTCTCACCATGAACCTATGCAACGTCTGTCGAATGAGTGGTTTGCCGAGAACCCCGATGGGAGCTGGAACTGGTTGACCAACAAGGAGAAGATTACAGCCTTCTTTGAAGATGGAGCGAGTCGAGCTCAAGGTTACCAATCTTACTTTACCCTGGGAATGAGAGGAGAATATGACAAGAAAATGGCTGTTGACGACCCTGCTGCGGTTGTTCAGGATGTGATCGACACCCAAAGAAATGTGATTAAAAAGGTGTATGGACGAGAGGATGCTGTACCTCGTGAGTGCAATCTCCCTCATCGTGTTATTGAATCTTTGCTGACCGTATCTCAGAGCTATTTGCAATCTACAAGGAAGTCCAATCACTGTTCGAGACCGGCAACCTAAATATCCCCAACGATGTGACGCTCCTCTTTCAGGATGACAACTTTGGAACCATTCGTCGACTTCCTACGACGGAGGAGTCCACGAGGCTTGGTGGAGCAGGAGTAAGTCGCACGGATACTGTATTTACAGTAGTACTTACATAATATTACAGGTCTACTATCACCTCGAATATGTCGGCTCACCTCGCAGTTACAAATGGATTAACAGCAACTCGTTGGTATGTCGATAACTAGATATAACATGAAAAGAGAATCATCTTAGCACTAATAACTTACACAAAGGGCAAAGTCTGGCACCAGCTATCGCAAGCTTACCAAAAGAATGCCAGACAGATATGGGTCTTCAATATTGGCGACTTGAAACCTCTGGAGGTTCCAATTACTTTTGTCATGGCTCTTGCGTGGAATGTGAAACACATCACTTCCAATGGGCTAGAGCTATTCTTCAGCGAGCTAGCTAGGCGAGAGTTCAGCACTGAGCTCGCAAATGACATTGGCTCCATTTGGTATCAATACGATCGCTTGATGGCACTCAGAAAGCACGAACACATTGAGCCAGATACATTTTCCATCCTGCATTATAACGAGGCAGACCTCATTGTCCGCCGCTGGAAAACCTTGCTTGACCTAGCTGAGGCGGCACACGCCCGCGTCTCTGAGGATCAAAAAGCGGCTTCTTTCCAGCTTATTCTTCATCCTGTGAAGGCGTCTTACATTTATGTCTCCTTGCAAGTCACACGAGCGCGCAACCAGCTATTCGCTCGCCAAAGACGTAACTCGGCCAATAAGACCGCTCAAGATATTCTCAGCCTATTCGACGCTGATTTTGACCTCTCGGAAGAGGTTCACGCGCTTCTGAATAAGAAGTGGAACCACATCATGATGCAAACACACTATGGGTATGAGGAGACTTAGCATGCGCCGTCGCGAGACATGATTAGCGGCCTGAGCTTTGTTCAACAGCGCCAGAACTCCAATCCCATTGTTGGCCAAATGGGCGTCGCAGTTGAGGGGCACGAGGGCGTTCGACCCGGTCGCATCAACGAGGAATCCGAGCGAACGCATCCGAGCAGAAGAGATCTAGTACCGGGACTAACCCTGGGGCCGATGAGCTGTTATGGACCAGAGACTCGCTGGTTTGAGATTTTTACTCGCGGTGTTCCAAACATCCATTGGTCAGCGTCAGGGCCACATGATTGGATTACACTGTCAACAACAGAGGGTGTGCTAATCCCGGGACAGGACGATGTCCGAGTTTATATCTCCGTCGACTGGGAACGAGTTCCTGAGGAATTCGATGAGGAAGTTTTAATCGTCGTTCAGTCCGAAGAAGGAGATTTCGAGAATGTTCATCTTCCGATCAACAATCGTCGTATTCCGTTCACATTTCAAAGGGCTTTCGTAGAAGAAAGCGGCTGTGTCGCTATGCCCGCTACAGGATGTGACATCAACCCCCCCTACCTACTTCTTCCTGGTGCCGGCAGACTTGAGACTGGATCTGTGACCCTCTTGCCCGATTACGAAAATAGAGAATTGCCGTTCCTGGAGTATCCATTCTACCTATTTTCGGAGAAAACGAATCCCGATATTGTGCTTCATTTCAGTACGACTTTGGATGCGTCCCCAGAGAACAGCATGTCTTATGACTTACAACTCGATGAGGGCCCCGCAGCAACACATCGGCTCCAGGAAACCACACCTAAGAGTCTAAATAATGCTGCAGACTTGGGCTGGGCGTCGGCTGATGGCTGGTTCTATGCTGCATCCGACAACGTTTGGGTTCGGAAACATGAAATTTCAGGAAACAAGTTGAAGCCAGGTGCACATACTCTACGGCTCAAACTGAGACACGCGAACATTGCACTAGAAAAGATTATTGTCAATCTTGGTGGTGTCTTTCAAAGTTACTTGGGACCACCATTCAGCCAAATGGTCTAACATGGTCCCAAAATTGCAAGCACTTTGCCAGGGAGGACAGTTGAATTGTAAAGATACATTGATTCGTTTAATAAGCCATACATGTATTCTAGTACGCTATACCACCCGCTATGCTATGCTATGTCATCCCAAGGTTGTGTTATTGTCCTATCCTTGAAGAAAAATTGAAGAATGAAGAAAAACTACGCCAGTGCATCCAGTCTCACGCTCCTAAGATCCCTGATTCAAGCCTCTCAATACCAAGACGGAGGGGTTTGCCAATGTCGCAATATCCTATCAACAGCCATATTCCACTCGTACTCGAAGCATGCGGCCAACTGTTGAAGTTCCTCCTCGGATGGTATCACTTCCCCCCACATTTCTGGCTTCGATGCCTCAATGGCTGCATATGCGGGTATCAATCCATCATCTTTCATCTTCATGAGGCACAGCCAAGCAAGATTCCAGCTGCGGTTGCTGTCCGGATCACTCCTCACACGACTATGAGCGTCGTGAAGGATATCTGCGCTGATAGGATAGTTGCCCGTGAAACCTCGAAGCTCGATGAGCAATTGGTTGGAAGTAACATAGTATACCCAAGCCGTTGTCATAGGTTCTTGGAAAGCTCTAGCGTCAGCTTCGTCTTCGCAGGACGCAGCTACGCGTTCTATGCGGCATAGTTCGGTAAGGGTATTGACGCTATGGTTGTTCAAAGACTTGATGAGTGATCTGAGTGAGGTCTTGAAGACTGGATCAGCCATTGCTTTGGGATATGTAGAGCTGATGAATGCCTTGAACTTAGTTACCTTCGAACTTTTTGACTTGGAAGAGCTGCCTCCACAACGACGAGAAGACATTATCACCGAGCTAAGTATGGAAATGATAATCGTTGGGGGATATAAGGCTTTCGATGGTGGCGGTGATAGTCGCCTTGCTGTTTAATGCGCCAAGAGTGTTTCATGAGAAGCGATGATGGGTGTTTTATTTGCGTTCTGCCGGAGGCATCCATCGCCCCCAATAGTTCTCTTGCCTAAGATGGTAGAAGGATGAGCTGCGTCTGAAGTAATATCTTGGACCAATCAAATTTTCAGTATATTCCAAAAGAATAGCAATGTGTGTTCAGTGCCTCGCAAAGGTATTCGGGTGTTGAGCTCCCGAAATTGCCCACGTGATACGAGCGGAGGCTTCCGCAAAGGGCTATACCTGACCGCAGCCAGTGAGATGGTTGACCCCGTGTTGCAGTTATGGTATAGAAATAGATGAAAGAGGTTAGTCGAGGCCCGGGGGTTTGGGTCAAGGCGGCTGGTGGGCTTCAAGATCACCCCAACCTCTTCAAGCTGCTAGGGTTGCCGTAAACAATTCTCAGGGGTTAGATGTCGAGTGGAGGCCTTTGGACAACTTTCCAAGGGTTAATCATCCCTTCTGGGGTCTAGGACTGTTCAGCCCTACAATCTGTGGACTCGGTGGAGAGCAAGGCAGAGACTGTTCAACGACTCACGATTGGTAGAAGACACGTTTTGCTCGTCATAAGACGAAGCTGAGAGCTGACAGGAGGAGAATGATATCACATTGAAACTTCAACTTGGTCAGATCCATCTCTTTTAACTGCAATCCCTTCAATTGACTGGACAGCAACAGGATTTTTAAGTTTCATGGCCCCCCCGCGCCCCTCGAAGGCTCACAGAATCAGCAAGATATGTCTGGAATCAGCCCCAACCCCAAGACGATTACTCACAGGGCACCTAGGATGGCCCCCAAGAGCTGATATGGAGCGACGGATTTCAAACATTAGTCCTGAATCCGTAGAACGTGGGATCCACGTCAGATTTTAGATGACGAATGGGCGCTGCAAACAGAGGAAAACTTCACGATTTAGTTACGGAACACAAACTGAAGAAGCTCCGTTGCGAGGATCGGCGGAATAAAAGCCGCTATCCAAGGGCATGTTTGTAATCCTGGGGCGAATTGCGAACGTCTCCCTCGGCTCACTGCCCTGTCAGCCTACACCAAGAAGCTAAGCGCATAGCCGCTTGTGCATGTAAGTCGTGACCTGACTCAGGCTACTATTCCCGCTTGTCCAAGAATGACATCGACTCCAGCCCCCATTTCAATTGGCTCCGAATATGCGATTAATACAGTTAATACACCGCAATTGTTAGATTACTCCCAAGAACAGATAGCCGCAAAACTCGAATGACATTTTGCGAATTCGCTGTGTACCGATCGTGATCCACCAGCCACCGACCCATACCGCGCCAGTCTTAGCGGCCGCCAACATGGGTTCCTTGGCTTATATCAGCACAAAAGCAGGGACATTGGCCTGCCCTCAGCCTCTCTCAACTTCTATTCTGACCTCATGGAAGAGACACATCCGGGCGGGTCGCGTGGCCAATCCCTGCAAGTAAGGGCCAGCATGGAGTGCTTCATGTGTCGGGTGGTCTACAACCCGGGTTGTTAAATAAAACTCGTGGCGGTGTTGAACATTTTCCTCTGTTCCTGTAGAACCACCATGCTGACTGGCTGTTGGACACTGGACCCTCCTTGCAGAGAACCATGATGGGACATTTAACTACGGGGGAGATTAAGGCAAAATGAGCACAGTATAAAAGTGACGCATCCGTGAAAGATGATAGGTTGAAGGATCGACATCTACTAAGTTACAACATTACAAACACACCAACGAAGTGCAAAAAAACACTATGATCGAGTTGATAGGAGATGTCGGCCATATCGGGATTCGGGTTTACGGGGCTCAACGCCATTGAGGTGGTGGCCACGACGCGTCGGCGGATGGAAGTTGTGGTGTCGTCACCTCCCCGTCGCTCCCGGGATAGTGTTCGGGTTATCCGGTCGGTGACATTGGATACCGCGACAGGGCAAAATGTACAAAAATAATCGTGAAAGTATGCTCCCTAGAACGTTCGGTGTATTATCATGCCGGTTGGTAGTGTAATTAATGTTCCGGGCTGAAAACGCCGAGCCATCTCGGGCGCCAAACTCTTAGGTGAAAAACGTCGAGCGAGTTCATTCCATTTCGAACTTTGCGCCTTAATTATTATCATAATCTCCCTATACGAGAATATTCGATCATCTAATCACACTAACTACTCAAGCATGCTATGTCTTACCAATTTCCCTTGACCCTCAAGTCCCTTGAACTCTCTCCGACAGCAAATTCGTACTCTCCATCCACCAGCATCACCCAATTCTGCAGGACCACATCCCAATAACTCAAGTCTCTTCTCGTCAAATTGAACTCAATAGTCTTGCGCTCCCCTGTCTTTAAGAAAGGCTTCTCAAAGCCTCGAAGCACCCGGACTGGAAAGTCAATGCCGCTCGACGTCTTGGGGTATGACAGGTAAAGCTGGGACACAACTTTGCCATCCATCGAGCCGGTGTTGGCAACCACAACGGAGATAGTGACGTACGTCTCCCACAGATCGGGGTTGCCTCCTTCATCGCCCCCGGCCTCGGACAGTGGTTGTTCCGTGTCGTAGCCGACGGGGTACGGATATTGGCCGTGTTTGACATCCTTTGGAGAATTGATGTATGGATACACAAACTTCTCCAGCTTGCGAATGTTGCTCGGGAACAGCGCCTCCTTCACATTAGGAATGGTGGTGTCGAACTGAGGTGGCTTTGCACCTGGTTTTGGCCTCTTGGCGGGAAGTGCTGACTTCTGTTTTCGCGGCGTTACTTCCAGGTCTTGGTAGTCGAACGTCGTGTATGAGAGTCCGAAGCCAAACTCGAATTGAGGTTCAATGTTGTGCTTGTCAAAGTGCCGATAGTCAATGAATAGTCCCTCGTCAAAATTTTGCTGAGGCACGAGGCCGTTTGGCAAATACATGACCTGCGCTCCTTCACCATAATCCTTAAGAGACTTCCCGATCGTATACGGCAGCCTGCCACTGGGGTTCTCATCTCCAAAAATGATACTTGCGATGGCGTTCCCGCTCTCCTGGCCTGGGAGGTTGGCGGCTATCACGGCGCGGATTCCAGGATGGTCAATCCATTTATCCATGACAACAGGTCCGACCGCATGAACCACCACGATAGTGACCCCAGATCCGTCGCCACAGTGGTTTGCCACCTCAAGAACAAGTTCCTCTCCGCCTTTCTGCAAGAAAAGATCGTTCCGGTCACCGCGAATACCTCCTGATGATATAAACCCTTCGCCCGCGTCGGAGTTGGCAAAAACTATGCAAATGTCTAGGTCATGGAGTTCGGGATGGGTTTTATAACGAACATTGTTAGAGAAATCATGAACGATTCTTACCTTGCTGGTATTGAAGTGTTTTGCTATAATCCCGGGAGGGGTCAGGTATGGGAAGTTAACAGCACCGCTACCCCATCCCGACCCCAGTGTGCCTTGATTACATCCTCGATCTTCACAATAGTTAGGGCCCTTGCCTTCACCAGCATCTTCGCCGTAAATTCCGATGACGATGTGACCTTTTTTATCTCCTTTGACTTTGAGGGCGCTTGGGGTCCCATTCCGACTCAAGGGCAGCATTCCCTCATTCTTGAGCAGTACAGTTCCTTCAATGGCCACTTGAAGGGCGACCGTCGAGTGGTTGCTTTGGACATCAACATACTTATTGACCTCGACTTTCTCCTGCGGCGAGGAGCTTCCAGGTGCAATAACGCCCATTCTGTCGTTGCTAAAGGATGAAAAGTTGGGCCCCTTCCTGTCGAACAACTCGATGTCGTCTTGTCCAAGTTGATACCACGCGGCGACAATACGAGTAACCATGTCATTCAGTCGATCCAGTGGTAGTGATCCGTTCAGGACAGCCATAGTGAGGCGGTGACCCCAAAGAGGATCTCCATCCTGCCATTTCAAGCCATCACCTGGCATGGACATGTCCAATCCTGCCAAGGCACTTCCAACGCCAGATCGCTGGGCCAGCCAATCTGACATGACAAAACCTTGGAAGCCCATCTCATCTTTGAGAATCCCATTAAGTAACTTTGAATTACCGCAAGCATAGGAGTTGTTGACCATGTTGTAAGAGCACATGACACTAGCCACTCCAGCCTTGACAGCATCAGCAAATGGCCAAGCATATAATTCGTGTAAGGTACGATCGTCAATGTTGGAAGACATGGCATTGGCGAGACCCCATTCCCAGGATTGACGAAAATGCTCCTGCTCATTGCCCACAAAGTGTTTGATAGTGGCCATAACACCCTGGTCTTGGATACCTTTGACGGTCTGCGAGCCAGCAATACCCTGGAGGTAAGGGTCGGGTCCAAAGCCCTCCCAATTACGGCCACCAGCAGGCATCCTTCCAAGGGCGCCAACGCAGGGTCCCAAAAGAACATTGATTCCCTTGCCTCTCGCTTCAAGAGCATGGGCCTTGCCACGTTCATACATCAACTCTTTGTTCCAGGTAGCCCCAACAGTGATTCCAGCTGGAAAAGCAGTGGAATTGTCAGTCATTCGAAGCCCCAGTGGGCCATCCTGCAATGCAAGACCCGGGAAGCCGACAGTAAGGGCCGGACCTGTGTTTCCAACTGCCAGTCCCATGCTCCATCCTGTTCCTGTGGTGATATTGACTTTATCGGGCAAAGTCATGTGGGAGACAAGCTCCGCGGCTTTCTTGTAGCTCTCCGCCCACGACTTGACATTCCCTCCCTTTGGACTAGGATACCACGGGGGAGATAGAGCATCAACCGGTCCGGCGAAATACTTCTTCCAAGCTAAGCCGGCTAGCGCCGTAATGGTAACCCAGATAATAAAAATGACGGCAAAAATGATCAAACAACAGCGTTTGTTTGCTGAGCGGCAAGGTCGACAGAGGCCTAGCAAAGGGGCCTTCCGGTCTCTGGGTTTCACTGAAGGCTCGTAAAGAGGATCTCTATCCAGAAATTCGGTTGCATCGAGGTCCGATAGACTGTCGGAATCGTAGCTGCCATCATGAGATGGTCTCTCGGAGTCCTTAAGCAGGCCTTCTCTGCTGGGGTCCATGGCTTCACATCGATTTAGTGAAGGTCGCAATGAGACAAGCGTCAATTATGACGATGAGGAGCGCACTGCTGGCGATTACGTTTGGCCTGTGGCGATGAGCAAAAATCTCGTTGTTACATGAGGATGGGAGATATGGGAGATAATCTCAAGCGAGTCCAACCAAATCGATCATCGGACGGGATCTAATCCGACGCCGTGAAACTCACAGAAGCACGGAGTAATTAACATCCCCTGGAAGCTCTCGACGGATATGGAGTAGTGGCGTTATCAGCCCGCTACCGGGCTACGGAGTAAGTACCTTGTCCAAGTGCTCCACTAGAACTGGTACACCAGAGGTTCTGGGTAGTCGTCCACAGCAACAAGTTCCAGTGATCCGACTCCAGGAAGCTTCAAAGCACACAGTAATTATCTACTTCAATCAAAAGCACCATATATGTACCTAGTTTGAGGTAGAATGTTGAGGTAAAATATAGGTACATGTAAATTCTGGAATATGAGAGCGAGAAGCAGATGAAATTCCATTAGCATTTACATTCTCTTTCTTCTCATAAAAGCAAGCGCAAATCCAAGATGAGCATTATGTGACTGGGCGTGTGGCTGGTATGTGGCTGAAAATCCGGCTATTATTCGGTAGATTAAGCCCAGCTTCTCTAAATCTGAAGATTCTCTGAGCGACAAACCAACACTGACGGTTTGTCGCTATCAAGTTCCAATTGTCCAACATGTCGATGTTCCGTGCGAAGAAGCTCGACTTGGGCTGCTTCGTCAATGTACGCACCCTGCGCGACCACACGAAGCGAAAGGTCTTCGAGGCCCACGAGACTGAAAGGTAACCAAACCCTGGGCCAAGATCTGATCACGCATCGCGCGACTTCAAGCAGCGATGCTTCCCTTTCCTCCTCGCAGACTACCGATTTCCCAGCCGGGCCGCACAGTCCTTAAAAACTCCAATTGATCTCGTGCTAACTGGAATGGCTCAGGCAAGCCCTCCGTTACATCATCCGCAATACCTCACTTCCTCCTCGAGTTCGCGCCGAAGCCCAGCTCCAACTCACTCAAATGCACTGCTACACCCGCCCAACCCAAATCCGAAACCGATGTATTATGGGCGGCAAGGGTCGTGGTATTCTCAGCGACTTCAAATTGACGAGAGTAAGCCAACCTCGATCGAGCTTCGAAACGACCCCGATTCTAACAGAAACTAGTTCAACTTCCGTATGGAGGCGATGGCTGGAAACCTCCCCGGTGTGAAAAGAGCCAGTTGGTAACTTTACGAGTGTCCCCAGCTAGATACTGATGCGAGACGATCAGTGTACGACTACATATTGGACCAGGTGTGGCTGCTTGGAATGGCAAAGGACACTCTGACTGGATGGCACACGATGTGGCAAACAGATGTTCAAAAAAAAAATTATATACGGATGTACAATACAATATGAATACCCAAAATCCAGAATCCTCACCTTGATCTGCGTGTGCCCAATGTTCTAAATTGTCTGTATGGGTTTTGATAGCATTCATTTGCCATTAACCACTTCCAGATACTAGGGGCAAACAAATGTCTGGTGTGTTCAGTCGCTTTGGGACCTAGTCATATGTATCCGATGAATCTTAGCCGCCTCAAACGGATGCTCTTGTGTCTCAACTCCGTACTGAGCAACTTAGCAACAAACCTGAACCGGGCGCAAATTCCGAGCGTTGGTTTAGGGTAGGTATAACTCTACGTTGGCGGAGGTGCTACAGGTCTGGCTCAAAGAGTTGCATTGATTAAGTTACTACAGTACAGAAAAGTGTGCACACAGCTAATGACAGTGTTGTTATTCCCGTGGGCCCTTAGTCCATTTGCTCAGTCAAACGGGCACCGGGCTTGAAGCTCTCGTGTGTTCAATCACGTGACGGATAGCATTCAACACTCTAGGCTGATGCAACCCGATAAGCGATAAGCCGATTTTAGCTCGGAGGCTGGGCACCTAGAAACATCACTCGCCACCCCGCCAGCCTCAGTGCAACCTAATCCTTCCAACAATCTTCGAGCGCACTTTCACGATATCAGTTGCCCATCATGGGAGGCGGTGATCTCAATTTAAAGAAGTCTTTCCATCCCGCGCTGCGGCGTAACCAGGAGGCTGTCTATGAAGAGGAACAAAAGGCCCTTGCTGAGCGCAAGCGAACTCAACAACGCATCAATGAAATCAAGGAGGAACGAGCCAAGGAAGAGTTGCAACGGCAACTGGAAGCTGCGGGTGGAAAGAAACGCATCGATCGCGTTGATTGGATGTACCAAGGTCCTACCGATGGTCAGACCGGCACGACAGAAGAGACTGAAGCCTACTTGCTGGGCAAGCGGCGAATCGACAACCTCATCAAAGGGACAGAGCACAAGAAGCTAGAGAAGCAGGCTGGACAAGAGAGTTTTATCGCGCTACAAAATGCGAATTCCGCACGCGACACGGCGGCGAAGATCCGAGACGACCCTTTGTTAGCTATCAAGCGACAGGAACAGGCAGCATACGAGGCGGTGATGAACAACCCAATCAAGCGACGTCAACTCCTGGCATCTATGGGAGTCGACGATGAAAAGGAGAAGAACAGGTCAAAACGGAGGGAAGAACGACATAGACGGAGACATCGTCATCACAGTCCCGATTCAGATGAGAGACGTCACAAGCGCAGACGATCATATTCCCGATCGAGGAGCCCACGGAGACGCGATAGATCACGAGACGAGAATGAGTACAGACAACGTGACGAGTCTTCTGAGCGTCGGTCGCGTAGAAGGCGAGACGACTCGGATGACAGGGAACGCAAACACCGTCGACGACATGACGATGACAGAACCTCAGAGCGCCGAGACACACATCGACATCGAGATGATGATCAACGACAAGATGATCCGGACTCTGGAGACGATCGGTCTCGACGACGACGATCAGAACCCCATGGTCGCTCGGATTTCCCACGCAATGGACGCAACGGAAATTCAAGACGTGATTCACGGAGGAGCTATGGTGGCGACACTCGCGATCGAGGCCAATATCTTAATGGAGGCAGTCATCGCTCCGAGCAGGACGAGAAGGCAAAGGATGAAGAGCGGCAGCGCAAGCTTGCTGCCATGCAGTCTGCGGCTTCCGAGCTGGACAATGACCGAGAGGCAAGGCTGGCGGCCCTCGAGGAGCGGGAACGAGCGTTGCGGGAGGCCGATGACAAGGAGCGAAAGCGAGGTGGGGATCGACGTTTTATGAATGGACTGCATCGACAGGCAGGTAAATTGGACCTGGCGGAGCGGATGGGTCGTGGACGACAGAGCTACCAAAAGGAGGACAATTAGAGACGGTCCGACCGGTGATGATGTCGTCTTGCTATGTATTATTCCTATAATGTGGTTTCAATCAGGGATGGGTGGGATCAATCATGTAATAAGTACGGACGAATCAAGTCTCAAAGCGGCGTTAGCTGGCATGTGTGTTCATGAAATTGATACTATTATAGGCCGCATAGATTCAGTTTGGTGACAAGTTTGCTTTATGTTAACAAGGACGACAAGATGGACCAAATACGGAGAATATCTATATTTATCCTGAGCGTTCAGATACACAAACTCGTATGGAAGCGGGGATGCAAGAGTCACGTGTAAGAGCGCACCACCCAAGGGTAAGGGGGGTAAACAAACAAACCCGTGGCAAAGAACAAAAATTCCAGATTAAGGAATAGAGAAGTTCCCAGATCAGAAAGTGAAATGGTGAATGCGTCATAACCCGAGTGAACGTATGCTGGCTGAATCATGAGAAGCAAATTGATACAATGGCTTGGCTAGTGTCACTCTAGAGTGAAAGAAAAAAGAGAAAAGAATTAAAAAAAATTATAAAATAAAATAAAAAGTTGGACTTATAAGGCACAATGCCACAAACAATGCCATTCCCGTCAAGGATCCCCATTGTCTTTACCCTCTGGTCTTCATTTATTTTGGGGAAAAGAAAGAAAGAAAGTAGCCGAGTCCCTCAATTGGGTTACAGGTGGTTCCCAAAGTGGAGATGAAAAGGCAAAGGGCATTAACTTTAGCGTACCCATATGTAGAGGTGATCGAGAATTAATCCCTGATCATCCAAAGCCCGTGTCCCCGTGTCATTCATAGTCTCCATGTCTATCCATGCTCATTCTCGCAAAGTTGCACAAGAAAGGAAGAGAAGAGCCCTAAGCAATGTTATTGAGTACATAGCTGGATCTAGGCGTCTGGTCTCTGTTGGTCGGTCTCGCTACAAGTTGTGGGCGTGGCATCGAACAGCGTGTTCCGTGTTGGCACGGGCGTTCTCTGAACTGTCCACTTTATTACATGTGGAAGTACATTGGATGGTGCCTGTGCCTGTGAGAGATAAAGATAGCAACATAAAGTGCAAATTTGCTGCATGGGGGGATGCCAAGTCATGCAGGGTGAAGCGTGGCATCGAATTGACAGGCTGACTGACTCCTGGCGACACGGGTCTAAATCTAGCAAGCGTGGGAGTATGTACGGAGTACCTGCGGAGTAATTTGAGGACTACAGATGTATGGAGCACGTAGATCCCGCACCTCGCAACTCGCCGTACAAAAAAGTACAAGCACTATATTGCGCCTAACGCCTCAGAGGCAAAAGCAAAATAAACTCGACCAAACTAAAAAGGTACGCGATGGCGACTAATGGAATTTTAATGGAGACCCACACTCCCAGCCAATCTTATCCAATCAATGGCTCCATTCATCATTCCTCGCAAGGCCAAGACCAGCCGGTACGGTCGTGGCTCTCGGAGGCTAGGTACCCGAGATGGCAAACTTTACTGGGGGGGGTTTGAGCGCTATTGACACCCGCTGAACCGGTTTTTCTGCAGTGGCCACAGTGAATAGGTTACAGCGCCATACAGTAGGCTGAGCTGGTTTTTATCAACAATCCTTGTCCTTGCTCTGTTGCTCTTTCTTTGCTCTGTCCCCGTTTCCATCCCTCTGACTTCATTCATCAATCTCTCCCCAGCCAGGGCTCATTTCCCACATCCCTTCCCTTCCCCTCCTCACAGAAACCCCCCTTGCCCGTTCCTCACTTAAACTATTATCTCGCCTCTATATATCATTTTACACCCTCGCTGGTGACCCGTGACCTCGAAATCGACGCCTGGGGTTGGTTCAGTTTTGCGACGCTTGTCGATCCCGCGATCCCTTCTTCCACCCCGTACAGTACACGCTCCGCAGCCACCACCGCGAATACAACCCTCCCTCAACACTTTCGCCCTTCTACACAACGTTCCAACCAGCGAGCGATCCCGCCAACCCGGTTACATCCAGTACTGTACGGTTGCGATTGTATCGCTGACATCCTGATTTCTCGTGTTTGAATCAGAACCCCCAAGTCGTATTTGGTCTATTATCCTTCCTACGCGCCACCATCAAGAACCTCGTCATCTACCACCCGACCCGCCGTCACAAGCCAACAGGAGGATACCCCAAATTATCCGTCGCCAAAAACCCCCCCTCCGATCCGCTTCTCTTCTCTCCTCCTCCCTCTCAACGACAACCACAGTCTCCTCCATTCCGACACAATGCCTGGCCTTTGTGGTGGTTCCAAGACTGTTCAGCGCAAGCTGGTTCTGCTGTGCGTTGACCCCGTCGCAACCCACTAATCTCATATCGATCGTTTTGCTGATCTAGGCGTGCTTTAAATTAGGGGCGATGGCGCTTGCGGAAAGACTTCGTTGCTAAATGTCTTTACGAGAGGGTATGTCACGTTTGCTGTCGCTTGTCATGCCGAAGAACTGAGCTCATTATTCACTAGCTATTTCCCAACCGTTTACGAACCCACCGTCTTCGAGAACTACGTCCACGGTACGATTCTACCCGACCAACGAAATCACCAACAATTAGACTAACTGAGTCGTTACAGACATCTTTGTCGATAATGTCCACATTGAGCTTTCTCTTTGGGACACTGCTGGTCAAGAAGAGTTCGACCGATTAAGATCACTCTCTTATGGTAATCCTCCCCCTGATACCCATCCGAACGCAACCCCATCGCCTCCCCGCGCTCAGATGCTAACCCGCATTCGGCAGATGATACCGACCTGATTATGCTCTGCTACTCTGTCGACAGCAAGGATTCCCTCGAAAACGTCGAGTCCAAATGGGTTGGTGAAATTGCCGACAACTGCCCCGGCGTCAAGCTCGTTCTCATCGCACTCAAGTGCGACCTACGCGAACAAGGCGAGGAAGAGGATACCGAGGGTGGCGAACAGCGCGAGAAGCGACCCATGATTTCCTACGACCAAGGTCTTGAGGTTGCCCGGCGCATAGGTGCGTTGCGGTACCTTGAGTGCTCCGCCATGAAGAACCGGGGCGTCAACGAAGCCTTCACCGAGGCCGCTCGGGTGGCATTGAGCGTCAAGAAGGACCGCGAGGAGAGCAAATGCGTCATTATGTGAGGCTATTCAATAGTGCTTCGGCTCAGCCACCACGACACTCGTCACCACTCGAATTCTGGAAGCGAATCGCCATGAAACTACCATCCGTCGAAATTACCCCCCAATCGAGCCATTCAACCGTATTTTACGACGTGTCCTCGGACAGCTGGCATGGCGGCCCATTCCCGCGACCACGTACCTTTACCTCTATTTTTACCTTATCAATTACCCAGGTGACCACGGCCGAATTTTATCCTTCTCGAACTCTCACATCTGGACCTGAGACTCGTCAGGTTTCAATTGTATATATCGAGTATGTCAAATATGCACATAGGGGACATGGCGTCGCACGCAGGCTTACTTTTCCTATCTTTTTTATTGTCGCCTCTCGGACGACTTACAATGTCGCATCCCGGAGACATGAGCTGGGCTTGAGGCGAAAAGGGCGACGGAGTGAGAAAATAAAAGATTTCTCTTTTTTACAGCTCTTTTAGAAGTTTTTTTTCCCTATGTCGGTTCTATTATTTTTTCTTTCCCCATCGGCATGTACCCCATAGTAAAGCGAAGTTTAATGCGAAATTCTTGACATCTCAAACTGATGATTATTGATTGCCTCGCCAGGTTGGTTCATGTGAGTGAGGTTTTGTTGGGAACAAGGCGACTAGGGGATGGAGAGGGGAAACCTACACGATTAATGGGGGGGGAGGGGCTTGAGAAGGGAACCTCGGTTTCCATGAAGAGAAGGTGGGATATATCCAATGCAGTTGGTGTTGCACCGCCACTCGGCGACAAAATGTGCACCATCCCCTGCGAGGGAGGTGGACTTGGCTGGATGCATCCTGTCCTTCGCCACTCTTCAGCCTTTTGCTGTACTCTGCGCCTTTATTGCACAGCTGTCCACAAGTGTTCCTCATGGTGGTAGCCATGAACTACCATAATTGGACAATATGCCGGAATCTTGTTATCTACGTTGTGCGACGTATTAGATATGTTTACTAACTAGCGACTGGTGTCACCCGTAACGGAGAGTAGTGCTGTATCCTTCAGACATGACGCCATTGGTGTGTAGTGGCATATGACTTCTAGAATGATTGTTGGGGGTTGGCGTTCCAAAGCCGTCCCGAGAGTTGGTCCCCTGAGTAAAATGTTATGTTTATAGCCATTCGCGTCTTTTTGCCCCCCCGCTCAAACGCATCATCATTTTATGGCGAGATAAATGAGCGACTTCTCAGTCGGTACTCCGGATAGTAAGTCGAACTCGTTGGGATAGCTCCTAGTCAACATCACTGCCCTGGTTCGACTATTTCATACAACATACTTGAAATGAAGACGAACAGCGTCATCATCAACCTCAAACCAAGAATGAATGTGATGACACAACGCCCATCATTTCCTCCCTAATGTGTAACCCCTGGTTTGCTGCACGTCATCGAGCAATTTCTATTCGCTGGTCGGTCAGCTCACCTGGCTGCCATCTTGAGGATCGACTTACCCTACACAACCAGTTGACGTCACCGTAGCAAATCTGTAGACTAACATGGCATCAAGCACACTGAAGCAGGTTTAGCGATGTTTCGAGATAAGACAATTACGGCAGAATCTGATGATCATTGTGAATGTATCTGGACGTAAAAAGGTCATGCATTCCCAACAACGACTGAAGAATTGTTATAGATTTATTCAAGTTGATATCATTGCTCAACCGGCGACGTTCATCTTAACATCCTAGGATACCATATCACTTACAAGTGTAGAATCAAACCATCAATATGCCCTTTTTCGGAGGTCGACGTGAACCATCCCCCGAGCCCGTCCACGAGCCGGAACCAACTTTTGAGGAACCTCGCAAGCACAGCCTCTTCCACCGCCGTGAACCATCACCACCCATCTCGGAACCCGTACGTGAACCTGCCTACGAAGAACCCAAGAAGCATGGCCTCTTCCAACGCCGCGCTGGCTCTCCCAGCCCAACGACAACAACCCGCTCCACAGACCGCACATCCATGAGCTCGTCAACCTTTCACACCGCCAACCACAACGAAGGTAGCCTCTTCCGCAAAGGCACCGACGGCAGCCGCAAGAGCATATTGCACCGGAGCTTCGGCCAGGGCAACGGCGGCTTCGAAGATGACCCGAGCGTGATGGAGGCGCGACAGCGCGTGCACAGCGCCGAGGCTGCGGAACGGGAAGCCGATCGGGCGTTGGACGAGGCCAGACAAAGCGTGCGCGACGCAAGAGAGCGCGTCAAGCTGCTAGAGGAGGAGGCGAAGGAGGAGGCCAGGCGGGCGAAGATTAAGCAGCATCAGGCGCGGGAGGTGTCGAAGTTGGGAAGAGCCCTTGGACGTGAGTATTTTCGCACCTGACCCATGTTTGCCCCAGCATGTTTGCTTCCCTGAAGGGAGGAAATAGAACAGGGCAAATAAAGAGAATCGGCCGATTTCGTATTGTGGGATTATGAGCTAACAAATTTCTGTTTTTAGGACATGGACCTTGAAAGAGCAGAGCAGAGAGCAGAGCACAGCCAATGATGCAAGCTGAGATGCCATTGGAAAATTTCCCGATGTGGTGCTGGGGGAGTGTATGAGATGGGGTTACGCCTTGAGAGTATCACGAGACTCGTGTGCATGCTTTTCTGTTATCTGGTTTGCCATGAAGAAAACGAATTGACGTATTGACATTATACTACTACTACTCTGTACTTTTAAGCGTGTACATATGTACCTATGTGAAATAAATAGTTATCCAATTTTTTCTTCTCCACAAACTGACCAGAAGGAACTACATATCATGAATCTTGAGGACCCCTGAATGGGATCTATCAATAGAAATTCCACAGCGATAGCGCAGGTCAAACGGCACAGGTTGTCCGAAGAGTGGATATTCTACAGGATATTCGGCATGGACAGCGAAGTCGTCTCCCGGCCGTTCACTCGCAAAAGGCTGGGGGGGGGCCAGTTGAAATCTCGAAATTGAGATGGTCCGCCCTGATTTTGGTTGGATCGTCCGAGCCGCATCCCCCCTTTGGCTGGGACAGATATGGGCGAAATTAGATGGCACCAAAGCCTGGTCCGCCACAGTGATAGGGGCATGGCGGCCTATTTTTGGACTTTTGTCTCTCAACCCTGGGATGAGGCGTCATCGCTCCACTCATTTCAGTATCGAAAGAAATGCCAGTCATCTTTTCATGTTTACAGCATGTGTGCGGTGCGTAATGCAGTGATCTACAATGCTTGTGGTGGTGAGATGATGGAACCTTCGTGGTTCGGATGTCGCTGCTTGGCGTGGTTGGCCGTCTGGTTGTCGGCGGATGAGCTGCAGGGGATTCATTCCCTAGTTAGATTGAAGAGTCCCGATTGTGGGAGGATGACGCAGGGGCTTTTTTAATGCTGTTTTGGCCTAATTTTTGACTTCTGACTCTTTGCATATTGTCGAGCATGAAACCGACGGATGGAGTAATTCTCCTGGTCAATGGCGAATCAGCATCCTCTCTCTCGTCTTGGACTTGTTGCAGATGATCGATCATGAACGGACCTGTCTTGGAACCCTATTCGGCAGTATCATTCATGAGTCTACAAGCTGAGATCTGCACCAACCACTGCATGTATGGAGTAGTCTGTACGTGCAATTGTAATTAGCAGTGACACACTGGCTCCAAGTGCGTGCACAAAGCTATCCCCAACCCCCCAGTTACTCCGTGCCCCTCTATCCCGTTCAACATGGTCGAAGCAACCCCTGAACCACCTGATAATGCCCCATTCAAGACTCCTTGGAATTGCCATCATGAAACTCCACAACAGACGTCTACTTTTACCCAAGCCTGACATGCCCCCCAAAGAGATGGATCTTGGGCCAATCGCCTGTGTCGCAGTGGAGTTGAGTCCCTTGTCTCGACGAGGGTCGCATCCCTTGCAAGTAAGGGTCTTGGCTTGGACTGGCTCGCAGGCTAACAAGGGAGATGTATTTCGTAGAAGCCATACAGAAGAGAGACGCGTGGCTGGTGGTCAACGGGAATCATCCCTGGTTGCGGCAAAGGCTACGAAAGGCAGCCAGCCCTCTCTTGGCGGGAGGTGGATGTGGGATTTACGGTCCCTGTGCGGGTATCCTTGAAATTGCAGAGTGTTTCCAAGGTTGGCGATGGCCTCCTGACCCCAGACAGGCGATTGTCTTCCTACATACTCCGTATCTCTCCTTTAATCTTTTTCGGCCTGGTTTTTCCTTTCTTTCCCGTTTTACCTACCAACTACTATTCTTTCCTTTTATATCCCTATTGGTCAAAAGGCCGGATCATTAGGAGTTATTCTATTCCTTCTCCTTCCTGCTTGGTAGCACTGCTGTTCCATCACCAATGCTGCCCTGTCGCTCATTTTTCTAAATCACCAGTCACTCATTTGACCACAAACTCAAGTCACTCCTTCTGAATCCTCAGTCCGCGATATCCATTCATTCATCTTCGCTCAATCGCTGTTATATTTATTCCCTCTTTGCCCAGGTTTCCCAAAAGTAATGCAACATCGCTTTGCCCAGAATCATCTATAGTTCAACGCCACCGTCATGATCTCGCGATATCTCGCCTCGGCCGCGGCCCTCGTAGGCCTCGCCCTGGCCCAAACTACCACCGATTGCAACCCCCTCAATACTACCGATTGTCCAGTCGATCCTGCATTTGGAACCGAGCATCTCTGGCATTTCAACTCTACACCGTCTGGCGACTTGTGGGAGACTACCGTTGGCTATGTTCCCTACGACTCAGAGAAGGGTGCCACCTTCACCATTAACAAGCAGGGCGACTCGCCAACGATCCGCACCACATTTTATTTCTTTTTTGGCCGTACAGAGCTGTGGCTCAAGGGAGCGTCCGGCACCGGCATTGTCAGTTCCATGATGTGGCTGAGTGACGACCGTGACGAGGTTGACTGGGAGCTTCTGGGAGCTAACGACACGTACGCGTCGACGAATTATTACGGCAAGGGCCGCGAAGACTTCACCAAAGGCGAGTGGCACTACATGAAGAATGGAATGCAGTCCGACTATCACAACTACACCACGGTCTGGACCTCGGAGAAGATTGAGTGGTGGGCAGATGGAGAAAAGGTCCGCACTCTGCTGCCCGCCGATGCAAACAGCACCCAAAACTACCCTCAGACTCCCATGCGTCTGAGTATTGGCATCTGGGCTGGTGGTGATCCTACCATGCCCGAGGGTACTCGCGAGTGGGCTGGCGGCGACACCAATTACGACAAAGGCCCATTCAACATGTATGTCAAGAGTGTCCAGGTGGAGGATTACAGCACCGGCAAGGAATACAAGTACGGCGACCAGACTGGCGATTGGAAGAGCATTGACATTGTCAAGTAAGTCAATAGTGAAGCTCTACTGACAAGTGAAGTTGGGTGAGACTTACATACAACTAGGGGCAACTCAACCGCACTGGAATCCATCAACAAAAAACCCAAAGAGACAACTGCGGAGAAATGGACCAAACTTCCCACCGCCGCCAAGACTGCCGTTTACGCGGGTGGCGTAGGCGCGGCCGCCCTCGGCCTCGGCGCCCTGGCCTTCTTCTACATCCGCGCCCGTCGCGCCGGTAACGCCGAGGCCAAGGTTGCCGATGAAAAGGCCGTGACAGAGCGCCACGAGCTGATGGGATACAAGGGCGGCGAAGACTCGGCGAACCAGGGACATGAGTATAGCTCTGGTGGGTGGCAGAGGATATAAAATGAAAAAGACCTGAGGGCAGGATTGAAAGCTGTTCGCGAAATCGGCAAAGACAGCTTTCCGGGCGTTTGAAAGACGGCAATAATTGGACTTTGTTGGGCATTTCCAAAGGTCGTTATTTGACCGTTAAATTCGCACCCGGCACGCTCAGCCGGGTATGGAGGCCTTCTTTCGACCTTCCGGACTCAAGCTAGTGCGGAACACTGGAAGGGCGGAAGAGGACCATCCCTAGAGGATAAGCCCCGAAACCAGATCGGTTCCCAGTGCGGGCTAGACACCCACCTGAGAGTCGAGTCGAGATTGAAGGAATATGAAGAGGGACACCCAAGGCTTAACAGGAAACAAGGCCGTCGTCATCTTCCGGCAAAGGTACCTGGTCGTTTTCTGGAAAGACCACCGTCCACTGCCCATTCTCCCGCCGTCTGTATGGTCTTTTACCACTTTCTTTTTGTAGACTACTTGCTCGCTTTTTCATCCCCAGAGAGGTGGATTTTGTACACAATAGGAATCTAGCACTGCAGCGACTATTTAGAAAGGCTCGGCGTTGTCATATAACTGGCGCATAGAGGAAATCGAATTATGCAAGATTGAGCTTGCGTTTTGATACCGTTCCAACTGAGGCGTAATCGTACCTAGTGGTATTTCTTTGTTCTTGACTCGGTGGCTTTGGTGCGGTGATACTGGTGCATTTACCTTGGGCTCTGGGCTACACGGATGCGTCTCCCTTGCTGAGCGTTTCTGGTGCCACGAGATCACTGTGATGAATTGGTAACGCGATCTGGAGTGATAGGTGACTGAATAGAGTGCTAGAATTTTTCTGTGAGATGTTCTACAACATCTGCCGAACATGGTTGGCATGGACATTAAAAGGATAAGGTACGTTTGAGTCGGTTTAAAGAATATCAAATATATTATATCAGTCTTAAAAGTCCTGTTTACCTCTCACGCTCTTTCTTCCGTTTTAGGTCTACTTCATCTGTCGCATCTGTGTAGCTAGAGCAGCATACTTTCCATCTTAATATTACTTGATCTGTCGCATCTGAGCAGCTAGAGCAACATAGTCAATTTTCTTTACAACGCCAGCCACCGCAATGCTGTACACGCTGGCAGCGACGCCAGATATCTCCTGATCAATTCTGGACTCTTCTTCCTCAGCGTTCACAAATCCTGTCAAGGCGACGCTCTTGTCCTGCGCCTTGACGTTGAAAATCTTCTGTCCTGTTCGCTGATAGACCGTCTGTTTCAACGCTTCCTCGCATAGCTTCTGGAACGCTTCGTACGTCTTCTTCTGATGCTGGACCTCTTGGAGGATGTCATCCCGATTGCGATCGTTTCTTGGGGGCGAGTACAGTGCCAAGGCAGTCTGGTCGTGCTTCACATCAACTATCTGTCTTTCGAGGGCACTCTCGAACTGCTGCAGCATCGGATTGATCATTTCCCTGGTCATATAATCTTGACGGGCTGTTTGTAGACTGCGAAGGGTGTCAATTAACTTGACTAGGGAAACCGACTTCGTGAATCGAGACTAACCAAGTAGACAACTTTAGCAGTGTCTCAAGGAAGCCCTTGAAGCTGCCCAGTTGTGCTTTTAGACTCGTGATCTGGTCTTGCCTAGTGAGGCGAACCTTTGCTGCATTAGAACATCACAAATTTTTTTTTTCAATCCATCGTTTGGCAATGCCTTACTGAATGTGCATGCTTCTCGCAGAGTCGCCTGCAGTTCATGAGTACCACCTGAGTTTCTGGGCCAAGCGCGAGCTCACAAGCATCGCTCTTCACTGCCATGGCTAACTTGGCGAAGAGAGGCATGAGTGACTGGACATCTTCCCGAATAGCCCGGACTGCGAACTTGAGATCGCGGCTGCTATTGATGGAGTCCACGAAAAGTTGGGCAGACTGGTTACAGTTGGCAATGCTCGTTAGCACATCAGAAGGATTTGTTAGAGTAGTAGTCATCATCACAGACAACAAGAATTTCGCATTTGAAGAGGTATGAGGAGGAACGGAGAGAGGAACGGGGTGAACAGGATCTGGGAGGGGTTGCGCCTATTAGTACTGCAAATGAAGCGATTGTGCATTTTCAACCAAAAACATTGGCGTCTAAGAGATTTGATTGAACCAATAGGACAGAGGTCGCTTCGAACCTGGTGGCGCTCAATGTGGGATGTGACAGCCTTACCAAATCTGTTCGTCGGGGCCCCTCATTTTGAACAGGGCATCTGAGATGCAGGAGTATAGTTGTTTGCCAATGGAAAATAGACCTGTAAAAGTCAACGCCGCTATTAGCGAACGTGGGAGCGGAGTACCAAGGGTCCAACATGATACATCAGGTCAGTCATTGCTCTAAAAAGGCAGCGATGGGCAGACTGAGATCTGCATGCACGCTGCAATTTCACGTAAAGCACCTGTTCTTACAGCCTCGACTGAAAATGAGGCCAGCAACAGCTAAACGATCCATTGTGACTTGCTCAAAGACATCCCAGTTGACCCGCAAAGCCGCAGATGGACACGAACTTTGCAGCGCCTATGCAAGAGAGCAGGCCCCAAGGCATTCCGGTAACCAAAAAGAGACACTGGGCTTTCTGGCATGGCTTGAATGGAGAGCGTGTTGGGTCACAAGGCTACTTGACCTGCCTGTACTTGGGCAGGGATAAGGATGGTTGGTGGCGTGCACTGCTTGGCGAACCAACAACAACCAACAACTCTTAGCGCCAGGTCCTCCTTGTCTGCTCCCAGCCACGCTATTCAGAGATTTAAGGGTGGAATGGATGGTCAGAGAACGTGCCTCGAGAAGGAATCATTGGGATGTTTCCCAGGAGTCAAGAAAGACGACTTCAAGAGCTGATAGAAGCAGTTCCCAGAGTGGATCCCGACTATGTTGAGGGCCAAGACAAGATAAAAGTCAGGACACGACAAGAATGGGGCCAAGCATGGTGTTCCATCCTTAGAGCTTGAAACCTCGCTAGTCTGTGATCTGCACAAATGGCTTTAGTAGCGCGTGATTACTCTATCTCCAGGGTCTTTGCCGCAAATGGCTTTAATCTGATGAAGAAGGTCTTAATGAACAACGGAGTACGGATTAGATATGTGAGAATTCCCGACTCTAATCCCATAAAAAGAGTCCTTTACCTGACACTCTCTGGACAATGGACTCACAAGAAGGGTCTTTTCCCCCTCCTTTTTCTTTTTATTTAATTTTATTTAATTTTTTTTTACCGTGGCATCATTCCGGCTCAAGTCAATCCGGCTGGGCACAAACAGGCTGTGGGATTGATGAGAGGGGCCATGCAACTTAGCCCGACATGGATGTGACCCTGTTGCCTGCAGCCAGCAAGCGCTTCGCTATGAACAACCCCGAATTTCTGACCGTGTCTTCGCCGCATAATACTATGTATTCCGTCATCCTGAAGCCAAGATGTCGTCGACCTCACAGGTAGCATCGGGACATGGGTTTCCGCCTTCATCGCCATCATTGCCCTCATCGGTGAGTTGGGACCCTCCAATAGCATTCGTGTTATGAGCACTGTGAAAGATCTGCCTCGAAAACATGCAACTCGTGGCTGCGGCCGCGGCTGCGGCTTTCGTCTCACCAAAGGCTTGCGGGATTTACGGTACATTCACGTCTGACATACAAGCGCATCTCTCGCCGACATCTAGCTGAAGAGATGCTGCAAGTCTTGAACATAGGCTACCAACCCGAGATGGTAAGTCGCATCCCAACATGTTGCCCTGGCGTGCTGTAGCATGATTGAATGAATACAAATTGACACTGACAAAGTATGTTACTTTTATAGAAGCCAAATCTCCTAAAATATTTTGCTGTCTTAGAATAACTACGCAGCCAAAGCTTCCTTAACTAGTCCCTCGATCTCGGTGATGGCTGCACGAGTCGTCTTTTGGCCCGCCATGATATAAAACACATTGCCCAGCACACGAGCATGCACGTTCCAGCCACCACTTGCATCGCCAGAGCGCAGACTGGCTTGAAGCGTTAGCGCAGCTGTGCTCTTGTATCCTACACCGTCGTCACTGCGCAGTGAGATGGCAAGAACACTACCAAGTGCCCAAACGCCACTCACTCGAGCGCTGTTGTGAGAGACGGCGTCGATGAATGAGTGTGACCAGACAGACCAGGCCCCGTAGTTGTTTCCGTGCTGGGAAATCTCTTCCGGGGAGACCCAACCATCAGTCTTGAAAACATCCCACGACCCGTTCTTTTCCATGTTCTCCATCTCCCGCAGCGACTCGAGCGCAACCTGGCATCCCACTGGATGGGCCGTGTAACTATGTCCGTGCAAGAGCGCATCACTCTTATCATCGCTGACAAAGGCGTCAAAAATGCTCTCAGATGCCAAAGTGGTGCAGAGCGGAACAAGGCCACCGGTGAGCAGTTTAGCGTGGACGGAAACATCAGGGTGGACGCCCAGGAAAGAAGACGGGGTGTAACGACCGAGCCGGTACAGACCGGTGAAAACTTCATCAAAGACTACGGGAAGGCCGGCCCAGCCAGTGCTATCGGTTGGGGTTGGTGAGGTAGAGTCAGATGTGCTAAACAGGTGAGCAGAGCGGCGGACAACGTTGACCAATGTGCGTTGGAATAGAGGGTCCCTAAGACTGTAAGTATTCCATCAGACATGAGAGAAACTCAAACTTACACAAAGAGCATGCCGCCGGCACCGAGAACAATAGGCTCCATCATCAACGCGCCAAACTTGCGCCCCTGCTTCTGAAGTTGCGCCAGGGTCTGTTCAATGTAGCTCTCGTACTTGCGGCACGTTTCAGCTTGTTCTCTGGCCGTAACATCAAACACATCAGCCAAAGATGCAAACGACTCGCCGCGACCAAGATGAGTCTTTAGGTCCTCGGGAACGTCGACAACCCACTTGCCCTCGACGCAATTGACGGTTGGGTAATCAAACCAGAAACCCTTGCCTTCGTACCATTCGACCTTCTCATTGTACGTGCAGGGCTCTGCGCAGTCCATTGCTCCGATGGTATCGCCGTGATAGCTACCCTTGAGCCCCAAAACCCCCAGTTTTGCATCTGTGCCCCAGCCATATCGTACGCGCGCTGCGCGAAGGGCCATCTTAACGGCAACTTCGCAGCCGGTGCTGCCATTGTCCGAGAAGAATACACGTGTAAGTCGGGGATTTTCAAGGCCACGAAGAAGCGTCTCAGCCAGGGCAAGTGCTGGCTCGTGGACAGCCTCAGCAAACATGACATGGCCGTATCGTCCGGCAGCGTACGCAGCGGCGAGAGTAAGTTTAGGGTTAGCGTGACCGAGACCCTGAGTCCACCAGGAAGCAGAGCCATCAAACGAGGGTCGCAGAAGATTAGCCTCGGGGGATGAGGACAGGGTAGATTGGGGCTTCAAGGTTTGGAAATGGTCGCCATATGCTGAGTCGATGGCCGTGATCCGATCGGAAGTGACAAGCGTGTGCTGAGTGAAGGGATACCAGATATGTTGATGTGCCTTTGTAGACATTTCCCCTAGTCGGGAGATTCGCGATTCATGTCGTTTGTCCAAGTGAACTAGAACATCTTTAATTGATTGCTGGTCGCTCATATCGCTGTAATACTTGATCATGTTGGTCTTATCTGAAGCTTGGTTCTCGTGTCTTTGGGGAGGCATCGCGACAGTGCCTACAGGGACACCATGTTGGTCTCCAAAGTATTCGGTCAGATACTGATAATTTTCGTAGAAATCGTCTCGGAACAGCAGCACACTCTCGACATCGTACCCACGCAGTCGTAGTGACTCGAAAGCCGAGATAGTCTGAGAAATTCCTCCAAGCTTAGAGTCACCAACGAGCACCACGGGCATACGAAGAGGCGTGTAGAGGTCGGCTTGGGTAGTTCCCGAGGGACCTGGAGAGTGGACACCACCGGCTGTTTCAAGGAACAACCAGCCTGGACTCTGGTGGGCTCTGTGAGAGATGTGGTCGTGAATTTTTGCGAGAAGTTCATGATCTGTAGGAGTGGGCTTCAACGGGCACGAGGCTTAGCTATTGAAGAGACACTGTCTTGAGGCGGTTTACCTTGCTTGAAACTGCGGCTGCCGAGTGTGGGCTGGCGGGGATCTCATATTGGAATAACGTTTCATTTCTCACGTTTGGAGCATAAGTTTCGACGTGTCTAGTTTATTCATGATGTCAATTGCGTGGTCTGAAGCGCGTCATACACGGCAGAGACATCTGTGTCTGATTAGATTCGAGTCGCCTGTCTCGGCGAAAGAGGTACATACACCTATCATCAGCCTCATCTTGAGGGCCCGTAGATACAGGCTTTAGATATGAGACCTGTTCACTCTTCCAATTTTTTGAAGCCGAATTGCAGAGGATCGTCGTCAAGATGGTCTTGCCGACCTCGGTGTTGGCGCCGTAGACTTGGTGAGCACGAAGGGCGCGCCAAAGCTGGGCGCCTACGGGCGCCATGGTGAATAGAAAAGAGTGAAGAATGAGAACTTCTATGGACCAATTGAACCTGGATATATCAATCGAGTCGTCGCACAACCACCGAGAGATCCAATCGGCGAAATTGTTGAGGCTGATGGTTACGAAATGTTGAAATGGGGAAAGTGTCGGCCTGGATCGGCACATGGACGGACAACTACCGATGCCGAACACGGCCTCCGAATCAGGATTCTTCCTCAACAACCATCAATTGACTTAATAGAGGCTCACTTTAAGAGCATATTGCAGTGCGAAACTAGGAATTCAGTTTATATCTTGATTTGAATTGATATGCTAAGGAGTTAACTGAACTGTTAACCGTCAATTGACTGGCCCGCGTCTGTGACGCCTGAAATATCGCAAATCCTCAAAACCCCGCAATCATCCCCCGCTCCGTAGACAGCTTCAAGAACGGGTTAATTACCTGATTACACCGCAAACAAAATCATACAGGATGCCTTGGAGGTGAAGCCGCCCGGCCCGAACGGTCCGCTCAGGGGATCTAGCCAACGAAAATTGGTTGAATTCTCCCACTGAAAATCCGGGGGCCTCGGCCGGGTCCAAATCAACTGGGGATGGGTAGATAACCCCACCACTTTAGCAACTCGTGGACCGTATTCGGCAGACCGGACAGCAAGAAGCATCACGACAGAGCTCCAACATTGCAACATGATCAGGTGACGCTTTATTCGCAATGGACAGCACCGCGTTAGAGGAGACTTTCAAGTCTCTTCTCTCCCGTCGAGAGTCTCGTTCTCAATTGAGACGCCTCACCACCATCTCCCCTGGCATGGTGGACTTTTCGTCTAATTCCTACCTCTCATTAGCCAGCAACCCAGACGTACAGCGCGCATATCTATCGTTTTTACAATCTCGCATCAATGACGTCTCCTCCCCTACGGCAACAATTTCAGCCCTTGGGTCTGGTGGGTCGCGTCTGCTCGACGGTAATAGCGCCTTTGCCGAAACCCTGGAACGCGATATTGCTTCGTTTCACGGCGCACCGGCTGGTCTCTTATTCAATTCGGGTTTCGATGCGAATGTCGGCTTGTTTAGTTGCGTGCCTCAGCCCGGCGATGTCATTGTCTACGATGAGCTCATCCACGCCAGTGTTCACGACGGAATGAGGCAAAGCCGAGCAACAATAAGGTTGCCATTTCGGCACAACACAGTCGCGACCGAGCCTGGTGAAGCAAAGCAAGGCATTGAAGGCCTTGATGCGGTCCTCCAAGGCCTAACAGCGGATGATTCTGTTAAAGGCATCTCTGAGGGGAAGACAAACGTATTTGTCGCCGTCGAAGGAGTCTATAGCATGGACGGAGACGCCGCTCCCCTTCAAGAAGTTGTTGAATGTGTGAAACGACAACTTCCAAAGGGCAACGGCTATATCATCGTTGACGAAGCGCACTCGACCGGCATTTTTGGTCGACAAGGCCGAGGACTTGTCTGTGAGCTTGGACTCGAGGACGACGTCTTTGCACGCGTGCATACATTTGGTAAAGCTATGAGCTGCTCTGGAGGTTAGTTGACGCTCATTGGCCCCTCAAAGGACTCATAACTGACTTATTCCTATGTAGCCATCGTACTCTCATCTCACACCACGCGATCCTATCTCATTAACTATGCCCGGACTCTCATCTATACTACAGCCATGGCGCTCCCTGCGCTCGCTAGCATCAAGGTCACTTATGACTTCCTCATGACGAATGGGGCTGTGTCGCTCACCCGCAATCTCCACCGACTGATGAATCATACGCACAACCTACTTCAATCCCTGTGTGATCGCCATCGGCCACCACCAGACTTGCTCTATTTGAACGAAGAACCACCAAAGTCGCCCATTATCCCGCTTTTCACGTCTCTTCCTCGAGATCTGGCTCAACACTGTCAGCAAAGGAAATTCATGGTGCGACCGATTGTAGCACCGACTGTACCATTGGGCAGTGAGAGGGTGAGGATTTGCCTTCATGCTGGGAACACCATAGCAGAGGTCGAGGCTTTATCGAGGGCGGTAGAAAAGTGGTTATTAGGTCGGATGCAACAGGATACGCACGAAGTGAATGAGGGGGCTGTATATGACCGAGACCAACTTGTCGACATTGGGTCGCAATTCGACAAGGCGAAATTATAATTCGTATTCATTATCTATATAGATGTATATACTGCGGTGTTTCGGCCGATCTTGTAACTGTTTCTTTTTTCACGAGTAGTCAAGTCACGCTTCTGAGCATTCATACCGTAATGTGCAGCCAGATATCCTAGATCATGTGGTCTTGTCATCCGACCCCTCACCAAGCGCGTTTGTTTCCCTTTTTAGCCTCATCATCATCACCACCATAGCTATCAAAAAATACAATAAGGTAAAGCAAAACGTAGGGAGGAAGAGAAATCAGCAAAAAAAATGAATTTATATATAGGAATAGCCCAACGTGGGGCTCGAACCCACAACCTTGAGATGACTGTATTGTACGGAGTACTCGTAAGAGTCTCACGCTCTTCCGATTGAGCTAGCCGGGCCCAATCTATGATTTGTTGAAGGAGGTGAGTCGTAATGGGAGCCAAGAAGCCTGGTCCAATGCAGAATTTTCTGGCAACGAATGATTGTGGGGCTCGACAGTGGCGAACCACCCTGCGACATTACAAAACACGTTTATTATTGTTGTGTGATTCCGCTTTTGACCTCATTATTATGTGGAATTAACAAAGCTAAGAGAGTTTGTTTGATCGGTCGTCTTTATTCGGCGCGACAAGAGGGGAGCTTTTCTCATCATGCAAATATAACTTCTATCTAGATTTTGCAGTCCACACAAACGTCACTATGCCGAGACTATATTTTGTAGAACTCAATTTAGCCACAGGTACCTCGCGTTATTATTCCACTCGTAGATACTCCAGAACTTTGTGCCATAGGTAGATGGAATGCAAATATAAATTGCAACCTAAATGCGCTTTCTCGAGTGTAGGGTAGCCACTAAACTAACGAAGAAACGGCTTGCTACTTAGATGGCTTCTCGCACGATCTCGAGGCTGGGGGGGACCAAAGTTCCCTGCTCTAAATGAGTCTACCCATTCATTCCGATCGGGACATTGCACCCCGTGAACCTGTACTCTGAAAGGCTATTGGTTACGGAGGTTATCCGAATCCAAGATCCTCTGGGTCATTGGCCAGAGAACGGAGTACAGTAGCGTGGTAGCGTGGTAGCGTGGTTTCTAACTATCAATTTAGGTCACTGTGGGTGAAAGAAATCTCTCTCGAATTCTACATTCAAACCCCACCAAATTAGTTAGTACAACTCTCGTAGCCCATAGCCCAGGGATGTTCTGTCCATTCCCCAGGTTGGAAATCGAGCACGTGGGCAACTACTCGTCTTTGCAACCGGAAGTGCTCGATTGTCTCAGAAGTCGAACGGCAGCACTAAAAAGAAAGACAACGAACGAACCGTACATAAAAGTTCTTGACAAGACAGGGATTCGAACCCTGGCATCTCTCGATATAATGGATCCCATTTGTGACAGGAAAGAATTCAATTTTCTTGGGCATTACGCCTTAGACCGCTCGGCCATCTTGTCGCTGGTTTATACGAAGACATCATGTTACTGTCATCGAACGAATTGTATCTGCTAGAACTCCGATTTATAAAAAGAAAATGAACAAAAAAAGAAATCTTGTGACAAGACTGGGACTCGAACCCAGGAGGATTGCTCCAGTAGTGTTCTGTCTCGCTTTTTAGTGAGTAAGCTAGCGCTTGAAACTACCGCCTTAACCGCTCGGCCATCTTGCCTGCTGATGACAAAAATGCCGCAAATTGATATCTATATTGTGTACGCTGAGCCAACTACTCAACAGGAGGCGTGCCGCCTGCTGTCCTGGCACGCCTGCTGTTTGTTCTTAAAGGCTTATGTATAACGATAGGGTCCCTTGTCACGACAGTAGCTCGGGTTAAGTGGCTGCCTCTTGTGGTTAAAAGTCGAGTCACTTAGGTAAAACGAGGCCCTGTAACTGAACTGTTGGAACATTGCTGTTCACTTACACCGAAGACACTCCGTTGATACAGAGATGCCACTCACAACCATTCGGCTGAGCAAACCAGATTAACCCCAGCTAGAGCGATGTAATAGCGGATCAGGCGAGAAGGTATCGAATAGTCGACTAGTTAGTGGCCTTGAAATTTGATGCTGATGAAGAATGCGATGGAAATCATGAATGAAACATGGGGTGAAAGCGGCCGACATGGATTGTGAGACTCATTATTACCGACCAAATCCATATGGCTGCCCTGGTCCCTTGGCACATTGGCGGCCGCTTTGTTCCGTCTTGTCCTTCTTGGCGACTGAAAGTGTGTGGCGATATGGTGTGCGTCTTATAGCCTTGGCGATCTCTTGTCGCTGTCTGGCACACTTGGCGATCTGGAGAGAGAGTTTGGGTTGCCAGATCCAGGAACGATAGTTCTTGGAAGAGAGACATACATCTATAGCTTGTGGGCACAGTAGAAGTTGAGATTGGGTCTTCACTGACGCTGCTGATGATTCGATTACTAGAGAGGGGACATCTCGGTCACACTGCCTCGTCAGGCCATGTCGGATCCCTCTAGATCCCAGGTCGGTCTCAGGCAATTAACTACTCGTAGCCTCGGTGTAAAGCGAACGGAGCCAGCGCTCTAGGATGGCGTACAGCTGTAAACGAAAAAAAAAAACACCATTTACAAAATCCTTCGCTAAGATGCGTATCTCCGATGGTCAATGGTGAAGGAACTGCGGGGTCGATGTTACGGATGTCTGTCTTCTGAAGCCACAAAATCGTTCTGTGAGACGCACGTGGGGAGAATGGTGAGGTTTTCAAGCGGGGAGACGTGAAGTGGATTCTTCGTGGGTGTGGGATCTTTGTCAAATGAACCTTTTTCCAAGGTTAATTTTTAACATACGGATTAGCTCAGCTAACGAATGGAACTTTTAGCTGCTCCTTCAACGTTCGTCTAGGTACAGATTAGAGGGGGGGGAAAAAAGGGCGAGCTCGTGCCCCGTACGAGACGGTGGCGAGCCGCACCGAAATCAAATCGAGGCGACCGAAATGACACTCGACGCCTAGAACGCCAAGTTTACATGGCCGAGACGGAAGACGGGAAGCCCAAAAGGCAAGGGCTAAGATCCAGTGAGATCTGGGGATTCCCCCACGTGTGGTTGTGCTCTGGCCACGGTTTGCTGGAGAAGGGAGAGGCCAGCATGGGTTCCAGACTCTTGGCCCTGGGCCCTGGTGGTCTTCGGGGAGTGCCAAGGGATTGCCAAGGCCTTGGCTAGCAGGGGTTGATAAGCTCCTCGACTCCCCGAATGGTGTGCATGATTTTTTTTACGGTTACTTGCTAAGCGTAAGTCGACGCTATCGCCGCCGGGAGAGAGAGTCTATGACCAAACTGGGAACCGAGGCACGTTGCCCGAGGACGACCGTTAGACGATGCTCTCTGACTATTAGCTCTATGGTTCTTTTTTTTTTAATTTTTTTTACGGATTCCTCTCTTGGCATTTTGAGTTGTCGAGTCGGGGCTTCAGCTCATCCCGGCACACGCTTCCAAAAGAACATGATTGAAACCTCCGAGACATGGCCATTCCGAGAACATAGTTGTCTGTCTCCAATGCTGATCAAGTGCCTTTAATCGAGCTTCACAGCCTTTGATTGGCTGGACGAACTCCTGTGAACTGACTGGAATGGACAATATCTCTCCTAAATCGCAGCGCGACTGCCACACGTGCCCATATCCCCCATACGAACACTCCCTGCATAAACCATCCCCAATGAAGACATCAAAAACGCATCTCCACCACAAACTAACCCCCGTTCAAGCACCGACGGTGGAACCGCCAAGCTGCTACTATTTTATACGTACATAGGACGCAGTATGCGCGATACAGGCTTATGCTGTCCCTCGTAGAGCTTCGGTGAACCAAGTGGGCAAATACTCACACGCACACACCCACGTTGCTGGTGCGTTGCTCATGGAGTTGTATACGTGCACGCCTACGCACTTCGCCCTTCCCCGTGTGTCTGTGCTGCCTTGCGTGTAAGTCGAAGGATGAAGGATCGCCCACAGAGTCCAGGGCCAAGGACCAACGAGTCCGTTGTAGATCGCCCGACTTCTGCTCTCGTTTCTCTCCATTACACACGCCCCCCTGGGTTCCCATACGCCCTCCACGTTCTGTTGTGTTTCTAACCACTCCTAAATGTCTTTTTGTCTTGTCCGTACATCCTGCGTGTTTGCACCTTAATATATAAACCTCGCTCGCTTGGCTCGTAACCTTTTTGTCTCCCCTCCTCTTCATCCCAGCATCTATCCTTCTTCTTCTTCTCTCTCTTTTCTAGAAGACAAAGCAGAACCCCCTTATCCCTGCTCTTATACTTTAATTCATCTTTTACCACATCAAATCTGAGATTTATCCTTATTGTTGGCCTAGAGCCCCCAAACCGTCGCCATGACGCTCAATCAGTATGATTACATCTTTGCCATTGGCACTATGTTTGCCATGCTAGATGCCTACAATAACGGTGCCAGTAAGTGCTCGCATGTCCCGACATGACATGATCTCAATCTCAATGCTAATTATTTCCCCCGCAGATGATGTTGCCAACTCCTGGGCTACCAGTGTTTCCTCCCGCTCCATCACCTACCGACAAGCCATGGTTCTCGGAACCATCTTCGAGCTTCTCGGCGCCATTTGCGTCGGTGCTCGTACCGCCGACACTATCAAGAACGGAATTATCCCCAACGAAGCCTTCCAGAACAACGCTGGCGTCCAGATGCTGGCTTTCACCTGCGCCCTCGCTGCTGCCTCCTCCTGGGTCATGTGGTGCACTCGTAACTCTGCCCACGTCTCTTCCACCTACTCTTTGATTTCCGCCGTTGCTGGTGTTGGCGTTGCTACCGTTGGTGCTTCCAAGGTTCAATGGGGTTGGAACGACGGTAAGGGTCTCGGTGCCATCTTTGCCGGCCTTGGAATGGCTCCCGCCATCTCTGCTGGTTTCGCCGCTACCATCTTCATGCTTATCAAAGGTGTTGTTCATCTCCGCAAGAACCCGGTGCCTTGGGCTGTGTGGACCTCTCCCTTCTTCTTCCTCATCGCCGCTACTATTTGCACTCTTTCCATCGTTTACAAGGGGTCCCCTAACCTGAAGCTGAGCAAGAAGCCCGGTTGGTACATTGCCGCCGTTACCATGGGCACTGGCGGTGGTGTCTGCCTCCTTGCCGCTCTCTTCTTCGTTCCCTACGTCCACGCTGTTGTCATCAAGAAGGACTATACCCTCAGATGGTATCACATCTTCATGGGCCCTCTCCTGTTCAAGCGACCCGCCCCTCCGGATTCTGATCAGGCCAAGATCCCCAACTATGCCGTTGTCCAGCACGATGAGGAAGAGGATGACTCAACCCACTCCCCAGACTCCATCACCGAGGCCGGTGACAAGGGTGTCAAGACAGTTGGCGAGGGTAACGAGAAGAGCCTTGTCACTGCTGAGGCCAACCAGGCCAACTACAAGGAGCTCGTCGCCCAGGGCCAGGAGCGCTTCCACGCCAAACTTCGCCAGAAGGGTGGTCCTCTTGGTTGGGCTATGCGCACTCTCCACGAGAACCCCATGGGCGCTGGTCAAATCTACGAGCTCTCTAACATCCGCATCCTTGCCAAGCGCCTCCCTGCTATGATCGTCGCCGGTCTTCTCTATGGTGTCCACTACGACATTCACGCTGCTCAGACTGGTATCGCCGGCACTCCGGAGGGTGAGCGCATGGCCCGCGTTTACGCTCACGCCAAGAAGTATCCCAATGAAGTTGAGCACCTCTACTCCTTTGTTCAGGTCATCACTGCCTGCACTGCCTCTTTCGCTCACGGTGCGAACGATATCGGTAACTCAGTCGGCCCTTGGGCTGTCATCTACGCTGCATGGTCTACCGGTGACGCTGCTGCTGCTAAGGCTCCTGTCCCCGTCTGGCAGCTTGCTGTTCTCGCCTGCATGATCTCTATTGGTCTTATCACCTATGGTTACAACATCATGAAGGGTAGGTTCATCCCACAACAAACCCAATCTAGAATGTATCAACTAACTCTCATTAGTCATGGGCAACAAGATCACCTACCACTCTCCCAGCCGAGGGAGCTCCATGGAGATGGGCGCTGCCATTACTGTCCTTGTCTTCTCTCAGTACTCCCTCCCCGTTTCCACCTCCATGTGCATTACTGGCGCCACTGTCGGTGTCGGTCTTTGCAATGGCTCCCTTAAGGCCGTCAACTTCCAGCGAGTCGGCCTCTTGGTGCTGGCCTGGGTCATGACTATCCCCATCGCTGGAACTCTTGGTGGCTGCCTCATGGGTCTCTTCCTCAACGCCCCTCACTTTGCTTCTTAAAAAAAGAAAATCGCTTTGCTCACGAAAAAAGGGGAAGGCCCCATGATTAGCACAATCTCTATGAATTTTGTTTAGATATACCACATATATAATGAGAATGGGATGGTATAGACTGGGGCTATACATCAAATAGCTGTTTGATACCTTGGCATTAAGACACCAAAATAGATTCAAGTTCTACATGAAACTCTCTTATTATAAGCTGTGAATAACTCAAGATTTTATTGAGAACGAAAAGAGGATTCGTATTGTGGCTAGATGTCATTTTTATGGCAATACGACCTCTACGAGGCTCATGTACTGTCCTATTAAGGATCCGTCGCGCAAAGAGAAGTAAAATTTTCTTTCTTTTTTGACATTAAAGTGTCTGATAAACCTATAAGATAAAAATTAAAGCGTAAAGAAAGCATGGGTTAATTCTTCTTCTTCATCCTCGCACTCGGAATCATCAACTTCATCGTCGCTATAAAAATGAGAATAATAACTGTCTTCAAACGCAGAATAGTTTGGGTACTCATAGCTTCTGTTGACCTTGATACTACCAGTCTGATCAAGGTCCTCCATCCCATCATGCGAAGATAACGTGGGAACGCATTCTTCGGCCATCTGTATTCTCCGGTAGGCGTGTACAAAATCCCGAAGTGGCCACTTGAAGTTCTCGAACTAAGATTTGAATTCCTTGACTAGGATTTCAAGTCGTGTGCCTAGCTCTTGCTCTTCCTCTTGAATTTCGCTGACATTTCCGTCCAATTGCTTGAGGCACGAGATCCATTGCTCTCCATCAGACTCATGATAGGTAGAACAACAAGTATGCATCATCTCGAGAGCCTCAAAAGTGATAAAAGTCAGGGTCTCCGTGGACATTTGCCCCACAAAACATTGATCAGCTCATCTGCACCTGCTGAGAGCGAGAGGGATAAATCGGTTGGCCAACATGAGGCAAAATGTAGAACAGTACAGCCTCCATACCGATCAAGCACTGTCTGTGGTGAAGTGTTTAATATGGAACGAAGAAAGGTCACAGACTGGATTGGAATCGCCGTTATGAGAGGAGGGAGTCCAATGCTACAACCTTTTAGCATCTGGACGACTCAATTGGACGCTCAAGTCTTATAAATGACAAGTTCCGGGTTTTTAGTAAGAAGTGGAATTAAATTAAACACGTCAAATTCGGCTGAACCGAGGAAGGGCATGATGTCATGCGCCTGAGCGATTATGGCAGCGATTCCGCGCGCAGTTGGATAGACTAGTAACTTGGGGGCACGACGATAGATGAAGCTCGAGAACTTTATTACTTCCTGTAGAGCAGTGATATAAGTTCTTCAGAGTTGTAAGGAATTTTAAAAACCTCCTGATTGCCGAAATTTACCTTCCCTGGGCATTCGGCTTGTCGTACGGAACTCCTATTTGAATCAGAGTATTGATTAGTCGAGAGGCATAAAGACCCCCTCTTCCCTCCAATGCGCCACGATGCCACCTCAACAAGTAGTAAAACGGTCACCTGTATATGAACCAGTCAATGAAATTTCTAGACGAGTTGGAACAATCGTACGTGGAGAAGTGTTTCTCCGGACCCGGTAGTCATGTCGCTCGGGGAAGCTTCGCCAGCTTCAAAGAGGTTCTATAATTTCCTTTCTGTTAGAGCTAAATACTTATCTGGGTTATTCAACTTCGCTGAATTCTGAAATTGAAAGGAGATATCCTCGATAAACTTCTTTGACTACCTCGAAGGCTGGACTCCATTTTACCAGTTGCTTAGAGCGGAACTGGGGGGCTAATCGAGCAACCACCGGCTCCAGTTGTCCGGCACAGGCTCAAGTTAACTAAGATGGAGAGGGTTTGCCATAATCCAATTGTGAACTGAACTCCATAGTCCTGATGTTTCTGTGATTTGTAAAAAAACACAATTTGGGGAATGTTTAGATGATTCGTGATGTTGACGGTAAAATAATCAGCACATCTTCGTCCTACGCATAAGCCTTGTGCGCCGCCCAGCCGGAGATGGCCAATGAAACAGCCCATTTGAATGAGCCTCAAGCGAAATCGCTCTGCCTGCCTGGCGGCATTGTCGAACATTTGACCGGCTCATAGGATGAGAATATTTGGGGTCAAGTCTTATTCTAGAAGTCGACATAAAGTCACAGCCTGGGCTATTGAAACGGCCCAAGGTGAATGCTGGACAATAGGGTTCGCCAAGTAGTTACGTCCATCTTCATTTGAGGCTTTCTCTGAAGTTGGTTGGAGGCTGTATGAGCCGTGAAACAAACTATTTTACGCGACCGACCGATTGTTATGTATACGTAGAAATGATGCAATCACACCATCGAGACACACACCGTGAACGATTGACGTGCAACCTCGAATCGAATCGCCCCAAGGGCATGAACAAAATGTTACGCAGCAATTAGGAAGCTCGGAAATTCCGAACATGCAAATTCGTTCACTAGTGTAAATTTTTTGTGAGTATCTTAATACAAGTACGGAGTAAGCACTTGATAATCGTGGCTTAGAGAAGCGTGGACCGTCAAGGAATCTGACAGAACGAGGGCGAAAAAGCAACAAACGATAAGATAGAGAATCCGTTAACTCTGCGCTCTCGGAATAGGAACAGTTCCGAGAACCTCATAGTTGTAGGCTTACGTGATAATATAAGCCATTATGTGGATTCTTGAGTTGCCTTTTCCGTCATCTCGGATGATGGCTTTCCTATTGTCAATTCCAATCCATGTCAAAAATGTCAAGATCATGTCGATTCAAGGGCGCACTAGCTCCCGATGGACTTAAAATTTTAACGGCGTGTCCGAGCTGCGGATGTCTAATTACTTAGCGTTAATCAACATTTATATGACATGATGTCTCACCTACAGGTCCAAGCAACACATACAACTAATACTTCTTCATAAAGCTCACGAATCTTGCGCAATCCCCTCCAATCGGCCCAGCAACTCACAAAAAGTTTTATACCTCAAAGAGCAACTCAATTTCAAAATGTCCCTCACATTCAGCAAAGCCGAACCCGGCGACGCCCCCTCCGTCCTTACCCTGGTCCGCTCCGCCTACCGTGGCGAATCCTCCCGCGCAGGCTGGACCACCGAGGCCGACCTCGTCGCTGACGAGCGCATCGACAACGCCGGTGTCGTCGCCAAAATCTCCGATCCTCGGGGCGCCATTCTCCTCGCTCGCGATTCTACATCTGGAGATTTGATCTCCTGCTGCGAAGTACTCTGTCGCAGCGACGACGTCGCCTACTTTGGCTTGTTTGCCGTGGATCCCGAGAAGCAGGCTGGTGGGATTGGAAGAAAAGTACTCGCGCATGCCGAGGCCTTTGCGAAGAAGGAATTCGGCGCCAAACATATGGAGATGTGGGTGATCTGGCCGCGCGAAGAGTTGATCGCCTGGTACATCCGCCGTGGATACCGAAAGACATCGAAGACTGCACCGTTCCCATATGAGCAGCTCGTCAATGGGAAGGCGTTGAGGGACGATCTTTATTTTGTTACGTTGGATAAGGAGCTCTAGTAAGATGGCGTTGGTTTCTTTTCTGCACTGGGCGGCGCATAATTAGAGCGGCGAATAAACACTAGCGGGCGTCAGTTAGAGGATTCATATTGCTATAAAGGGCATGAGTGTCAAAAGGATGATTATATGAATAGATAAAAAAAATGTAGTAGCATTGCTGCTTTATTCAAATTCTGGGTTATCAAGGTCCTTTGCGAACCTATATATACAAATTTAGACGCTACCCGTACTGCTTAGAACGCTTTCATTTTCATTTCACAATCCTACTTCATCTATTTTCCCTCAACCTCCTTGAGGATGCCGGCAAGGTTAATGCTCTTGGGTCGCTCAATAGGAAGGCCCAAGGCACGATCCCAGACCAATTGGGCCAGAGGACCAAGGCCTCGCGAGACACCGAAAGTGGCAGTGTAGTAGAGCGTCTCGTGGAATCCGTAGTGGTGGAAGAGGACACCAGAGCTGCTATCGACGTTGGGGTAGGGGTTCTTCGTCTTGCCGTGCTTCTTAAGCACCTCGGGGGCAATCCGGCTGTTCTTCTGGACAAGCTGGAAAACAGGGTCCTGGGCAATCTCAGGACGGGCGGCGGCATAGTCCATGAGAGCCTCGAATCGAGGATCGGGCTTGCGCAGCACGGCGTGGCCGTAGCCGGGAACGACACGGCCGGAGTTGAGCGTGGACCAGAGGTAGTCGTTGACGTCCTGCTCAGTGTACTTGGCGGGGATGGCCTCCTTCATCTGGATAATCCATCGGAGGACCTCCTGGGCGGCAAGACTGGGCAACGTTAGCAATCGCGGAAAAGAAGGATATTCATGAAAGCTTACCCGTGAAGAGGACCGGCCAGACCCTGGAGACCAGCACTGTAAGACAGGAAGGGATCGCTAAGAGCACTTCCGACAAGGTGAGTAGCGTGGGCAGATACGTTGCCACCCTCGTGGTCACCATGGAGGGCGAGGTAGAGACGGAGAAGATCCTGGAAGTTCTCGTTCTCCTTGCCACCCTTGCCCAGCATAGCAGCAAAGTTGTAAGACCAATCTTGCTCAAGATCGACCTCGGCAGGGAGAGCACCACCACCCTTGTAGGAGTTCTGGTAGATCTTGGCAGCAATGGTGGGAAGCTTGGCAAGAAGGGAGATGCAGTCATCAAAGGTAGGCTCCCAGTAGTCAGCCTTGTTGAGGCCCTCCTCGTAGGCCTTGGCAAACTTAGACTCATAGTTGAGGGCGGATACAGCCATGGCGAATTGAGTCATGGGGTGGAGGTCCGTTGGGAAGTTGTCGAGCATCTTGGCGACAAACTCAGGAATCTGGGCCTTCTCGGCAAGCTCGCGGGAGAAGACACGAATCTGATTGGTAGAAGGGACTTTGCCGGTAAGGAGCAGCCAGAACATGGCCTCAGGGAGCATCTCAGTTCCAGATTTGCCCTTGGGAAGCTCCTTCTGGCAATCCTTGATGGTGCGGCCATGGAAGCGGATACCCTCATTGGCGTCGAGAACGGAACCCTCCCAGACCATGGCCTTCAGACCACGCATGCCACCGAGAGTGTTCTCGACCTTGATCTCGCCAATGGTCTTGTTGGCATGGGCCTTGACCTTCTTGAGGAGCTCTCGCTTGGCGGGGATGACTTCCTTGAGGGTGGCCTTGAGATCGGGCTCGGCGGTGGCATATCCGCGAATGCCAGAGAAGGCGGCACGAGTAATGGGCTAGAAAGAGCATCAACTGTTAAAAACATATTCGGCGTTTGGAGGGGAGAAGAGGAGGGGGAGGGTGCGGGGGCCCAACAGCATGACGTACCTTGAAAGCCCGAGTGGACGTTCTCAAGTTGAGGGCCATGATTCTTGTGAAGGAGGAGGTATGAGAACAGGGAAGGAAAAAAAAAAAAAAGTTGGAGGGGAACAAGAGGAAGAAAAGATAAGAAAAGCAGGTGTGTAACGAAGGGAGCAATTGGGCCGCGGCTTTCCAGACTATGGACAACGAGCAGTGAACCAGAAACCCGTGGGGTTGCAGAGTCTGGGGTAACAGCCGGAGGAGCGAATAGCGGGGGGTCGGAGGAGGCAGAGATGGGGACCCTGAGATGTGAGATGGAGCACAGATTAGAGTGTGCTCAGTGGTACTTTTGCGGGGCTCGGTTGACGAGGGAGAGAGAGAGCGAGAGAGAGAGAGAGATCTACTGTATATGATAATTGCAGAATTATATCTAGGGCACTCACTCCATCAATTACACTTTGGAGAAATTGGAAAAACAGTGCAAGATCGACAGGAGGTATCATCACCGGAACCTAAACATCAATGGGAATGCATCCAACTCTTTTTACCCGACGAGTAGCATGCCCTTCCGTCACCACCACCACTACAAACCACCACCACCAGCGACGTTTTCGTCTCTACCCTCCTTCACCTACCCAGTAATCTGCACCATAACCGAAAATACACATAACCCCATGTCATCGCTAGCTGCAAGCATCGGACGACAGGATCCTCCTAGCCTCTCCAACCTCTCCAACAAGTGTCTTGATGTACGTGTTGAGTGTAATCATCACAACCGAGGAAAGCCGCTAAGACCCGTTCTCCAACCAAGGTCCAGCCGCGACTCTCCGTCATTGGCCAATCCCGTCGGCAATGGTTTGCCTGATTTACCGTTTTTAACCAAGGTCCTTTCATGATTATACGTCTACTGCCGAGACTTAGCTAGAGTAGTCCAGAGTACTCCGTATCACAGTATCTGACGAGACTGCCGGGGCATGTTGCTGATTCCTCCCTTCTGTCAGCTCATCTCTATAACACTGCAGTGCAGTACAGAGTACAGCCCCGGCGCTGTCTTCGGTCGCCGGTCGGTCATCGAGTCTATTCCTCTGCCTATGGTCCGTTGTCGCACATTCTCGCCTCATCGCCTCTTCACTCTTCCCTTTTTGTATCTAGCTGTGCGGGTATCGTTCGGTTGTGGTGTGGTCTACTGTTGGACGTAGTTGCGAGCCTCGCCTCCAAACAAAGCTCAGACCTTGGTCATAATTATTCATCAGCCGAGCTCCATATGTAAACTGTGCCGCTTGTCACATTTCTTCCCCTCTACAATTCCAACAACGTATTCGAACAACGTATTCTCATTTCCTTGCATTCACTTGTCGCACGCGCTTCCATTTTCCAAGCCGTGCAGCGACGACGTCATTCCCCTCCCGTGAAATCATGACCGTCATGCAGCGCATCGCCTCGAGAGCTCCTCGGCGCATCCTGCTCTCCGCCACATGCAAGCCCCGACTCACTCCCACTGCAGTCCCCTTCCTCGCCGTCCGCGCCCTCTCTACCACATCCCTCCGCACAATGCCCTTGCAATCTTCCTCCGCTGTCGCTCCTGCCGACGCTTTCCAGCTTCTGCCCGAATCGCAGAAGCCCGGCGACGCAGAGGATGCCCTGTATGAGACCACCGTCAAGGAAATCGAGGCTTGGTGGGCGACACCCCGATATGCTGGCATCAAGCGTCCCTACAGCGCCACCGACGTTGCGACAAAGCGCGGCTCCCAAAGGATTCAGTATCCCAGCTCCGTCATGGCTCAGAAACTCTTCAATCTCATCCGCGAACGCGAAGCCAAGGGCGAGCCCATCCACACCAGTACGTCACACCCTCCAAACCCATCATGACATCTCCCCCCCCCCCCAGACCAACTAACACTACATCAGTGGGAGCCATTGACCCCGTTCAAATGACCCAGCAAGCCCCTAACCAAGAAGTTCTCTACATCTCTGGCTGGGCTTGCTCCTCTCTCCTCACCACCACCAACGAAGTCTCCCCGGATTTTGGCGACTACCCTTACAACACTGTCCCCAATCAAGTCCAGCGTCTCTCCAAGGCCCAATCCATGCACGACCGCAAGCAATGGGACCTCCGCCGCCAGATGACTTCCGAGGAGCGCTCACAGAGTCCCTACGTTGACTACCTCCGTCCCATCATCGCCGATGGTGATACCGGCCACGGCGGTCTCAGCGCTGTCCTAAAGCTCGCCAAGTTGTTCGCCGAAAATGGTGCTGCGGCTGTACACTTCGAGGACCAACTGCACGGTGGCAAGAAGTGCGGTCACCTTGCGGGCAAGGTTCTCGTTCCCATTGGCGAGCATATCAACCGTCTCGTCGCTGCACGCTTCCAGTGGGACGTTATGGGCTCCGAGAACCTCGTCATTGCCCGCACAGACTCTGAGTCTGGCAAGCTTATTTCATCAGCCATTGACGTTCGCGACCACGAGTTTATCCTAGGTGTCGCCGACCCCTCCATCGAGCCCCTCGCCGAGACCATCCAAGCCATGGAAGCTGAGGGCGCTGCAGGTGCTGAAATCGATGCCTTCGAGGCCGATTGGGTCAAGTCGACCAAGCTCATCACCTTTGACGAAGCCGCCGTGGCACACATGCAAAACGAAGGTGTTGCTCAGTCCAAGATTGACGAGTACCTCGCCGCCACGGACAAGGACCGCGACATGGGTATTTCTCGCCGTCGACATCTCGCTGAGCAGTACACCAAGACCCCTGTGTACTTCAGTTGGGATGTCCCCCGCACTCGCGAGGGCTTCTATCACTACCGAGCTGGCATGCCCGCTGCGACCAAGCGTGCTGTAGCTTTTGGTCCCTTTGCTGACCTTCTCTGGGTCGAGACTGGCGATCCCAACGTCGAAGTGGCCACAAAACTAGGCCGCGCCGTGCGTGAAGTCCACCCCGGCAAGGGACTTGTATACAATCTTTCTCCCTCGTTCAACTGGATGGCGCACGGCTTCACCGACGAGACTCTCAAGTCATTCATCTGGGATATTGCCAAGGAGGGCTTCGTTTTGCAGCTCATCTCTTTGGCCGGTCTGCACTCCAACGCCACTATTACAACTGAGCTATCCCGCGAGTTCAAGACGGAAGGCATGAAGGCCTACGTCGATCTTGTACAGCGCCGTGAGAAGGATCTGAAGTGCGAGGTGTTGACGCACCAGAAGTGGAGCGGCGCGAGCTACATCGACGGCATCCTAGGTGCTATCCAGAGTGGAAGCTCAAGCAGCAAGAGCATGGGTGATGGCAACACTGAGGGACAGTTCCATTAAGAAAAGTACATATATATAGAGAGAGATGAACAGTGAGATGAAAGAGTTGGAAGACATGAAAAATGCATGCATTGGTCGGAGTTGGGGTTTACTTTTTACATTATCTGAATAAAGAATTCGACTACTTAAAGCCGTTCATAACTAATCTGGCTGCCCTATTGTCGTCTTGCACATGACATCAGTCCGAACATGACCTATCCAAACGTCGAAATTCGACTTTCGACTTTCGACTTTCGTTCTTTCCATTCCTAGCCCTTCGCTCCGTACATGTTAAGGAGCCAGAACTATCATTCCCAATAACGCCATCCACACTATTCATCACAAGTTCATTCATACGCCGTACCCTTATTCGAGCGAGTTCTTGGAGGCGTTGTTGGTAGGAGGAGGGTGAGCAGGGCCCTCGGCGGTGACGTAGGCCTTAGTCATGCCACCATCAACAGCAAAGTCATGGCCGTTGACGAAGCTAGACTCGTCGCTGGCAAGGAAGACAACGGCATGTGCCTGTTCGATAGCCTCACCGAATCGGCCCATGGGGAAGTGGACCTCACGACGGTGACGTTTGGCCTGGTCATCGCCAAGCCAGTCCTGGAGAAGAGGGGTGTTGAGAGGAGCAGGGCAAAGGTTGTTGAATCGGAAGCCCTCACGAGCGTGAACCATGGCAAGCTCACGGGTAAGAGCAAGGACAGCGCCCTTGGAGGCAGTGTAGGCAAGTTGAGGCGTAGCCGCACCGACGAGAGCGACGACGGAGGCGGTGTTAATGATGGAAGCCTTGGACTTCTTGTTACGGCGAAGAGAGAGGACAGCATGCTTGCATCCGAACCACACACCCTTCACGTTGATGTTTTGGGTGAGGTCCCAGATATCTTCGGGGGTGTTGACGGCGTCGTCATCTTTTGCGTGCATGATGCCGGCGTTGTTGAACATGATATCGAGACCGCCCCAAGAGTCAAGGGACTCGACCATAGCCTTGACCTCGCTCTCCTTGGAGACATCGGCTTTCTATATGTGAATGGTTAGATGCCAGAGGATATAAAGCTATGGAAATCGAGGAGGGAGGACGCACCAGGATCTCGACGCGAGCATTGGGGACAAGCTGCTTAAGCTTGGCGAGAGCCTTTTCGAGGGCAGGTTGGGAAATATCGGACATCAGAACGGAGGCGCCCTCCTTGGCGAAGAGGATGGAGGTCTCGAGACCAATGCCACTACAAGGCAATGTCGTGTTAGTTGAGGGAGCTACGAGCATGCTAGAGAATGTGCAGAAGCACATATCAAGGACTTACCCGGCAGCACCGGTGATGATGGCGTTCTTGCCGGCAAGACGACCGCTAGACATTGTGATGGCTTAGAAAGAATTGTTTAATTGGAGAAGTCAAGTTAGAATCAAGGTTGGATAAGTTGTAGAGTGGAGGGAAGCATGAATTGAGCAGGATGTATGGAGGTGGGTTCTATGTAAATACTTGTACTTGTTGGTTGTTCACGATAACTGAGGGGGAGGGGGACTGGCTTATCGGTCAGAGCTACGATAAGAGAACAAGCAAAGGGATCTGGGTCACGAGGGGGTCATGGGATGAGACGGTGAGCCAGTAGAGATTCATGATGAGTCAAGGAAACTCACACGACCCAGTTGTTTGTGCTTTCTTTTGGCTGGCCTTTGCCGACAACGGCGCGGGTGGACGTTGGGCGCGGTTGCGGCTGCAGTAACTAAGACACGGCAGCCCTCTTGCATTGGGATGAAATGGCCAATTGTTAAGCAGTGCGTGGTATAGTTCCCCCTCCATGCGTCGCGGCTCTCATCTGATTGAGCGGATACAAAGCTATTGATTGATCAGGCGGGGAGCTTATCAGTCGCATAACGCACATGGACCCGCCCCAAGAGTTCTTTAAGAATCTCGGAGCGCGGCGGCGGCATATTCCAGAATGAATAATGGGGGACTCGGTATTCGGGATCGAATAAGAAATGAGCCGAAGGTGGAACCAAAGCTATATAGCATGGCATGGCACGGCGGAGACGGGATGGCGTTGGCGTCGGTAGCTGGTCTTGGTCGTCCAGTACGGAGAGAGTTCAACTAGGTATTCTATCGAGAAAAAGAACCAAGACTTCCGCTTCGATGGTTGGTTCGCCGGCGTTTGTCGTCATCAGATCCAGGAACATGGGTGCAAACGTGCAACCAACTTTCAGGGTCCAGATTTCGGAACCCTTGCCCCAATGCTACATGTCCGCGATGTCGGCGTCACCCTCCGGGACATGAGGGGAGGAGGATCTGATGCGGGACGGCCCAGTGGCGGCAAATCTATTTGTCAATGCTACAGTGCAGCGCGGCTACTTTCACTCGTCTAGTCCACCCAGCACATGGAATTGTAAAGTCGGTAACCTATCACGATGAAAACAATTAGTAGCTCATTCAGGGTGCATCTCAATGCCTAGATCGAACCCAGGTCTAGCATCTAGGAGATTCAGGAAGCTCGGGCCAAGGGATTCCATGCGCGCACGCGGGTGCAAGATGAGCATGCCGTGTATTAGAGCCTGGAGATGAGTGCGGGGTACACATGAGAGCTTGGGCCAGAAGACCAGACAAGAGGCTTTGCAATCGCAATCAACAGCGGCAATGATGTTGCCTTTGGTTAGTCAGTCGGATGCTGAACATCGAGTGAGCGAGCGCGGCAATTGAGGGCGCACCGCGACGGCGCGATACTGGTAGAGATTAGGATAAGAGATGAAGCTGGGAAAAGAAGTGCCTAGAAGAGCGTCTGATGCTGATGCTGATGCTGATACTGATGCTGATGTCGATGCTGGCGCTATGCCGACAGGCAATTATCTTGCGAAATGATAGGCAAGCGCGTGAGGCCTTGCTACAGCACGTGTCTCTGTCGTGATGCTTATCTCTACCAGCATCTTTTAGCGACTTACGTATGTACTGTACATAGAGTACGGTACATCCTAGCACCTTCACAAGCAAATGCCTGTCATGACCATGTCTACATGGTCCATGGAACGAACGGCACGGTTAGAAATGTCGAATGCTTCTTATCTCTACTTCCACCCATCCTCAATCACTTACGACTTTGACCTTCCACAAGCGAACAACTAGATACATAGTCTACAGTGCCGGTATCTTGACAGCCATTTCGCTTAATCACCTCCTCACTTCTCTGACCATATGATGCTGTCAGCCAAAAACGACGGCGGGTAGCGGACCGTTCTCCCCATCCAATCCGTCTCCCTCCTCCTAACCCCGCGGTCACTGTCAAAAGTCAATGGCCAAAAAAGAAAAGCCCACTAAACCCCAACAGCACTAACCCATATGGTAAGCTCAACCCCAAGGACGTCACAGGTCGCCTTATCGCTAGCCTAAAGCGAATGCTTGGGCTTATCGTAGCCGCGCTGCGTCCTCCCTTTGCGCGCTCCCACACCCATATCACAAAGCACACCCCTCCTCCTCCACCTACTGTAGATACTCTCCTTCTCAGCTATACCTCTGTATTCTTCCCATCTCTTCCTCTTCTATCGCATTCCCTACACCTTCTTTGCCAAAAAGAAATCTCCACTTTCCCTCGCTGTTGCGTGTATTTTGTTTCCTGGATCCATTAACCCATTTCATGCATCATCGTACTTCCCCACACGACTACCAAACTTCCAGCTTCGCGGCTCACCAAGGCGCCGAGGTCACGACCCCCAGCCTCAGCCTCTGACCTGTTGCTTCCATATCTACTCAATTAAATCTCCCTTCACTTGTTCAAACCCTTACCTCATCATCCTCTTGTTTCTGTCTCTGTATATTCTTTCGCAACTTCTCCTCTATTCCTAGGCTACTCCAACCTCCATAACTGTCTCCTCCTGGGCTTTCAACAGCTCCCACGCCTAGCAATGGCATCCTCATTCACCCCCGACGGCCCTCTGACCGTCGACTCCCTGGCCTCTGTCCTCCAAAATGATAACATGGTCAAACTAGCTGGTATTGACGTTGACGGTATCCTCCGCGGCAAGCTCGTCTCTAAAAAGAAGTTCCTCTCCGTCGCTGAGGCCGGCTTCGGCTTCTGTTCTGTCGTCTTTGGCTGGGACATGCACGACCAGACTTACATCCGCGAGCTCAAAATTTCAAACGCACAGAACGGTTACCACGATCTTTTGGCGATCCCTGACTTGTCCAGTTTCAGGCGCATTCCCTGGGAGGACAATGTGCCCTTCTTCCTGATTCACTTCCTTGATCCCGATACCAAGCAGCCCATTTGCGCGTGTCCGCGCGGCTTGATCAAGACCCAACTTGAAAAGCTACGTAGCCACGGCTACGGCGCAATGGCCGGTGGTAAGTCGTTCCATACCCAATCTCTCCTCGATTGACGTCTAACACTTTTCTTCTTCTTCCTCATAGCTGAGTACGAATTCTTCCAATTCCGAACCCCCGACGATAAGACATCTTCCCCAGCTGCCTACCTCCAAGAACACCCTCCCCACCAGCTCCCTGCTCTCACTGAAGGCATGTTCGGCTACTCTCTCACTCGCCCCGTCCATAACCAGGAGTACTATTACGATGTCTTCAATACGTGTTCGCGGTTCGACTGCGACATCGAGGGCTGGCACACCGAGTCCGGTCCTGGTGTATTCGAGGCCGCGCTTGAGTTCGGGGAGATTGCGCAAATGGCTGACCGCGCTTCTCTATTCAAGTACGTCGTCAAGAGCGTTAGCACAAAGTACGGTATTGCACCGTGCTTTATGGCTAAGCCGAAGCAAGGACTTCCAGGAAATAGTGGTCACATGCACGTATCACTCGTCGACAAGGATGGCAAGAACCTTCTAGCAAGAGACACTCTGGATGTGAATGCCAAATGGAAGGACATTGCTGGCCTGTCAGATATTGGCCGCCATTTCCTCGCGGGTATTCTTGAAGGCCTTCCCGACATTATGCCCCTCCTCGCCCCTACTATCAACTCCTACAAGCGCCTCGTCGAGAATTTCTGGGCTCCCGTCACCGTATCTTGGGGTCTCGAACATCGTGCCGCCTCCGTCCGCCTTATCGCGCCCCCGACAGCCAAGGCTGGAGCCACGCGCTTCGAAGTTCGCGTCCCAGGCGCTGATACCAACGCACATTTCGTCCTCGCCGCCATCTTAGGTCTCGGCTGGCGCGGCGTGGAGAAGAAGCTCGAGATCCCCTGCCCACCGCTCGCCATGGGCCAAGACGTTGGTGGCGACGCGGACAAGGGCGAGAAGCTGGCCAAGAGTCTGAAGGAGGCGACGACGCGATTTATGGCCAAGGATAGTATCGCCCGGGAGGTGTTGGGAGATGACTTTGTGGATCACTTTGGAGGCACGAGGGAGCATGAAATTCGGCTGTTTGACGAGGCTGTGACAGATTGGTAAGTTTCTCCTGATTTCTGTCCATTTAGGAAAGGCAATCGGCTAACACATGTCTAGGGAAATGAAACGATACATCGAGACGGTGTAGACTGGTGCATGGAGTTCTTGTTTAACAGACAAACGTGCTGCGAAGCATGGCATGGCAGGTAGAGAGCACGACGATCATGACAAGAGTCTTGGGCAGAAGATACCCAACGGTGATTTTGTTACTTTTTGTTTTTCCGTATAAAGCTTAGGTATTTCACTTCTTGAATCGTTACTTTCCGAAGAAATAATTCCTTCTGGTTTTACTAGTCGGTTTGATTTAAGGCTTGATGGTCTTGAAATTCGCCACATTGTTATAAACGACCTACTTACATAGGTAACAAGCAACCTATGTCATACACGATGTTCTCGCAACTATCTTAAGCCAGCCTACCTCCCAATTGATCTCTTCACTTCTATCCGCCCAACAGTATATATATATACACACATTCTATACACACCCCGAACTGATACTCTTCTCGCTTGGAATATAGCCGTAAATCTCTCCCACTGCAGACTTGCGACATGTCAAGATGGATGGGCTCATGAAAAATTCGAAAAACGTTGAAACGGGGAATTGAGCAACCAACCAAGCGACGATGAAGATGTTGATGATGAGCCCGAGGAGATGGACCCCGACGACATGGTCGCCGCCGATGAGAGGTATCTGTTCGCCCTGAAGGAGTCTGCCTTCCACGGGGTAATACTGGATGAGGGCCATACTGTGAAGAACCCCCAGTCAGGGATGAACCGAGTGGTCAGGCAGATCCCGAAGAAGGCAACTCTGTTCGTTGCGGCCACTCCCATTCCTAACTATATTCGGGACATGATAGGTTATATCGAGCTCATCTAGGACCTGGACTTTCCCTTTTCGTGGGATGCCATCGCCGACTGCGACATCCCTGCGCGTCACTGGTATCGGGAAGATGTCTGACAGACTTTGGTTGCCCAGGCAGATCACGGCGATGACCGCTATCCAATCCCTTACGAGCGACTGTTCAGGCTTGCAAACAACGCGGAAAAGGTCAGGAATAATCCTACCGGCCGCCAGCAGGTAGTGGAGCTGGAGTACAAATCGTCCATACAGCGAACCCACTACCCCGTCTTCACCTGCTGCAACCCCCGCCTATATTAGGTATTCGCCGAGTCGACGCAGTATTCTGCAGACTTTGCCAAGCTGGCGGTGCAGCCCGTACTTCGCATGCTCAGCATCCGGAGAGGCATGATGTCCCGGATGCAGCTGCCTGACTGATCGGTCATATGGCCTGAAAGGGACATCCTGGAGATGGTGGCGCAGACCATCAAGCTGGGGATGACTCCACGCATGAATCTCTTAGTTGGAACCGCTCTGAAATTTATGCACAAGCATTTGTTGGGGCCGAACAGTTCATCGCTTCTCCTCCTGTCAGCGGCGGGATCGAAGTTGGGGCGCAGCATATGAGCTCAATGGTAACGTTTTTCGGAGGATGTGCCTTGCCTCCACGGATCCCCGCCCCGCTGTGGGACCCCTGGCCACTTTAGCCATGCGCTCCCATCAACCGGCAAATGCAAGACGACGAAAATGACAATACGATCGAGAGCCTAGCAAGTTGGTGCCGTAAGCTTAAGCGGCTCTGTATTTACGCAGTGGTCTCGATTCTCTTTCAAGTAAGGACGGGGACCACTGTGGGAACTGAACCGGAGATATTCTGATTTGGTGTGGTGGATTGACTAATGGTTGTACGAAATGGGATGGATGATGATGATACGTTGTGCTACCGGTAGTATAATGATGCATTATTTTGTACGTGGCTGTATATTTATACCATCTTGAAATAGTTTCTGGTCGCCATCGTAATATTTATGTATATTTATTTCCATTTATTAATTTTTTTCTTTGGAACGCCAAGTGCTCGTCCATGAGTGCCGACGGCGGCAGTCGCCATGGATAAAATATCCTCCCGCCTCCTTTTCTATGTTTAAGCAAATTTAATTATGCCTTGTACATGTCGGATGATAAATGTCATCCAGCCAGACTTTTCCGGTGTTACTCTGCTTGTAGATGGAATCCCAAATTTCCATTCATTGGAAGTGATTCGTTAGTAGACATGGGGTCATTGCCTCATTCGTCTAGTTCGGCCGTTATAGTGACGTTTCAGTCGCGGGTTCTGGTGTTGATTCTGATGACACCGTGGGTTTTCGTGCAGTAACGAATGATCTTGTAAATGGTGTCAATGCATGAATCGTTAGGTTCAAAATTGGTCAACTTACATTTGCACATTACTCCTTAACCAAGGATCCTGGACCTCTTGCTTGACGCGGTCCAACAGTGCTCTTGTGTCCTTCTCTTCCCAGCCACAGGATCCGAACAACATCAGAGTCCAATTCTCCAAACCTAGAAAAGGTATCAGCGTTGGCTCGAGTTCAGCATGGGCCTCCTATCTGGACGTACCACATTGTATCATCTTATGTACGGTCTCTCCCTTTTCCCGGCTAATGGGATCATCACCCCAACTTTTCACGGGCAACCAATCTACGCGCTCACGGATTGATTCGGCGCCGACATCCATCAGCCATCCGGAAACTTGGGGCACGGGATCAAAATCCAAGCCCAGTTTGGTACACATGCCAGAATACGCCATTTCGAACTCAAGACAAGAAGCGCCGATCTCGGGGGCTTGGTCGGCTGGAAGACTAGGGAGGTCTGCCTGGTCCAGGTCGACGCCGAAGAAGTGTGGGCGAATCTCGGTGAACTCGAGCTGACCGCCAGGCTTCAAGTGATCAAAGGCATTGGACAGCAGGAGCTTCCAGTCACGTACACCCCCACCAATAAGGTTGCGCATGTGAATAAAGTCGTAGGTATGCGGGGGCCATGGGTCGTTGACGTCGGCAATCTCAAAGGTGACATTCGCAGGCACATCACTCGGAAGGAGGGCGCTAGTAAGGTCGACGCCGAGTATGTTGACTTGAGGGTATTGCTGGGCCATATCACAAGCCCATATGCCGCTACCCGTGCCTACATCCAAGATCTGCAGAGGATTTTCGGGAGTGTGTTCGTCGAAAGGCAATTTGGCATCGACAAGGCCACCATCAAGGCAAAGTCGGAAGAGTTTGTGCTGCAGAGACATGCGGAGAGCCTCGGAATCATCGTTCGGGGTCATAAGCAGGCCGGAGCCATGATACTTATGGCCAAAGCGGTGGATTGGAGGTAATGAGTCTTCAGATACGGAAGAGTAGTTAGAGCAGGTGTCGGTCAAATCGGCATCGGCTTCGGCGGGGCTAACATTTTCGATATCAACTCCGAGTCGAGAAGGAACATGACAGCCATCAAGTCCGTCTTGCGGTTTTTTTGGAGAAAGAGTGGATTTGGCGTTGGCAGAAGAGTGAGCGGATCTGCGACGGATTTTGGCGGGCTCAAGGCTCGCCATTGTCGTTATACAAGTCGAGAGGATTGGTGAAAGGGCTAGGTTGTTATCTTCAGCGAGGTATGCGGCATCGCTCAAAAGTTGCTGAAAAGAGAGGCGTCAAACTACGCCAGTAAGCGAGATCGTAATGAATGCCAAGAATGAAGTAGATTCACAATTGGAATGCGCGTCGCAAGTATGGTGGCTAGGAGTACAGGCTAAGGGAAGCTCGAATGGGGGTCGCCGGTGTGGTGGGACTAGGAGGGGAGGGAAAGAGCAAAAGCAATGAAATTCGCGGGAGATTCGGCGTCCATACCACGTTAAAAGCGCTGGATATGGAGGTGAAGGAAATTTGAAGATGAGCGACTCGGATGTCGAATACCGTAAGTAATTGAGGTCAGAGAGAAGAATATGAAGGAAAAGGAAAGATGGGGCGGATTGTGGAAGGGAGAAGGAAAAAACGGAGGTAAAGACTGAGGGATAGATGATAAGCAAGTACAGATTACGCGGAAGCGGAGTTGAAAGAGATAGAAATAGAAAAAAAGAAAAGAAAAGAAAAGAAAAGAAGGACAAAAAAGGGTCAAAGATGCTAAGATACAAACAAGGGTACGTGCTATGGATACTTGAAGTGTGCGTGTAGTTGGTTGTGGTGGCAGCGACGGCGGCAGTGACAATGACGGTGGTGTTGGTTCAGGGTTCCATTAAGGTAAAGGTAGCGCTGAGCGTAGATATAGTAGCCGATACCGAAGGACACCGAAGGGGGCTGACCGATGGCCGAAGACGGTTGACCGATGTATGAAGTAGAAGCCGGCGAGAGTACGTCAGCTGCTGAATCGGGGAGTCTAATGCGACGCAATGAAACAATTTGTACTCGGTAACTTGGTAATGAAGAGGAAGAAGGAAAATATTCGATGCCGACACCCCAATGCGGCGACCGGCTACGATGGCGACCGGGGACTGGGGCTGGGGCTGGGGAGAGATACCAAGATGGGGCATGCGCAACGCAGGGTCTTGGGCGGGAGAGCCACATCCATAGCCCAGCCCTTTGTCGAACACGGATCGAGACTACAAAGAAAAGCTGGCCAAACGGATGCTCGCATTGGGAAGTTTTACTAGCTCTCATATTCATTTACAGAGCACTGTACCCCATTTTGATATTCGTATTTTCCCCGCCAAAAATGGCTAACGGACATACATACATACATACAGTGGATGTCACCTGTACATTAGTAGACTAAGTTACCCCGTACGGACGGACCGTGTCTTCAGTCTTGCTATATCTTAGCCTGAAAAGCATCAAGGCTGGGTGGAGTCCAATAGTTTGGGGGAGACGCCAGCGACCAACAACCAACAACCAACAGCCAACCAACCATCCATTCTCCCTTCTAGATCACCTCGCTCGTAATTACCCACGAATATTAACTGCGTAACCTGCGTAACCTGCGTAACCTGCGTAACCTGCGTAACCTGCGTATTCTGTTGAACGGGAGGGTACTCCATGTCTGCAAAGGTAGGTGCTCTGTCCCTGACTCCCTGTTGATCCTGCTTCCTTGCACCCTGACGTTTCGACAAAACAAACGACAACCAGCATACTTCGAACATCCCACGTTCATTGCCGTACACCACCTTCTCGTTACCTCTTCTCTCTTTTCTCTTCGCCCAATACTCCATACAGACTCTCTTTAATACCTAGACTACCGATATGTGTGCACTTCTTTTCAGCTCAACCCAAAGAACGCCACTGTACATGTGCACCCCCCCCCACTGTCCAGGGTGCTGCAAACCCAGGCCCATCCCGAACGCCAATCTCCATTTATGATGTAGTCAAAGCACCGGCCACCACATCAATCTGCCAGTCTCACCAAATCATATTCACGAACCGTCCTACCATCCTCTCTCCTCGACCAGTAATCCGACTTCAACAAGGATTCATCATGGATCTATCCATTTTCTTTACCTCGCCAAGCCCTGTCTTTTTACTTGAGCTGCAATCATCAGCCTCTGTTTTCGCCCCTTCATCCACGGTTTCGCTTCCTACTGGGCGGTGATCTTCTCTCTCAGGGAGGGTGCCCCTTGTGCTTGCTAATAATAAGATCCACCTGTACGAGGTAATGGGCGCTGGTTCAACGTCAACTGTACGCAATAACCATGTAGGAATATAACCCCGTTCATAGACTGCCTGCAGTCTTTGTCCCCCGCTCGCTTGTTGCGTTACTTCCAGAAGTCTACGTATGTACATCTGTAGCAGCGAACTATATGTTTCTCCTTCACTAAGAAGTTGTTGACTTTTAGCGGACAATTGATCCTTGACAGCCACGCCAGTCCCCTGTTGGCCACTTCTCGGTTTGTCAACCTTGCCCATTCGAGGCACGGTACGGCACCTTTCCCCGCTAGCTCTGGAGAGGCTCAGCGATCAAAGCGCAGTCCCAAAGGTGTTAGGAACTGGTCCAGACCATGCGACGAGAGGGGGATGCCAGCCCCGGCATTGAGGGCATGGCAGGCATGGCATGGCGTGAGGAGCTCATGGCCTAGGTCAAATACTCATTACATTAATTAACCGAGCGAGAACCGATCTCGTACCTCAACCGGATCGTCTATATTCTAGGCTCCGTTTCTCCGCCTCAGACACAACACAAGGTGAGCAGGCCTTTCGATTCGCTCTCTTCACCGAAGCATTCGCCTGCATCTAATTGGTGTCTAGGAGGCGGAGAACTTTGTGCACCTTGTCGACATTATGTCTCGTCCTCGTCGTGGGTGCCCGATGTTGTACATGTCCTGGCGATTCACCACTACTTGATAAAATACTCATCCAATACTCTGCCTGAAATTGGAAAAATTGGCTTTTTTCTCCAGCCATGTTTCGTATCGACAGGTCTAAGCCCTGATATATTCAACACTGGACCAATATATTCGTGGCGAAAATCCCTCGGGCCTCAGGTGCTGCACTCCACTACTGTACCCTATTTAGCACCAGCCAGATTTCTCCGTTCAAACATCAATGGCAAGGCAAGGTGCGCGGATCACGACCAAACAGAACACGGATAGGTCAGGGCGCGCGGAATTAAATTCTGAAGATAGTATCGATATTCAAAGGCCGCAGCCCCGTCATGACTCCAACATCAATTGCCCGCCAAAGCAGGATGTTGTACTTCACTCTGCGACGGAGATACAAAGAGATGGGTTGTGACGACCCTGTACCACTCTGCATGGCACCAGTCTCGATGGAATAAAGACGAATCGGCTGCGCCCAGTATTTTCCGTCCCACTTGCTAATTAATATTGTCCATGTTTGCAAGATGGGAAATGGAAGACCGAGACCCGTCTGCACGTCATTCAAGGTCAGTGACCCATCTGCTAACTACGCCGCACTCCTGTTGCGCCGTGATGACATCTAGACGTACGAAGCAGCAACCTAACTCTGTACACAGTACGCATGCGCACAGCGCGGCTTGCAGTGCCTTAATACGTCTCCTAAGTGCTTAATGACATGAGTTAGTAGCATGTCCCGCTCCCCACCACATCAGCACCGTCACCATTACCACCGCATCACATCGCATCACATCGCATCGCATCACATCACATTACATCACACATCACCTTCCCCACGCATCACTCTCTTTAAATACTTTTCGACAGAAGTTTTTTTTAACATTATCTCATCTCATCTTCAATACAACTCACTAAGTCACCTCTCTTAACGATATCAAATATCAACGGACCAACAAACTACTGCAGATCCATCTTTTCATTCAGCTCATCCATCCAAATCCCCACCCTGTACCCAACACCCTACACCCTCATCTCTCGCGAAGCGGTGCAAGACGTTCGTCTGCGGCACAGACACATATTACATCCCTCCTCTAGGATTCCTCCCGACCCCCGCCCTCTAATCGCCTTTTTCTTTGAGGCCCCCCCTTACTCTTGGAATCCTTGACCCTCCCCTTCCCCCAACTTCGCTTGCCATCGGCCCCTGTCCAAAGCGTTCTGCCACGAGTTTTCTGGCCCGCCACATAATCACCGATCCCGGCCGAGATGCAGACACAAGGAAGCATGGCCACACAAGCCGCAAAACATAGGTTATAGATGCACTCAGTTGGGAACCTCTTATACTCGGGAGAGTGACACTAGACAGGCATAAACCCTGTCCAACTAATCAACTCAAATAATCCAGCGTGACCCAAGACATGCGCATAATCCTGTTACACATAAGCACCCACCCCCTCCATCCTGCAGTCCGCACTAGTAACTACCTAAAGCTGGCCACACGGCGCAGCGCCACCAATGTCAACCCAGCTGTATAGCTCTGTGATTCGTGGGCTGCTCTGAAAGTAGAAAGAAGAGGGAAGAAACGAAAGTGCCAGGAAGCAGAGGAGGGTATGTAGCAATAACAACCAAAGGAAAATGGTAAGGGGGGGGGAAATCGCCAATGCTACGACATAGGAGACAAAATGTTTGGGGACAGGAGACAAGATTCAACTGACTGGAAACCACCATCAAGAAAAAAAAAGACAATAAACGAGAGGAATAAGCTCCAATTTGGATGACATGTCCATTTCTGTTCATGAATCCCTTCAACTCAGTCTCCAGGACAATCATCTAAACAAGCAATGCGGGAGTGAAAGCCTCATTCTGCGCCCATCCAAATAGAAGGAAAAAGGAAAAAACCCCTTCCATCCATCCTCCTTCAATTCATTCAATGTCCATACATGCTAGATCCAATGCCCCGGTCCCAATCCCAATGCTGTATTCCCCAGTCTCTTGCATGTTTCCTCATAAAATTGTTCGGATGACCGAAATCGTCAGTGATTATCTGGTCTCCCTCCTTTCTCCAAATCCTGACGAGCATGCATGCAAACAAAGAAAACGCTCCGTATGGCGTGCCGACCTAGGTAGAGAAAATACATGAAACACCCTTTTCACCAAGCAATCAATCGCCGGCCTGCCTCCCCCATTCAGTTGAATGATCCAGTTCACCATCTCCATAAAACTCCAGGAGGTAACAATTAGCCACCCATGCAACTGTATCCATCTCCCTTCGTCCTTGACCCGACTTCCTTCTCAAGCCCTGAAAAGCTTGGTGAGCAACGGAAAATTGGCCTCATTGAATCCCATTCTACCTTCATGCATATCCGCATCCAATTCCTAACCAGGCTAGGAGGGCGACTCTTTCTTAAACTTTCGTCTGCCTCCAACTCTGCCGTCTATGTGTTCGTCGTCAGGACTCCATTCCTCGGGGTGAAAATCTGGATTTCCATAGTGTGCACGGTTCCATATGCTATTCTTGAATGTGTTCGTCTTGACATTGAAGTGCGGCTCTATGCTGCTCTTACTCTCTTCATATTCCAGCTGAACAGGACTGAATCGAATGTGATAACCCGACCCGGATTTATTTGAGGACGCCTGCAACGACGCCCGTGAAATAGCCTGCGCGGGTGCTAACGGAGGGCCCATGGAAGCCCGAGAACCCAAGCCGGATGTCGTAACCATTGATGAGTTGGATCCCATACCCGAGCTTGTGGGTATCGAAGTCGGAGGTGAAGTGGGCTGAGGTGTTGCCATGATAGGTGGTGGTGGCTGCTGCGGCTGCGGCGGCGGCTTTGGTCTTGAACTTGGCAGCCTTTCTGAGAATTGTGGCATCCACGGATTCTGCTGCACTGGCACAGGCGAAAAGGCTTCTGGTTGGGAGGAACCCGAGGGAAGGGGTGGCATGAGACCCCCGAAGCCTTCGGCTCCGATTTGGCTGAAAGGGATCATCGCTAAGGAGCTGAACTCACCCGACGAGAAGTCTCCGAGATTCGACTGTGTGCTCGAAATAGCAGTATTGTGGTAAAAGGAACCGACCCGGTTAATCTGCACGGAAACTGGTGTAGTTGGGATTGGAACAGACACCGGAAGGGAGGATTGCGGCGGGGTACAGTACAAAATGTCGTAGTGATCAGGGCGGTAGAGCAAGTAGACGATAGGGCCAAGATTGGCGATGTCCTGATTATTGGCTGACTCTGGAAAACGGTATGTGTTGGCCTGGCTACCTGGGCTCCGATCAAGATAGACAATCTGAAGCACCAAGTCCACGGGCTCCAGGAGCATATTAACGAGAGCAACAATGCCCAAGTGCTCAATTTCTCGATCAACCATCTCGATAGTTTGGGAGCAATAACCTGCAACACCTCCGTTTACTTCTGTGAGGAAAGGATCGTATGTGGCAGAATTGGCCTTGAGATAGGTTGCGGCGAGTAGACGAAGGTAGTAGATGATGCTGGCAGTGAGTGACGCGTCGTTCCAACGCTTGATGAGCAGTAAGTGTGCCACCTGAAGGTTATCCATGCTCTGGGAGATTTGACGTAGGAGACCCAACATCTCATCGGCAAAATCATCGAAATATTCGTAGCCGCCGACACTGCGGAGCATTGGTTCAAAGCTCATGAGCCGGGCGATTTCACCTTCAACCTTGTCCGGATCACCCGACTCAATGAGTTTCTCAAAGTAGGAAAACCCAATGGCTGTATATCAAAGTGAGACAGTTAGCCACGCGCTCCAACAGCTCATTTAAGACACGGTCCCGAAACAAGGGCGACAGGGCAAGACAGGGCAAGAGGATGCTTGAGAGCGGAGTCATATTTGGGGACAGGGAAGGTATGGGGTTGGATCACCACGACTCCGGGCCGCATCTTTGAGTTAATCGATCATAAGAAGGGAAAAGTAGCTTACCTCGCCAGCCACAATTTCCATCGCCTTGTATAGGTCGGTAGTGAGAATAAGTCTGCGGAAGAGCCTGAAGAGAAGGATATGCCATCAGTGACCTAACTCGTGCCAGTTTTTCAGAATAAGATGAGACGAACAATTGTTTTTTCGACATATACCGGGTCTGCTTTGGCATACTCGTTGGTGATGGCATCGCTCGAAACTCTGTTCCCGACCAAAGGCCCCTGCGAAACAAGAGTGTTAGTGTTTTCTTTGCTGGCGAATCGCACAGCGCGACCTAGGGTCATAAAGGTTTGCGCTTGCCTTATGAACGACTTGGTAATCCTTTGCAGCGGCCTGCTGCGCAGCTATATCATGTTGGCTAAGGTCTTCCTCCATCTTGGGAACGACGATGCTAGCAGAAGGGCGGCAGGGTTGGTGCGGCTGGCGTGGTTGGTGGTGGTGCTGCTGCTGGGGTTGCGACTGGTGTCGGTGCTGAGGAACAGGAGGAGTGCTGCGGCTTGAGGGAGTGTGCGGCGACGGCGATGTGGTGGAAGTCGTCGAGGAAGCAAAAGGCGACGAGGCTGTAGCCGAAGAGGCGGAAAGCTGCCGATGTGGGAGGGGAGCCCGTTGTTGTGGTGGAGGTTGTGGAGGTTGTGTTTGAGCTTGCTGTTGCAGCGGTGATTGCGAGCCGTAGAGCAGCTCCGGGGATGTACCTGCTCCTCCGCCTCCAGCTGACAGCGAGTATCCAAAGTTTAGACCTGGAGCTAAGCCATAGGAAGCGAAGCAGGAGGCGGCGAATGGAGTGGGTTGAGGCTCGAACATGCCTCGTTCGGGAGTAAAAATATTGTTTGTTTTTGGTATTTTTTTTTCTTTTTCCTGCTGTATTTGGAGAGAGATGTGAAGGGTATGAGCACGATAATGGGGTGAGTTTGGAGGGAAAGAGGAAGAGGAGATTGAATAAGGAACGGACCAGGCGGAGCGGAAAAGTGGTTTACGAGAGAGAGGAAGAGGTCAAATGAGGGGAGACGGAGCAAGGGAGGAAGGAGAGAAAAGAAGGAACAAGTGAGGGATTGGAAAGATGAGAAGAGCAAGAGTAATAAGGTAATTATTAGGCCGTAAGGTGAGGTGACCTCCGAACTGGCAAGTTGCGACTTTAGTTTCTGCTGCTTGGACCTTGGTGTGCTTGGTACTTCTTGGAGCTTACCCAGGAAGGGAGCTCTGCTAGGTGCTTTGCTGCTTCCTGTGTGCGCGTGAGCCTTCAACTTGTGCTGCACTGCACTGCACTGCGCTGCTGCTGATACTTACGCCGCAGGCCGCACCACCGCTTGCTGCTGCTTGGGGGCGTGGGTTTGAAGTAAATGGGGCCCCTGTTGGGAATGGAGTCAACGGACTTCAGGCCCCCCGTCGCAAACTTAATTACAAGCGAGCGAGCCCCGTAGCAAAGCCCTGCCCTTTGACAATTTTTTTTTTTGCTGAGCCTTGTTAAGCCCTGCCGAGAGGTCCTTTTGGTGGACCTCGGGGAGGAAAGCAGGGTAAGTGGCCGCGCTGGGCGCTGGACGCAGTGGAAAAGCGTGGGTGGACTTGGGATCCTGTGGATGTTGGGAGAAGTAACACTGGCCTGTGCTTAGTCGATGAGCCCTGGAGTATCCTCGATCCAAGGCGGTCCACAGCGTGGGATGAGTGACTACTTTGTACCCTAGGTAAGGGAAGACACGAGCTAGGGATTTTAGCACCACGGCCGACCAGCGGGTGCGCTGGCTTAGTGGATGTTCTAACGGGTGGTCCAGCGGGTAATCCCAACCGATCAAAGTACTCCGTAACCACCGCGGGCGCTGACAATTGATGGTCGTGGGGGAAATCCTGATCCGCCCAAGGTCCGAAGCCGAGATAGTTCTAGGACCAAGACGACGGAACAACGATCAGATTTCCGGCCTGTGTTTGTTGGCCTGGTCTTGGGGGAACAGGCGGATGAGATAAAAAAGATGGAGTTTGGGTAAAGAGGCCGGACGATTGCGCTAATGGGATCCGACGGCTTAAGGGGTGCGGCTAGCACGGCGGCAGGGTAACACAAGAAGTATGAGTGTGTCGTACAGAGTGTTGGGCCAGTTACCTCATGCAATGGCCGGGAGGACAACCAAGGTTTAACGGGCAAGGTGCACAGAGCAGAGCGTTCTGGCCGAAAAAGGTACCGTACCCGGCCACGGGGTCCGGGACCTGGTGTTTGGCGTCTTGTGTCTGTGTCTGCGAGTGAGACTCCGTAGCTGGCATGAGAGATGCGGCCGTCTCGCTTTCTTGGTCCACCTTGACCGTCGTGAGTGGTGACTTGTCTCTTCTTTAGTGTCTTAGAGTCCACTGGTGCCCACTCGCAAAGAGAAGCCAAAATATTAAGCCAGTCAAAATCGAGTGACCAAGACAGCAGTGGCGATCTCCCGCTGACGATGTACGACGACTCGATTTCGATTCGATCCCGGTATGTGAGTGATTCTTGACAGCACCGACCGAGTGGCTGAGGCTCCTGAGTGCAATTGGGTCAACGCAGGCACGATGGCTCCAGTTATTCAAGGTCCGTTCACTAACTTGGTGGGCAATGGCGTTGAAGATTGGTGGAGTAGAATAATGAAGGGGATGGGGGCGAGAGTTTGTCGAGAGGAAAGAAGAAGAGACAAGATGGAAACCGGATGGGGGCCCTTGTCAACAACACCTTTCGACAATCTATATGGCCGCGAGCAATGGAAATGCTCAACTAATGGGCGTGGGGAAACGTAAAGTTACGGACCCGAGCTAATAGATGGCCGGTGGGATGAAGAATGACACGATGAGGATCAATATGGGTGAGAGTAGGAGTCGTAGTGATGAGGCGGAGCGTCGCGAATCGTGCTAGATGAGATGACACGAGGGTCAACGACAAGCGACGCAGTCAGCACCGTGACGCCGTATGTTGGTAATGACGACGCTAACGTTCGACGAAATGGGCGCTATGATCAAGGAACAGTAACCTATAGATGACTAGAGCCTCAACGAGTGAACGCGCCTGAAGCCCTTTTACTCTGCAATGTCGAATCTTTGTTGTCCGTAAGTTGGGACTAGACTGCCTTGCTGGAAGACCCTGCCCGAATGCCGTCTTTCTGCAGAGAGAGGGAGAGAGATGTTACTCGTGCCAAATATGGTACGCAAACATGCAGATTGTGTGGCGCGGAGCGTGTGTGTGTGCGGTTTTCCCCTGTGACGATGGGGCATTATCCCAATGCAGTGGCGTCCTTTATGCGCGATGCCTCAACCAGGCTTATTTCTGGCCTGTCTCTAGCTTCTGATGTAAATGTGCGTCTGAGCTGCAAGTCTGGGATGGTTCAGTGTAGCTAATGGATATGAAGAACTGCTCAACGCTTGCCGGCTACCGCGTCAAGGATCGGGGGCTAGATATGTCTCCAATGAGAGAATTAGAGAGGGGTTGATCGATGCTCGGGAGAACGTGCGAGTGTGGTGGGTTGTGTGGGTGAAGTCCAAGCTTTGTGGGCGGGCGTTGTTACGGACTGACCCTGGGCGACTGGACGAATGGGCGGAGGGCTTGGCGAATAGACAATTGGAGCATAAACACAGCAGGGGCTCAAGAGGCAAGCAGCGACAGAGAGTGAGGGTGAAAGAGAGCATGTAATTAAAGGTCCAATGAGAGTGGCTCGGTAGAATGGGAACAAGATAATTGCTACTGTTTGTATTGATTGTCCATAGGTGCGTCGGCCAACTGAAATCGGTAGTGGTAATGTGATGCCGGTAAGTCGGTAGACTGCCAGGTAGACTGCCAGGTAGCTTTAGCAGCCTGCAACGATATCACCAATGGATTTAGTATGCGGCCTCGTCCTCAAAAGCTGCTCTCCGGCAGGCAGCACGATTCTGGTGTGTGCTTGGAGCTGCAGTGATGCAACGATGGATGCACAGTCGACGGGGGACGGGAGATGGGAATGGAGGGATGTGATCCCCAGGTTAAGACGGTGATGAGACTGGATGAGAGGAGCATGGATAGCCCTGAAGGATGGGAAACCGTGACACCACGTTGAAAAAACGGGTGCTGATGGGAGTGGGTTGTTGTGGCTGTCGCGTGCTAATACGCCCTGGTCATTGTGATCGGCGATTGAGAGAACGGCGAGGGTGAAGGGCAGCGAAGAGGACAGGTGGGCTAGTCTTGTCACCACGTTGAATGATGGCCCGTCGACCCGGCCGAGTCCAGGTGAGTCCAGAGCCCCTGCAAGCTTGGGTCGTGTGGTCACTCGCTGAATAGCGCAGCCGTAGGCTCAGGTAGCGTAGCGTTGCGTGTGCATACGCGAGTGCTGTGCCCTTGATGCTTGCTGAACTGTACAGTATTACAGCGTAGGGATAATAGTGCGTAAATGTACGAAGTACACAGCACAGTACGTAGGTGGATGCAGAGATGATGGGATCTGCGGGGGGGACCGTGGACCGTAGTGGTGGGCAAATGGAATGTCGGTGCGTGAATGGGCGTTTTCGTCCTGGGTCCGGGGGTTTAAGTCGATGGACGACCCTTGACAGTAGAGAGAGGAGATGTGCTGGGGAAAAATTGACGATAAGCCAAGGAGGAGGAAATCAACGCAAGGCGTTGGAGAAACCCAATCAAGGAGAATGATTCTTTTCGATTGTGAAGCTGGCAACTAACGATGATGCACAGTGTACGGAGGATGTGTGCGCGTGGGCTGGCAAAAGATCGTCTGCTGGTTTATCGTGTGTTTTCGGGAGATTGTGACTGGTGGTTCACGTATTGGTGATGATGAGAATCAGGAGCGTTGTGATTCGCTCTTTCTCTTCCCTTGCTGATGATGGATGCAACCTCCGAGGCAGGCACAGACGCTCAGACACTCAAGACAAGGGGCAAGGCAGGCACCAACAACAAGCTAAGGTACAATCGCGGCAGGGTCAAGGCGGAGGGAAAGAAGAAGCGAAGGGAGCCAGAGACGAAAGAGGGAAAGACCGGCCAAAGGAAGTTGAAGGCTGAAGGGACGGAAAGTGAGATGAAGGATGAGATTGACGGTACATAAAAGTGCTGTCTGTAATTAGGTAAGGAAAGAAAGTAGGAAAATTCTTTTTAAAAAATTCAAGGAGCTCTTTTCTGGAACTCTAGGCCTGTCTTATAACTGTATCGTCTTGACTCGAGATGAAAGGATATATAGTACTGTATCTTATTCTTTCTCCCTCCATTTGTCATCTCCTCGGGACTAAAGGCTCGGGACTGACGGCACCGGGCGATGGAGGGGAACCTTTCACTGCGACTTGTTCATCCCAGTTCCGTGATTACTTGAGAGACCCAAGCAGACTATCATTTGTTGTCAACCGCGCCCTTTGCTCTGAGCGGTTCGTCCGTCAGCTATTGGAAGATTGGTGATGCTACATGACATGGTTGGTACCGCGAACCATGGTTCCGAGTTGCTGGGCCAGTCGAATCCCTACCTTTGTGTTTGGTGGTGGGGGATGATGACTGTGGTGTACTTCGTACCGAGTACAGTATGCAGGGAGCGTACGGGGTATTATGTATTCTGCTTTCTTTTCTTTTTCGTATATCGATGGTCTAACCCACGGCCTTGCCTTCTTCCTATACGCTGGGCGGCCATGCTTGCTTTTGCGGACTAATCAACAGCCGACCGTCAACACTTATTGCTTTTTGATTGTGGGACGCCACAACGCCATACAGACCTCAACTAATTATCACACAGAGTCGAGCAAGACATTCACTTGTACATTCGAAGTACAAAAGCCCTGAATAATACTGGACCTTGAGTAGTTCTGATTGTAACTAAGGGAAACTGACATTACAGTAGCTCTCACCCTCACCCCACAATAAGCGTCATTTTCTTTTTTTCTAGATCAAGGTCTTACCACGACATCATCGCCTACTACTGAGTGATCCGAGTTCCTGACAGCATTACACCTCACACCCCAGATCGGAACCCTCGGGGCTCATGGCGATAACGTCAAGGGCAGGCGGCATTCCGAGAATTCTCCCTTCTTTTCCCCTCCCTCCGAAGGTCAGAGATGGCAAGTTCGGATCCATCTCTCCTTCGTAATCGCATAATACCGGTACCATCTCACCACGAGCCAGCGCAAGGTTCTTTGACACTCCCGCACTTAGTGTGGAGCAGAGTCAGCCGCAGCCGCCCGCCGGTCCCTCGCCCGCCCGGCGCCGCAAGAAACCTCCGCTTCTCCTCTTTCCCCTTCTTCCCTTGGTCTTGTCCAAGTTTTCCTTTTCTCTAGACTCCACGCGGTAGTGTTTGACCACTTACAGCTCCGTGCGCGACGCCACAACGGCGGCCCAGTTGACGCTGATACTATGTAGTTGCCGTTGTACTTGGACAAACTAACGCCTTCTTGTTTTATCATTTGTTGTTTGGTGTGGCATGTGTCATGTCGGGTCCGTCATGAGCTCACCTATGCCTTCTATACCCGCTATGCCTGGTATCTCGGTGCAACATACAGGGACCAGCCGTAAACCGAAGGACGACGGGGTAAACTTCGAGTTACATTTAAGATCGTTACGAGGCTTAGTCATACTGACCTAATGTCGTGTTACACGTCCTGTATCATTGGAGAATTGATTTGATAACTCAACATACTCCGTGTACAGATTAGGCATTGAAATAGCTACCTAGATTGCAGGCGACACATGCCTCTCCCGTGTAAGAAGTACAGCTCCACCCAACCCGTTTCGTAATCCCGTCTTTTTGAAGTGCTTTCGTGTTGAGAATCGACCAGCTGTCTTACATATGGTCTCCAACCTCGCTGCACCTTAAATACGCATATAACATGATCATGCTTGAGTGTCTTTGCATCATTGGTCACTCCGTGCAATTAGCCTACGGGCTGTGGCCAGCGTACGCGTAACCCGGTGCGTAGATTTCTAGCTCTGTGCGTCTTGTGCGGCAGGGATGCTGGTTCATCGACCTTCCCTCTTAATCAGTGTTGCTCTACATCATTCCCGCTTTGCACTCCCGATATATTCTCACAACCTAGGTGATATGTGGGATTACGAGAAGTACAAAAAAAACCCCCCCCAAAAAAACCAAGATCTGTAAACCGCTGGCGGCTGCGTGTACTCTTCATCCTCATTGGGGCTGCGAGTAGACAAAGATGGGCGGGGGCTCTGTGTTTGCATCAGCAGGTTTACTCTGTGCTTACTCTCACAATACGAAAACGCAACTGCTTTATTTGGTGTTTCAATATCCTGTACATTCCAGTAAACCGTCACTTATACCACCGCTTTCCTTAAGTATGTACCAATTAATGTTAATGGGGCGAGAAGCTTCCACCCCAGATAACTGGACCTGGCTTACACTTCACGGAGGCTCTACCGAGCTACCATCGATAGCAAAAGAAAGTACATAGACCTGACGACCTTTACGCATTTGTTTATCTTGCCCTTGTATCCCCTCAAATTGGACTACTCTTCTAAGCCTGCCGCATCTCTTGTCCTCCTCTAGCCTCGACTAGTGGCTGTTGTTGAGACTAGCCCTGTGCAATTGGAACGGATCTCCGGGTTTTAATATCACGTTTGCCACCGACTGGGTTAGAGTAGACTCTCGGGTGCTGTTATCGAGGCTTGAAAAAGTAATATACTTGATTCTGTAGTGTCATCTTCCGTCCGTATTCTGGACCGGATGTTGCTTGCAACCAGCATGTCTAAGACACCACCCTCAACCAATGTCCATGCCCGATCCGTTTCTCATCCGTTATTACACCAGCCGGATACGCATCAGGGACTGAGCATATCCCGTCCACGAGGTGTCCCTAGCCTACTCTCTCATCGCCTTCCCCTACTCTCTCTCAAGCTTATGCATTCGTTTCTTTTCAGTGAATCATCTAGTCCTCGGAGCGTTGTGTTTGTGTAACAAACAACACGCACGCCCCAGTAGGCTACCTCTATTCGATTGGACCTGCCTGCCAATGAATGCCTCCTTGGCCATCTACGCTTGTGTTGCAGACATATTTGCTCAATGAGCTCGCATGTAGCGTATATACCTAATCGAAGTCGAGTCTCGCAACGAACCCCATGCTGCTGCATACCTGTATGAGTTCGCACTGCTTGCGGCCTAGGTCAAGCCGAGACTGGATAAGCAAATCTCGTCAGTCGATCTCCTCCTATTCCCATTCGTAGGTCTAGAGCAACCACACTCAAGCCCCTCGTCCGGTCCCTTCAACCCTTTTCTACGTTTAGAGGCCCCTGCTTCTTAGTGCTTCCGAGCAGGGGTTGGTCGCATCTACTCAAACTCTCGGCAATTGATTCCAGAAGTCCCTTTGTGCGACCAGCCGGGTTCGATAAGGTAGCTGAACTGTGACTTGTAGAAGAACTCAAATCCGCTATACTTGTAGAAATCGCTACTGAGGGAGTGGTTTTAGTTAGCTTAGTGTCTGCATGAGGGTCAGCGCAAATGATAACGATATGTGAAGGAGATTACCCTCCGGTATGTAGAATTGACTTCAGTGAAGACTAGAGTAAAGACTTGAGTGGAGACATGGGAGTGAATTAGAGGAGCCAAAGGACACCCCAAGAGTAAGTCATGTGCCTATACCACTTCGCCCGTTGAATCATGTTAGGTGTATCTCATATTGTCATCATCTGTCTATTATTGACAAGTTATGCTGCCATCTTGCGATAGCTCGGTCTAAGCACATAAAACTTTTGTCATGTACCATACAAAGTCCCCATTCTGTTTCCCGATGGAGTAAAACAAGCATACGAAAAACTAGGCTATGCTTTTCCCGTCGTGGCGAGCTCTTATAGCGTTTGAACAAGAACTAAAAAGCAAACGCGAAACTACTCATAATCGGAGTTGCTCTGAACGCCCATAGAGACATCATGTTTTCGGGGTCTATGAACATTCCCTTATGCCCACCCTGACGCTTGACCCTTGTGCTTCTTCCCTTCTCGAAGAGCTCTTCGGGTTCCCAATCCCTTACCGGACTGCGCGACTTGCAAGTCAACTCCCTGATCTTCTGCAATGTGATCACTAGAGCGAAATCCATCGCCGTCCCTGAAAATCGTAGTGAACAAATCCGAGATTGACTTGGTCAGCCCTTGAAGAGCTTGGACGCGCTCATTATCCGCGTCGGAAGCAATTTCAAGGGTTCCCTCCTGTTGGTTAATATTCCCATTAATCTTTCCGTCAACAATGAGGAAGCTCAAGATGTCTTGCACCTCAGGTTCGGAGATCTTAAGCTGCTTGGCGATCCATGCGAGCTTCATCCGGGTGTAGGGTGCAATCAGCTTGACAACGCCCTTGGTCCGCATGTTACGCGTAACCTCATCTATGTTCTCGGCGATAAATGTGTCGTCGAGAATATCTTGATTCCTTTGCAGAACTTTCTCGTAGGCGTGGACATCGTCGCGTTGGTACGCATCCACAAGCTCCGTCATGGCTGATATTCTGGGATCTGTCTTGTACGGTTTGGTCTCTTGCGAATCGAATGGGTTGATGGTTGATTTCATCAACATGGTGGTCAGAAGCAGGTACTTGAGAACCTGGATTCGCTGGAGGGATCCCGCCTCATCATAATTACGGAAAGATTCGAAAAAGTCGCTCTGCGCCTCCTTCCAATTCTCTTCGCTCATATGCATCTTGCCACCACACTCCCGAATGATTCCCATGATTCTGGGATGGGGAACAGCCGATTTAACCTTGAGAGCGCGTTGATATAGAACCTTCAGTTGCTTGTTGTTTTTCGTCTCGGCAAACATTTGTATCTCCAAGGCATAGATCTCCAAAGAGTACGTGCCCTTACTGGGGTCATCTGAGCCATCTTCCCGCTGGCAAGATTTGTGTAGTTCTCGGAGCTTCTTGGATACAGCAAAATATTCCTTCCGGTCGAGTAATAGTTTGGCTAGCTTGATGTTTGTTTTAAGCCACAGCCGCTCGTTGTTGGTGCTCTTTAAGCTGTCTAGTGTCAAAGAATAGAACTGCTCCATGCATCGAATCGCTTCGGGCCCGTTGACGCCTTTCTCAATGTAGTCAAGCATGTTGTTGATGGATTTCTCTGAGTAGTTCCGGGTCACGGCTGATCTGACGTAGGTGAGGAGCTCGGCGTAGTGTTCGGCTGCCTAGTATATGAAATTAGAATGTGAGAAGCATCACTGTGAATAGTGACGCACCTTGCTGAACTGTCCCAGTTTGTACTCTAGCTTTATGGCCTGCTTCAAACCTTTGAACCCCCACTCTCCTTTCTCCTCCTCGAGCGGCGGGATACCCAAGAACTCTACCACGGCATCTTCTGGGTCGGACAGTTTTAGTTGCTTCGCATTGTAGTATTTGTTTTCGATATCGACATCGCCGGACTCATCATCGTCGTCTTCTTCGTACTCGAAATCATATCTAGAGGAGTTTAGCCATGACGACTGCTCGTGGCGCACGGATCGGAAGACTTACTGATCCTCATCCGACTCCCGCATGAAATCCTCATCATCAGACATAGTTTCAGGTAGCTTCTCAGTGCGCAAGAAGAATTTCGACGGAAGATTCAAGGGTATCTTGAGGTCGTAGCGCTGTGATTGAGGTGATGATGAATGGATGCTCGAGCTTCGGTGGAGAAGATAAGGCGGCAGCGGGGTGAATGGGGAGAGGTGGATGGCCAGCTTATCGATAAGCAAGCCCGTGCCGTGGTGTTTTTCGCGGATCGTTTCCAGGTACTGGTATGGCAAAACAAACAACTTAACGGGGCAAACAGAAAAATATGACCTTGTATTTAAACTTACCAATGGCTTACTACATGTTACGTTACTCAGGACTTAGTACTTACCGTCTGGAATATGGCTTCCCGAGGTCAGGCGCATCATGTTGCCCTGACACATCCCAAATCGAGCGAGCTTGTACGATGATTCCGGTCAATATGGAGATGGGGAAGGCTTGAGTGTGTTTGAAATGTTGCCTGGTTTCTCATTTCTCCTTGAATATGATCTCACTGATAACTAGAAAACTCCCAACACCAGCCAAAAATATCTAAAAATGTGCACTCCCAGATTCGTGTGTTGATGACCGTAGCACGTGACCTCATTCTAAACCGTGTTATAATAAGTCTACAATCTAAGCCCCATGAGCTTGGGCTACACCTGACGGGATCCTGAAGACGAAAACTGCCCCCAAGATACATATGGACAAAAATGACAGAACCAGAAAAGGTAACCCTTGCCAAGCTCCCCCTAATTGCATTCCTCGACTCAGCAGCCAAGCCAGTGCAGGGCCACTCCACAGAGCCATCAGCATTTCGACCAGCGCGATGGTAGTGTTCAAGGTTGCCAGAGTGTGAGGTTCCACGATAGCGTTTACAAGTGCCCTGCACAATGCGTTGAAGCCGTATCCTAAGCTTGTAATAACCAGGGATGTGACAACTACCCACGGAACCGCGGCCAAGGTCATCATGAGCATTCCCAGGACCATCAATACTGACGAAGCGCGTGAGAGAATGAGATCCTTGTGAAGTGGTTCATAGTGAAAGCGCTTGGTGAGAATTAAGGATCCCAACGGAAGGAACAAAAGAAGTGACATGAGAGTCGCAAGGTTTCCGGCATTGGAAATCAAGGTCGCCTGAGAGATATTGTCAGTACAGGAAGAATAGGCCGCCACATGGATTTAGCAGACTTACGGTAGACCATTCCCAGTCGAACCTTTTCGTCATATATTGTAGCAAAATACTGGCCATCCCAAGCTTGATCGGCAAGAATGTGGAAATAGCTAAGATAAGTAGCATGATACTTTTCGAGGCAAAGATGAACCGCCAGACATGCTTCATGTCGTTGGTCACTGTGAACCATACCTGGGTCAGTACCTGCTCCTTAAATGACTTGAATGACTTGAATGAACGCCATCCGACTTCAGTTGACTCAGGTCTATGCTCGTTATGTTCCACGTGCTCGTTATCGCCAGCCGCTACCTGTGTATGTCTTCTTCTGGCGTCAGACTTTTGTCGCAAGACCAGAGTCTCAGGGATGAGTCCAATGGAACACATCCCAATGAAAAGACAACCAAAGCTAAGCCACATTGCCAGCCATGGATCAAAATGTAGCAGCCAAGCTGAGATAGGATTAACGATCACGTTAATGACAAGGATTGTCGCATTAAGCTGGAAAAAAGTTGATGTTCTCTCGGCCACTGGGACGACATCGGCAACAATGGTCCAGACCATGGCGCCTGCCATGGCACCGCCTCCTCCGATGAGGAAGAATAGACTTCCTGGAAGCATGGCCCAGATATTAAAGACATCTGGGAATAACACTGCGGCCATTGTCAGATGGAGAGGAATAAGGATAGTTTGATCGTTAAACGTACAGACAACCATGACCCAAGCATTCTGGAGGACGCATCCAAACACTGCTAGAAACAAGACAATCCGGCGCCCGTACTTATCAGCAATGATACCGTAGGGGAATTGAGCGATGATAGCTATCATTTTCATGTCAGTGGAACGTTTATAAACTCGCCGATCACGGTTTGCTCACGAGTCGCCATCTCAAGCGCAGATGACCATCCCCTCACCATAGCAAGCATCGCTTGAACCTTGTAATTTTTGCAACGTTGGTCCAAGATCCGGGGCATGCGGAGAGCATGATCAGGGTAGTATTTGCGACAGATGATGTCTTCCATGATCTTCTGAAGCGGGGCCTCCATGATGAATTGGCCGACCTCGATAATGAAGAGGAAGAGGACGCACATGAGCAAGACACGGCGCTGGAACGACTTGGATGGAACAATATCAAGAGGCAGGTCGGTCGGCAGCAGCGGCGACTCCTCTGACGGTGCGATTTCATCATTATAGCCACTATCGCCGTCGTCAAGGACGGGTCTTATTCTGCTGCGTGGTCGCGAATTGCGAGGCATAGTGACGGTATCTACAGTACAAAGGACAAAGGGGGATAAGCACGGCGAAGGATTGAGATTAACGATTGAAAGTGAAATAAGAGGGAATTGATGATGGATCACAAAAGAACAACGAAAAATCAAGGGAGGTAATTGAGTTCAAAAGAAAGTTGATGCAATGCTTGATGCTAAGGCTAAGGTAAGGCTAAAAAGGTAAGGTATGACAAGACAAAGAGACCTCGTCCACGTCGTCGCCAATTGGTAATCTTGCTGACCTCCCTGAAGGGGAAAGGCTGGGCCGGACTTGTCCCTGCAGTCGTATTCCTCCTGGCGGCAGCGATTGGGTGGTATTCAACGCAAGTTGGTCTTATTTGGTACAGACGCGCAAGCAAACGTGTCGTTGACTTACAAAAGATCGTTAAAAGGGTGCGCATTCCAAAGATACCCCCAACGTCCAGTGTTCAGGCCCAGCCTTTTGCATTCGTCGCTGACGCAAGGAAGAAGACGTGACGTGGTGGATCTTGAATATCGTCATGGCATTCTTGGATCTTACTTGTCAAGCGCAACGCCATGTGCGTTGATGAGTCCGTCACTTTTACTTATTTTGCACATTGCCGACTGCAGCTAGTGTTAACGACAACGACTGACGTTGATGTTTGCTGCATTTCATGACGAATGGGTAGTACGGCCGCGTGGACTCTAGGCAGCACCACCACAAGGCATGCAAGACTTCAGCCAGAGGCGAGAGCATGGCTCTTTTTCACAAGAAGCCCATTGGGGAGTCATTTCTACTGTAGCGAACTTGAATCGCGTCATTAATGTCGAAGCCAAACAGCTGTCAAATCACCCCCAAACCCCTAGGCGAAAGTCCGGAACCGAGCCGAATCCGAACCCATGGTCCATTCGCTGGAGAACCGACGCAATCCGGCGATAGGTCCGGAGCCATCCGTTAAAGCTCCGCGTGGCACCCGCCAAACTACCTAACTAACCGCCGAACTCGTCTTGAGCTAAGTCTAACTTAAGAGAGCCACCAGTAGTTAGGAGGACGTCAAAGGGCAAAAGCGGATTACGGAGCAGTCAAACAATGCTGCCGCCCGGACCAACAAGGGGCCGAGGCTCTCTAACTAACTTGGGTCCTTGGGGGCTGTGAAAACAACTGGAACATGTCGAGATCTCTAAACAGAAGACACAGAACACGCTAGCAGCAGCTTCCTTTCGGTTCAAGCCGATGTTTAAAAAAATACTTCTCTAAATTAGAATGTGGTTTCTTTCGTCTTATGGTGATCGGGCTGCTTCTCGTCCGTACGTAGGTGAGCTTTATAAACAGTGGGGAGTAATGTTTGAGATTCAGAGACGCCCCCGTCCAGGGTACATGGGGTCTTTCAGGTTAAATTACTTCGATCCTTTGCGCCGCACGCTCCGAGAGCCTCACTGGCCCCGTGAAAACTGGCTGATTTGAAGCCACTTTACATTGCCGGATCGCTTTGCTCACCGAATGAGAGAGCCACCATAGTCGCCAGCTCGGCCATCTGATGGGCCGCGCGAGTCTATTATCTTGGCAACCACAGGCCGAGCTACCCCAAAAGTGTTCTTACTTCAGATAGCCCTCGGTCGGTTAGAAAATCAGTGGCATGTGTCTACGGTGGAAGAGGTGGAAGGATCTGTGATCAATTAATACAAGATTTATCATGAGCTGAAACTAACGACTTGTCGTCATACGGTCCCTTCATAGATCCTTTTGTTCCTCTGTACCCTTCAAGCCTCGTCAATTATGCGTGCAGGCAGCTGCGAAAGCTGTAATGTAACAGCTCTCGGTCCTTTCAAGGCTTCAGCCTCGAGCTAGTGTTTCGGTGACACATGAGACCACGCTTAATGGGTTCCCGTGGTGAGATCCCACTCGCCAAGGGATAAAATCTCCAGGGCTGTGGAGAGATTCATTAGAGCCTTCCTATACCACATCCTAGCTATTAAGCGCCGTGTCTTGCATTGCCTCACTGCTCCATTCTTCACGGATCCCCGCATGGTAATCCTGGACCATCGTCCATCCCTTCTAGCTAGGGATGGACATCGTTGAAACAAAACCTTATGTCGGATTGGGAAAGAAACTAATAAATCTCCTTTCTAACGTATAGTTTACTTATATATAAGCTTAGGGTGCCTTTCTCACGATGTGAACCAAGCAGCCCACTTTGTTTTCATCGTTCCAACTAAACTTTCGTTCATTATGTATTCTTCCAAGTCACTCTTTGTTTCTCTTCTTGCTGTGGCGCCGGTCGCCCTCGGCACAACTGTCGATGACTCGCAGTGCGACTGCTACGTGACTAATGGTACCAAGCCAACCTATTATGCCGGGCACATGTTCTTCGACTTCCGTTCGCTTTCCAAGTACGCTGGCGTCCCAGATCTCATCAATACCGTTGAAGGAAACGCAAATGCTGGCTTCTCCAGCGACTACTTCAACTGGGAATCCGAGTTTGCTCAGACCTGGGGCCTCCAGAACTGGTCCAACGACGATAAGACCTTCCCCATGCAGAACTCATACAATAATATCTATATTCAGGCGAACGATGACGATGTTCCTGCCAGCGAAACCTACTTGACCATGCGTACTGCTCGTGGCGATGGCTTCCAGTCTGCCGCGGAATTCGACTCCATCAACAAGTACCAATACGCTTCTATGCGCATGTTCGCTCGAACTGTCGGTTCCAAGGGTGCTTGCACCGCCATGTTCACCTACCTTGGTGCTGATGAGCTTGCCAATGTTCAGGAGTCCGATATTGAGGTTCTGACCAATGAAGCTGATAATATCATTCACTATACCAATCAGCCCTCTTACACCGACGAGGGCGGTGAGGTTGCGGGTGCCACCGAGACTGTTGCTCTTCAGAATGGCCTTACATGGTCCAAATGGGGAACCCACCGTCTAGACTGGACTTCCGATGAAGTCCTATGGTACGTCGACGGCCAGCAGACTGCCACCAACTCCTTCCAGGTCCCCAAGGACGCCTCCTCCCTGATATTCAACGCCTGGAGCAACGGTGCTGACTGGACCGGAACTATGCCTGAGGGCGGTGTTGCTTATCAAGAGATCCAGTGGATTGAAGTCCTGTACGGATCTGCTGATAAGAACACCTGCAGCCGAGTGTGCAGTATCGACGAGACAAGCGAGCTGGGAAAGCCTGTGCTGGTCGAGGGAATCTCATCGGCCAGATGCTCCACGTCTCGAAAGGCCCGTAGCGCCTAAACATACTAAAGTTGCCTTTTTTTGTATATATATTTATACGTATATATTTCGATATATAAACCAAAAAGTGTTTGTTGGGCTGTAGCTCACCAGGTGGCTTCTTGAGTAGATGACTGCGAACCTTGTCTTGTACACTTGATGCTCACTTTGCAATCTTCGCGGAATTCCTTTCAAGAAAGATAGGCTAAACTATCCATGGGTATATTATGCCCTTATTAGTTGTAATGCTTACTTGCATTTTCCTAGGTTAACAAAAACTTGCCTTGGTCGGAAGGCTAAGCCGAGATAACAGAGCTGACGTTTCTTGGGTATCGTGGTCGAGAGGACGACCCGATTTGTAAGTCGTTACTACATAAAAATGTCAACTCTAAGATAATTTCCTCGCAACTCTAAACTCCATACAAAGCGGATTAATTACATTGAGGTTCTATTTCTCATAATAAATACAGTATTTGAGAAATGCATTGCGTCAGTATCCCAGGAAATATATATTCAATTTAGCTTATTGGATACTATATCGTGTGCAAAATACCCCATCTTCCCCATACATGACTCTGTTGGATCGGAGCCCACTTCCGATGTTTCTAATTCCTACCCGGGGGGTTAGGTACGAACTCATGCCATGCCTCGTTTATTATGTCCCATGATGGAGATTCTTCAACATAACTGTGTTTGCTATGCGTGTTCTATGTCGCTTATCTGTGGGTATATGTCCCTTTTTGGGTGGCAGATGCGCTGATGATGGAAATAGCAGGGTTCTTTTGTTTGCCGCTTGGAACTTCCCCTCATCGCGCGTCGTCCCCAGCAGGCTGGTCGGGTGTCCACTATGTGATTTAGCCGATAGAGACATGGTTCATTGAATACCGGAAGGAACTTGTCTTCCGAGGCTCTATTCAATTGGTTATCCGTCATCGGGGAACCAGGTAGTTGGGTCTCATGATGCTATCGTGAGAGCAGCCATTGATTGCAACCTTCCACTTCTAATCTTGGGCGGCCAACTACAGGCAGGTTATCAATTAGTTGATAGGCCAAGTGAAACTGCTTATAGTGTTACCATGCAGATCATCCTCGTTTCGGGAGAGACATGGTATTACAGTGATGTTCGTTCCACAGTACATAAGTCTCAGTGTTGTTTATGACCGCTTCGCCATGGCCACGTCCACTCCCGAGCCATCTCAAAAATTACATCTTCGTTCAATATGAAGAATCCGTTCAAAAATCCTGAAACCATACAGGGCGTCTCGGCCGGGCCAGTTGAGGTCCCCGAGCAACCTGTCTCCCCCATAGAGAAAACACCTATCTATAATGCTAAAGAACCCACGGGCGAGATCTCTGTGAGCGGGAAAACTCCCGTCGATTTTGAGGCTGCGGAAATCAGGAAACCTGATGGCTTGTTCTCGGACAACTCTCCATACGAGGACGTCCGAGCTGCTGTCCGAAACACAGATGGTGAGGAAGTTGCCAACACGGTGAGGGCTTGGGTATTGGGTACTCTTTTCGTCACCATTGGTTCTTCCCTCAACATGTTTCTCAGTATGAGGTAAGATCACCTTTGTGGGTTTTCAAGTCAGTTTCTCATATACTCCTCCAGGAATCCCGCCATCAATTTCCCAGCTCTAGTTGTACAGTTGCTCGTCTACCCTCTCGGTTGTCTCTGGGCAAAGATCATGCCTACCCGAGTGTTCAACACATTCGGTATTCGATGGACTCTGAATACTGGTCCCTTCAATATCAAGGAACACGTCGTCATTACTATCATGTCCAACGTTTCCATCAGCTATTCCTACAGCACAAACGCCCTTCTCGCGCTCCAGGGTAAACCCTTTTACAACATCAACCTCGGCTGGGGTTTTGCGCTGCTCTTCACTCTCAGTTCTCAGCTTATTGGTATCTCCCTCGCTGGACTGTTTCGGCGGTTCCTCATTTGGCCGGCAGCTATGATGTGGCCGAGTCAGTTTGCGAATACGTCTCTTTTCTATGCTCTCCATGATAAGAGTAAGAGTGATGGTGTCCACTCCAACGGATGGCTTATTAGCCGATACCGTTGGTTTGGGATTGTGACGGCTGCCATGTTCTGCTACTACTGGATTCCCGCGGTGTTGTGGCAGGGACTCTCTGTATTTGCTTTTGCGACATGGATCAGACCCAACAACGTCGTCGTGAACCAGATTTTTGGTGGCTTCACCGGCCTCTCATTGATTCCCATCACCTTCGATTGGACCTATGTCACGGCCTATCTGACTGATCCCATTCTAGCACCTACGAGCTCTCACGTCAACACTCTCATCGGACTCTTCTTCTTCGTCATCCTCGCTTCCATTGGCATGGTATACACCGGCGCTCTGTACGCAGATTATCTCCCCGTGGTGACGTCGCAAACGTACGATAACACACAAAACTACTACAATGTCAGCAAGATCCTCGGCGACAAGTTTACTTTTGACCCTCAAAAGTACAAAGAGTATTCTCCGCTCTTCCTATCACCTACTCTTGCGCTCAACTATGGCCTCTCATTCGCAGCCCTGACTGCAGCCTTTGTCCACATTGGTTTATACCATGGCAAAGAAGTGTGGTATCGCTTCAGGGCAGCGCGGGACCAGGAGCCAGATATCCACATGAGACTCATGAAGAAGTACTCCGAGGCACCAGATTGGTGGTATGCGTGCCTCTTCTTCGCCTCCCTCGCGCTCGGTTTCGGGACGACGGAGGGATTCGACTCGCAGCTACCGTGGTGGGCTTTCATCGTAGCTATCATTATCGCGCTCGTCTTCGTCATCCCAACCACAATGATTCTCGCCGTCTCCAACATCCTCCTCAGTTTAAATGTCATATCCCCGTTCCTAGCCGGATTCATGATCCCCGGCCGTCCTATCGGCGTCATGATCTTCAAGGTCTACAGCACAATCATCCTCGGCCAGGCACAGACGTACAGTGGCGATCTCAAGATGGCTCATTACATGAAGGTTCCTCCCAAAGTGACTTTTTGGTGCCAGATCATGGCCACTATCTGGGCGTCATTTGTGCAGATTGCCACCATGAACTGGACATTGGGGAATATTGACAATGTTTGTGACAATGAGCAGGTAAACCACTTTACCTGTCCCAATGGTCGGGCCTTCTTCTCGTCAAGCATTGTCTGGGGAGTTATCGGTCCGCGCCGGATGTTTGGAGAAGGAGGCATGTACTCCGTGTTCAACTGGTTCTGGTTGATCGGTGCGGGATTCCCCATCCTATTGTACGTTCTCACCAAAGTGCTCAAATTCTCCTTCTTCCGACACTTTAACGCGCCCGTAATGCTGGGAGCTATGGCTTGGCTACCTCCTGCAACACCTCTAAGCTTCTCGACCTGGGGTATTGTAGGACTCATCGTCAACAAGTGGATTCGGACCAAGTGGAACGGTTGGTGGTCAACGTACGCTTACACGACGGCCGCCGCTTTGGATGCAGGGCTGATCATCAGCACCATTGTTGTGTTCTTTGCGATTACGTTCCCAGGTGTTACAATTCCGCAGTGGTGGGGGAATGTGAACGTATTCAACACGATGGATGCAACTTACACCGCAATGCAGAAGACCGTAAGTGTGGGGGAAACATTTGGTCCTAAGACATGGTGAGGGAAGAGTGAAGAGTACCAGGATTACAAATTAACAAATCGCACTTGTGATGAAGGAAGCGTCAAATATAAGAGTAAATTGATTTATGGCCCATCTATGAACTCTAAGTTGACTATAAGAGCTTGAATGCAGTGTAGAGAGGGAGTCATTGATGGAGTCGACACTGGCTCTAGGGTAGCTCAGGTGACGTAGTTCAACCCACCAGCGTGCCCCTCACCGAACTCGGCGGGGTACAGCTTTGGGATGCGGTTCACTTAGCTACAACTACACAATCGCACTTGGAGCTTATAATCATGTCCATTTCAGATGCTAGAGTATTATCTACTGAGCCACTGGTATACTATTCGCCTCTCGTAATTGTACCTCAAAGCTCAATTGCTAACCTACTACTTCTAGGCCGAGAACGAGGCCCGCTGGATCAAGCTCGTCAAGTAACGATGCCTCCTCAACCGCCCGTTATGCTGGACAGCCTATTAACACTCTCCCTCCTTAGAATCGCATACCAAGATCCCAACGGCGTCACGCGAGCTTGGGAGTCCTCCGAACGCCGTACTCGTCCCAAAGACACTGACATCGATGGCGTCGGCATCATCGCTGTCCTCGATAAGCCCACGGGCAAGGAAATCATCCTCCAGAAGCAATTCCGCCCGCCTATTGATAAAGTCACCATCGAAGTCCCGGCAGGCCTCGTCGACGCTGGCGAGTCTCCGGAGCAAGCCGCCGTTCGCGAATTGAGAGAAGAGACCGGCTACGTGGGCGTGGTAACTGAGACGTCCCCCATCATGTATAATGACCCGGGTTTCTGCAACACAAATCTGCGCATGGTGCACGTCTCCATCGACATGTCGCTGCCTGAGAACCAGAACCCTAAACCTGAGTTGGAAGAAAATGAATTCATCGACGTATTTACAGTGCCGCTCGCGAATCTATGGAATGAGTGCAAAAGGTTGGAAGCTGAGGGCTGTGCTATCGACGCACGCGTTGGGACTTTTGCTGAAGGAATCCTCCTGGCCCAGAGATTAAAGCTATAGATATATGTCACGTAGAAGCTGTGTCGATAGACTAAATAGATGGCATGCAAGCCAAGGCCCATTACGCCTTCTTCTCCTCTCGAAGACCCTGCCAAAGAGTCAGGGCAGCAAGACACTTGGCATCACGAGCGCCGGCTTTCCAGGCATCTTTCATTGGAACAATCTTGAGCGTAATCATCTCTCCGTGATCCCGGATACCAGTGAGGCGTCCACTCCATTCCTTAAGCTGATCTCGGGGGATTCTCCGTTCATGGCTGAAGATGGTGATGTGCTCGTCGCAACCTCCAGCACTAGGGAACATGGCCTTTGCCAATCCCTCACTGCTGTCTTCTTCCGGGGCGGCTAGATCGCTGAGACATGTGAGCTCATCCTCCTGAATCGTGATACCTAACTCCTCCTTAATCTCCTTTGCCGCAGCACCCTTGAAGCTCCCCGAATCATCCACCATACCCGCCGGAAGCTCCACAAAGCTCAAGCTCCCAGCCGGGATGCGGGGCTGAACGGTCAGTACGACGTAGCGCTCATCCGAGTCTGGCGGCACATCGTCGGGAATGAGCATGACGAGCATGGCGACGCTGGGTCCACGGAGGAAGGCAATGGCAGGTAACTTGTTGCCGGCTGAGTTGGAGACTGTCGCGGTGAGCTTTACAAAGCCAACGCGTTTGCCGCTGAAGAGATCATAGGCCTGGATGGTGATGGAACGGAGGGCGTAGGGATCTTTGTTGAAGGGATGAGAAGCATCAGACTGGAGACGCAAGGAGTTTGCCAAGGTGCTCATCCAGCTCTAGTACCGGTTAATATATCGTATCGTGACGAGAACGACAAATAATCTCACATTGAAGGGCTTAAATGCCAGAAGCTGCTCCTGCGACAATCCCTCTGGAAGACTGAGAGGGATGTTGAGGTCTGAGAACGAGGTAGTCGACATTGCGCGAACTTGGACTACTGGATGCCAGAGAAAACGGACTGGATGATGCGATAATACGATTGAGAGGCTTGATTTTCTCAGGGAGTTTCTGATAATTTTCATTTCGCAGCTGCAAAACAAGTCTGCTTTAAATGTTGTAGCCGTCGTGGAATGATATGCATGACGTAGAACAGCTTAACTCTCGGTAAAATAATACGCCTTGTATAGGCATCTTCCCCACCACATGTAGCTCAGCTACCCGTGTTCAATCTCTCCCCATCCAACGCCGCGTAAAATCCAGCAAATGGCCTCTGTTCAAAAGAAAGAAAAAAGGTTCCGGAAGTAGATAACGGCACTTGATTCTTCGTTCTAGACGAAATTACCAAGCCTGTCGCCCAGCTCATTAGTTAGATTGTCAATTTCTTAGCCCTTCACCTAGCCTGTGTAAATTCAACTTGATATCAGATCCGGCATATGTCTACACTTTCCAGTATCGCACGAGAATCGGTCCACGTTGGCAGATCTCTCCACAATGCCACAGACGATGTTGGCTCAAGGCAGCTACTCGCTCTCAGGTACTAGGCTATGCCTACCGCACGGTTAATATGACGAGAGCAGCCAGTTTTCGTAGGTGCTATATTCTGTGTCAATTAGACATTGTAGTATTGACTATTGATCCTAGGCTTCGGCCTAAAAATCCCATACTTAGTCTCGTCTGCCGTGCCGTGGGAGTGATTTATCGATAGCAGTAGTCATGGCAGGAATTTTTATTTTTTTTAATAAAAAAATCGGGTTCTGTACATGTCCCTATAATATTGGCTGTCACTCTTTTTCGAAATATATCCGACGAGGCATCTTGCGATTTGCCTTGCAGACGTGGTAGAGCTGTCGAGTTGTTCAATCATGTCCAACTTAGCCAATGGGTCAAGGTGGCTTAGATGTCTCCCAACTGGGGCGCATCCCGTAAAATTGTCGCCAAATGCAGCTCGTTGGAAAGGGTCATGAAAGAAACCGATTTGACTATGAGCGAACTTCAGTCCAAAGCAGCCAGTCGCCCGACTTGTATTCCCTAGTCTGGCTGCTGACAGAGTCGTCTTGCTGGCTTACATTGTACGGTCGACGTTAAACGGTTAAATTAGTACCAGGGTCGGTATTTGAGAGCCGCCCGGATGTAAGTGAGACATCAATGTGCTGGACTTGATCGATTGAAAGCAACAGAGCAATTTGTGACCTTCGATTCCCGGTGTAATTGACTTGTCTCTTCACCCTAACAATGATTGACGATGACAATCCGCTGTGGTGTTTGATTTGAATCCTTTCATGCAAAAATCCGCTGAAAAGCTGGCAAATGCGCCTCTCTGACGCTTGAATTGTCAGAAAGATAGCCAACAGCATACTATTTATTCATTTCCCACCATAGCCACGTCACAACGACTCAACTATCGCTACCGCCTTATACCGCTCGCCCTCTCGTCTTCGGCCTTCGCGGATTCGATCTTCGCCCGCTCGGCCCGCGACTCGGCATCCACCAATCTGATCGCTCAAAACCCCTGCTCTTGGCCCTCCGCCTTGGGCTAATTAACTTATATCCACCCAGCAGGTGGACACTTTTACTGGTGTGTTGGTTGTGTCGGCAGTGTTGGTAGCCCTACAAGTCCCAAGGATTCGGTATCGGCGTCTCGAATTGAACGTCATACGTCCCTTTAATAACCTGAATTTTGATCACGGTGAAAACCCGAATTCCACAAGTTGCGTAGGTTGCGAATCTTTGTAGCTGAGGACCGTTTGTTGAAGGATAAATTGGGTATCATTCCGAATTGGGAAGCATTCCAAGCCGTCGCCAAGACTCTAAACCCCTATAGAAAAAGCCAAGAGTCGATCGCGCCGTACTGCGTAGAGCGCCAGACCTGTACAATGACGATCCGGCTCGTGTAAACGCTCCAAGATGGAAAGCTCGCGAAGGATGGCGGAAGTCCGCAGAACCCCTGTCCCCAATGCCTACCAGGTAAATCCTGCGCCTTTGGAATTGATCATCGTTCTTGTCCAGTTAAGCCACAAACTGGGCGGGGTTCCGGGGTCGGGGGAATTGCAGTTGTGCGGATCTGCGATTCAACATGCCGGAGTGGATGGGCCCGAGAAGTGGCTGAATGACTGATGTTTGGCAGACCGGGGTATCGGGATTGGATTCTCTCTACTCATGGTGCTTGAAGGAGTTGGTCATATATAAAGAGAGCTTGTCGACACTTCTCCCAAGCTCATTATAACCATCGATTCATTCATCATCTCAAATCAACTCATCCATCTTTCACCACTACTACTTGAACATTCCTAAACTCGCTGATTTTCTTCATTCTACTTCGCCATGGTTCAACTCAGTTCAGTTCTTACAACAGCCCTGCTGTTCGGCAGTCAACTCATCTCGCCATCCTCAGCATGCGTCACCCATATCCCCGACAAACGCGACAACAGTACCTACCCCTATGCCGATATGGGCAGCGATGCTCCCGCCGACATCGCCACCACAGGCTACTCTATCAACCACCTGTGCCTCAACGTCCGTAATGTGACGAACAGTGTTGAGTTCTACTCCAGCATCTTCGGCATGCGCAAACTCTTCACGCTGTACGTCTCGGAACACTATTCCATCACTTACATGGCTCATAGTCATGGCGGTAGGAACGGGACTGGTTATCAGACTACCGGCGAGCTCGTCCGCGAGAAGAACAACGCAGAGGGTCTGCTCGAACTGATCAACAATGACGTTCCCGACAATGCCCTTCCTGCCTCAACTCGGCTCGCCAACACCTTTGGTCATATTGGCATGGTTGTTCCTGATATCAAGGCCATGCAAGCCCGTCTCGATGCTTTCCCCGCTGCCAAGATCCTCAAGCGATATGGCGAGGATCTCTCTCTGAGCAGTCGAATTGCCACCGCCACTAGCTTGTCTGCCAAGATGGTTGCTCAACTTTCCAACGCCGAGAAGGAACTCATCATCGGAACCCTTATTCCCTTCAACAAGCCTTTCATCTTTGTCGCCGATCCCGATGGAAACATGATTGAAATTCAGGCTCAGGACGGAGCTGCTCTTCCTCAGTAAAGGCCAGGGTAGCTAAGATGAGTGATACAGTTCACGTGGAATACACTTCAATTCTTGGGAGAAAGTTTGGGGCGACCTGCTTGGAGAGATATATATTGGAGATGCTTGATGTTGGTAGATAGATGTATAGTTAAAAAATTTACATAGCCAATATGAAAGCTGTTCATATCAAGGAACAAAAGGGACAAAGAGAATAAAAGAAACTTGAATTCATTGCTCTTGGTCACTCCCAATCATAGGTCATAGCTCAAACGGCCCAAAAAATTTCAATCTTGACCCTCTTAATGTGGTTTGCCCAGGCTGGAAACCTGGCCTTCGCCCAAACTGTTACCACGTCTCCCATCTTTAAGTTTCTCACAAATTCACCATCCAAAGTCTCACGTCCTCTTCCCTGTTCTTCGTCCAATTTCTTGGCTTCATCAGAGTCGCTCTTGATGTCATCAGTCCACCTCCATGCTATTACACGATCGTCGTATGCCCTCGTCGCTGTCCGATTGCGGAAGATCTCATGCTTAATGTTGCGATGGAGAGGATGCTGATATCGGAATCCGCCTTCATGTTCCTGATCAGGCTCGATATCAGGGTAAAGGGGGCGTAGTCCGCATACGGGGAGTGGAGAAGCCTTGGTTGATTGAGACTTGTATCGAATATCATATGTGCATTGAGAATCACCTTGTCTTGTTAGCATAGCCTGAAGTGCTAGGTCGGTTGTGTGACTTACAAGTTTGATTAGCATCAAATCTCTCCAATCCAGCTTCAAACCAAGTCCACGAGCCCATGTACGTCCCTGCACTTCCAGGCTCCCCTCCAAAACCCTGGTCCCTGCTTTCAATTGAAAAGACAATCTTGCGAACGGGGTTCACTAGCTTGGGAGTTGGGTAGTTGGCCAATTTCTTAAAATATTCGGCGTTATGCTCTTTCTCAGGCGGTGGCAGTGGCTTAGACTCAGCCGTGTCCCAGGCTAGCTCCTCAGAGAGGTCTTTGTTGTGATGAGTGCATCTTAGTCCAACAGGGAACGATCGTAACTGTCTTTGGTAAGCCGATTTCTGCGTGAAGCCAAGGGGGTGGGCTTACAATGAACTTATTCTCGGAAGGACTGCGTCCTGTAACGCGCAGTGGCGACTGGTGCTCTACCGTGTAGTCGATTTCATTGCTCGAATGGGCCCAGTACTCCGCGTGGTCAAAGATGATGTCGACAATGTCTGTGGGTAGATTCTTTGCATGCGCAAGCATAGCCCTCACGACATAAATGTCGATGGGAGACGGGTTGAAGGCTTCATCAGGAGCATCGCTAATCTTGTCTTCTTCTGGTCGCTCTTCCGCTGGTTTACTTTCGAGGGCATCGCCAGCGACGTCTTGACTCTCTTCCACAAGATCGTCTTCCGAAGAATCACCGAAGATATCTTGGCTCTCGCGAGCAGGTGTACCGCTGCTACTAGTTGGGTCTCTATTTCCACGGGTGTGTCTCCGGAGACTACGTAGGACTTGGTGGGGGAGGATGTTTGCCATGGTAATTAATGATGGCGATAAGAGTAAGATGTCGCAAACGCTGGGAGGTTTAATTCAAAAAGAAGTAGAATAAGGAAGAATTTACTGAGATACTTGGATGTTTGCCTACGAAATAGGTGACGCGTTCAGTGTAAGTTGTAACTCGACGCCAAGGCAGCCACCGGAATCCATTCATGATTGACGTCAGTTCCTGCACCAGTTGAGGCGGCGGGGCGATCCCTCCACCTTATCGTTATCGATAAATATGCATGTATCCACATCTTATCGCACGTGAAATCGCGTCATAACACGCCGCCGCCGGCAACCGCTCGTTACCCACTTTGCATGCACCGCGCCCGAGCGGCGTCGGCGGCAGCTTTTGCAAGCCGAAGCTCTTGTCAGAGCCCGGACGATTACAAACCAGCTTTCACTGTTCTTAGGACTGTCAATCTTTTCTTCCTCCCTCATTTCTACTGTACATTTCTCATTCAGATGACAATGAGGTCCTCAAGGTCACTTGCGGCCACTGGCCGTCGCCTCCGCAGCGCAATCACCTCCTCAGCAAATCTCAGCACCGGCGCTCGTTCGTGTCTCATCGAAGCTCGGCGACTCAACTATTATACGAACAACCCTGCCAATGGAGCTCGCCAGCTTCATTCTTCATCCCTCCGGTCCTCAGGCAGCGCTTCCAATCCGGCAATGTCCTTTCCTTGCCTCGACGCTCTCGAAACCCGCTCTGCGAAGCTCGGCGCTGGCACCGCGGCCAACTCTGCAACGTCAGACGAATCCGGCCCCGAGCCCTCATACACTTCTGGCGAGACGCTCAACTACCACTGTGAGGAAGCTCTACTCCTTGATTGGGGTGGTATTTTGCCCGAATTCAACATCGCCTACGAAACTTGGGGCGAGATAAATGCCGACAAGTCAAACGTCATCCTCGTTCATACCGGCCTGTCGGCTTCATCCCACGCCCACTCCACCGAGACAAACCCGAAACCTGGCTGGTGGGAGAAGTTCATCGGGCCCGGAGGTCCTCTCGATACAAACAAGTACCATATTATCTGCACAAACGTCATCGGCGGCTGTTACGGTTCTACCGGCCCTAGTAGCATTGATCCCGGTAACGGAGAGCGCTATGCCACCCGCTTCCCTATTCTTACCATTCAGGACATGGTTCGCGCGCAATTCCGCCTCCTCGACTCACTTGGCGTCGACAAACTCTATGCTAGCGTCGGCTCCAGTATGGGTGGCATGCAATCTCTTGCTGCTGGTGTCTTATTCCCCTCCCGTGTTGGTCGAATTGTCTCTATTAGTGGGTGCGCTCGGAGCCACCCTTACAGCATCGCCATGCGGCACACGCAGCGCCAGGTCCTCATGATGGATCCCAACTGGAATCGCGGCTTCTATTACGGCAAGATCCCCCCACACGCCGGTATGAAGCTCGCTCGTGAAATTGCTACCGTCACATATCGTTCTGGTCCCGAATGGGAGCAACGCTTCGGTCGCCGGCGGGCCGATCCCCGCAAACCTCCGGCACTTTGTCCCGATTTTCTCGTCGAGACATATCTCGACCATGCTGGTGAGAAATGGTGTCTTAACCACGACCCCAATAGTCTGCTGTACGTGAGCAAGGCTATGGACCTGTTCGACCTTGGGCGCGAGAACCAATTCGCCACGCATGAGCGCCGCGCCTCTCGTGAACAGCAGCTCGCTTCGGGCGAAGCCTCCACAATTCCTGAAGCAGCTTGCAGCTTGACGCTTCCCGCTCAACCATACGAGGAGCAGCCTGGGTCCGTCGTACCTGAAGATGCCGACATTTCGATTCCCGGTTCATCACGGCCACCTGAGGATCTGATACTTGGCCTTGCGCCACTCCGCGACATCCCCACACTCGTCATGGGTGTTGCCAGCGATATTCTCTTCCCTGCCTGGCAACAGCGCGAGGTGGCCCAGGCGGTTCGCCTCGCCGGTAACCGCAACGTGACGCATATGGAGTTGAGCGAGGAGATGAGTCTATTTGGCCACGACTCTTTCTTGTTGGATTTAAAGCATATTGGTGGGAACTTGAAGCTTTTCCTGAATTAGAAGGTCAGGAAGGTTTTGGAAGGAAAAAAAATGTATATCGTGGCGCTGGTGGTGTTTGTATTAGCCTGGGCTATTTATTTGGGTCGCCGTTTTTTGTCTGCGAGCATAGAACGGGCGCCGATTCGAGCCTTCGTATGTGGTAGGTTCAGAGTAAAGTGAGTCGTTCGATGACGACGATCGTTCATTTTCTGGAATAGAACAGAATGTCCTTTCCAAGTTCTCAGCCCACATCTTCAAGTTCATAGCTCTTCGACGTTCTTCCTGTCCATGCTCACGTCGTTCTTCAGGTGAACTGAGAGCCGTGAGCATGAATGCTAGATATTGACCGACAGTCGTGCAGAAGTCAAAGTCGTTCGGATCGTCTCTCCTTTGATTCCTTGATGAACTCAGACAATCTGGCCTTGCGTCGGGGAGGCGTGAGGAGACTGGCAATTTCGAGTTCAATCAGGTCAAAAATGATGATCAGGACCTGACTCTCATCCTCAAAACCAAGTTAATTGCCGAGATTGGGTTTTCTTTGGGCCCACTGGGCGAGTGTGACTCCTTCTCGCACCAGGTCAAAGGTATATGGAGTTGAGCTGTATCTCTTTATCAATTCGAACTTCGCGTGTAAATTACTCTAATAGCTTGCGACAAAATCGAGAAATTGTCGAGTCGAAGAGGTTCGCATGAGTACGACTATTCAGTTCAGTCATTAACCATCCCTAAGCTTTTCTTTGGAGTATAGGGATGTAATGCTCTTGGAGGGAAGCGCTCAAAAGCTCGAATATGCTCGCAAAACAGGAAGACATTAGTATAGACCTGCTTGCCCTGGGGGAATGTCACACCAAGACCTTTTGAGCCTTTGAGCTCCAGCGAAAAGGTGCCAAGTGAGTTTATCTTGATTCGCCCACTCCTGAAAGCCTCATTAGATCGTTGGGATCCAAAGGTTGCTCCTCAGCTTTGTGAAGTCTGTTGTTGAGGGCGAAATGTTTATGTTGGTTTGAAGGGGGAGAGTTGCGAGAGGGTGAAGAGGGTGAAGAGGATGAGGAAGAAGAGCTCTCATGATCTGAGTAGTGATGGGTGACTTGGGTTATTTCCTGTAGCTGCTGGGTTCGAGCTTGCCGGATAGAACTTTCAGGCTCGGGTTCCAAAGGGCTAGGAATCGGATCGTGAGGAGTGTCAGAGACTGCTCACATAACTGTACTCAATGGGGCTAATAAGGTCGACGCAGAGAAACTGGTGTGACAACACCAACGCTTGGGACACCACGGATACTAACAGGAATGATGATGAATTGGGAGATTGGAATTCTTACCACATATGGTGAATTAGGGACGCCCCAGAGGAGATATACTAAATGTTAAGACAGTAGAACTTTGGAACGATGTATGAGTAGTACGCAACACATGATATGGCAGCAATTACTTTTTCCTTATAGTAAAAGAAAATCTGTTGTACAATCTTCGCTCGGCCAACGCCCTCCCATAGGACAGATATCAGAGGGATACTTTCGAATACGACAGGTGAAGTTACATCTGTGCTCCATTATACGGCACTGGGCGATCAATCATCCAGAGAGCGGGCTGGAACGCTTCTCTCTCACCTGCTTGCCCAAAGCGCCCTATTGCCTCACCTCATCCTCCTCACATCTTCATTTCTTATTCCTACAACACACCCAACCAACCGGGGGGGGGGGGGGCCACGTAACAATCACGCTACTAGAGTGCCTTTTAACCTAGCAGCATTACTTGCCCATTGATTGATGAGCAGGGGGAATATGTTGGCACAGCATGCTCGCTTTCTGGCTAGAGTTGCATACTACTCTGTAGTAACTAGCTGGGACTTTACCTTCATCAAATTTCACCGTATCATTCCTTTTTTCTCTTTTCTCAACCAACAAATCATGGCTCATTTGGCATTTGCTCGAACACCCCAATCCGCAATGTTGTCACCTGGATGAACCGTGAAAACACTTATTATCACAGCATACGCAAATCAGAAGAACGAATGGGAGATCGCACTGGCGGAGTTCTCACAAGCATAGTTGTTCCGGGAATTGGTGCAAGTCAGGACGATCGACGACTCTCGAAATGTGTCCCTGTCGCAAGCATCGCCTATATTGCTTCATCCAACACCTGCTGTCTTTCGGGCCGACACTCACAAGAGTCATTCTGGTCTGGAAGAAGCCGAAAAGACGATGAAGAGGAGTATCTCTGTTCTTGTTGATGCAATTGAGATTGCTGAAAATTACCTTTGCAACTCTGGCGCGTGTAGTCACTACGGTGATTCTGTTGGCGTCCTTGAGAAAGCCTTGCGCTGGGGATCGAGCTAGATCGGCAATAGCCAGATCCGCTTCGTGACTTGGAAAGACTGCTCAGAGAAACTTTAGTGCTCTATCTGCACTCAGGTAGACCATAGCGAATGTCGAGTGCATGATTAGGCACCCACATTGCGACATTGCTCACGCGCTGACGATTTCCCTTTTTCCACTTCGTACGTTGAGCCTGAAATCTGCACTTATCCTTGTCGGAGGACCGTGGAAGAACGAGGTGGCCTTGGCATCAACCTGCTTGCAAAGAGGGAATTAAGAATCTCCTACATTATCCGCATCACGAAAAAAACTATCAAGCTACGGCCCCTACATCATTCCACCTGCGAACGACTTACCGTTGCCGGATTACCCCAACATCTACGACCTATTCTTCCGGCATATTCAAATCTGCCATTCGGAGGGAGTACTAGTCGTCACAATTCGGGTCTTGGCTGCTTTTCTTCAGAAGCTACTCAAGACGTTTTGGGATGTCATTTGTAATGCACGGCCAACTGTCATCGCTGACATACTCTTTGGTAGTCTAGTCTACAAGACTCTTCTCCGCCAGTTCCTTGAGGACTGCTGGACCGGGCTTGACGCCGGCACATCCTGTGTCCCGTTTCCCATCTCGTAGATCGACCATGGTTGATGTCACTGAGCTGTGATCGAAAGTATGATGCTTTTGACGCCCTGATGCATACCCTTTTTCGAGACTTGAGACTCCAAAACTTTACGGTAGGGTGTTGTTGAAATGTTTGATCTCTCGGATGGGCAAGTTGAGCTTGCTAGAAGTATTCTTGCTGTCCCTTGAACCCTTGATTGGTATTGAACAAACTAGACCGCCCAAAAGTGGCCGGTTAAGTGACCCTAGCAAACTGTTCAACAAGGTTCTTAACGACACGATAGATGTTCTAAGCAGCCTCTTCGGCCAACAAACTGGCGGCATTACCTCGACGATTCCTAGACACGGCGTCACAAGTGGTTCCAAAACAAATAAATCAGATGACTGGGAAACACGGGAAAAAATCGCAAAACAACTTGTACAGAAAGTCGCAACAACCAAGGAAGAGGAAATCGAATTGATGACACACTGAAGACGACACGGGTCATTCCCCTCCATAATTGAGCCAATTCCTATACAACCATCGGGAATCTATAATGCGAAAGTGCGACACTCACTGGGGCCAGCGTTCTTAGGGGGGATGCGAATTGGAATCGAGAAACGGGTTGCTGATGGCACTTTTGGAAGGGATTACTGGGGATTGATCGTAAGGGTAAAGGTATATTTGGAGTTGGACGTCAGTCGAACTATCGGGATGATGATTTTGAAAGGGGGGGCAATCTGACACGAATAATGCTTTTCTGTATATTGGATCCAGCCTCAATAGACATGGTCTTGACCAACAACCGGAGCATACTGCATGTCAATTCCGCGTTTATCTGTGATCGACAGAAAGTGACTATAACCCATTCCGCCAAGATGTCCACCAATTGTGCCAACTACTTCAGTGTTAGGGACGATGAAGGTAATGGCCAAGACTTCGTGGTGTTTCGGGAGGATCTCCGTGAAATGGGTCATTTTGCCCTGATATGTGAGATATCCGCCATTGAGGAAGCCAATATAAGCGCGTTTGACCTTGGCTTTGAGCGACCGGATGAATCCAGCACCAGATCTACTTGGTTGTTGAGGTTTCTTCCCCGCCGCAAGATCTGCCCCCATTTTGGTCACCGCGTTAAAATATGCTTCCACCGTTCTGTTGACGCGATTGAAAAGCATACCCAACGGGTGGGTTCTGTCGTATGTATCATTGATGGCGCCCTTGAGCCCGTGGAGTTGGAAATGAAATCGACATGTAAGCTGCGCTTCTTCCAACCCACAAGATTTCTTCCTAGCCACTTTTTTGCTAGCTACGCGGTACTGCTCGTAAGATTTGATGTCGAGAGTGTCAGTAAATTTGCGTTTTGCTCGAATATTTGCCTCGCGAAGTTTGATAACGTCCTTGTCGTCGTCATCATCATCTTCTTTATCGTCGTTGTCATCTTCTTCTTCCTCACCGTCGTTGTCATCTTCTTCTTCCTCACCGTTGTTGTCATCTTCTTCTTCACCGTCGTCATTATCATCTTCTGCCTCATCGTTGTCCGATTCGCTAGAGGCATCGAATTCCTCGCCGGAGCCGAATCCGGCCTTCCCCGTGGTGGTGGGGTCGGCTGTTTCTTCGTCGGCGCCGTTAAATGCGGGCCACCCGGACTGCTGGAGTGGGGAGAATGCCTCCTGGGTATCATCTTCACCCGAGTCGTTCCTTTGGGAATTCGACATGTTGAACGTTTGGTTATTTCTGCTATCGTCGCTGCTAGAATCAGAACTCGCGTCGCCGGAAATGATCATAGGGTGGGGAGTGTTACTTGGGCAGTCACGGTATGATGTTGGTGTTAACGCTTGCCGTCTCCTCTCGCTCAAGTTCCGTATGAACTCAGCTCGTGGTTTGTCAAATCTATCCCAAAATTCTTCGTCCGTGAGCGAGTTTGCGTGAGCAATGGCGCGGCTGAAGACCAACGCACCAACAACAGACGCGGTGGTTCTAGCAACCGCGCACTTGGTAAACGAGAACCCGTTGAATCCGTTGACGCAAAGTCAACGGTGGCGCAAGATCGAAGTCTGCGTATATTTGAAATTGTGGTCGAGGCAGCGAGGTTGTAACTGTTGGGTTCCAGGGGTGGTGGGACTTCAGTGATAGAAGATATAAGTAGGAGAGGAAAGGATGTCAGTAGACCAGGGAAGAACTTCTGAGAGAAAAGCTTTGCAAATGTTGCGGACACCGTCGACATCATCTCCACGGTAATCTATCAAAATCCTGTCTCGCCCGAGGCGACTCGTACAATCATCAGCACACGCAGTTCACAGTGATTCACTGCTTCCTTTTCGTGTCGGCCTCATTGGCGACCTCATTGGCAACTTAACCTTCAAAGAACTGGTATTGACTTCGCCCGATTTGGTGACCGAATGTGAAATGGAGAATCCATTGGATTCGGAACTGGAATTGGAAAGAGTCAGTAAGGCCCTAAGACAAATGTCCTCGTAGTCCAGGTGTTGTCTTCTGCTCCATATCCTCTCCATCGGATAAGGTCTTCGACTTGTCGGCGTTGTCCTCCCTTGTTTGCTCCTCTTTAGGCCCCAAACTCCACTTCCCATAGGAGTATTCTCTTAACGGGTTTCTTTGGGTTGCCTTTCGCAAGCTGATTGTATGTATCCTCAACCAGTGCATTTGAGGGAGCGATCCAGACAATTCGTACGCCTTCGTTCATCACTGCGCGGCATACATCTCCTCCAAGTTTAGACTTTCCTAAACCTAATCCGCCGTTCAAGAAAGCATAGCCACACACATCGCGCATTTCTCGCTTTCTTAATTAAATAAGAAATCGATAAAAATAAAGACTAAGGAGATAAAAATTTTAATTTATTTAAAATATACATATAATGGATTTTTCTAATCAAAATTTTAAAGCTTGTATAGATTTCATTTATATTATAATATAACTTGGTGTAAAAAGTGAATTATGCTCGGAACTTTTTGGGACACTGTATATTAGCTGTAGTGCCGGGGGATAGTGGGAGTCTCTTTGCATGCTATGTTCTCTCTAACATCAGGAAGTATGACTACTATATCTTTACAGTTAATAATGAAAAACTGAAATAAGGGTGCACCATCTGCCTTAATTCCGTACTCAACAACATCATCTTCCTTCGTCAACCATTTGGCGTAAGGGTTGGTGATAACAGTAGCGTTAAGTACTGTTGTCTTGAGCGTCTCAACACGTTATCGCATCATTTCGAACTCTTCAACAACGCCACCGACGAGTGATATGATGCGGTGTTATTCTGATGCGAACATCGTTGCAGCGGGTGCGGGCTTGTCTGGGCGCTCCTCTGGCCAAGTGAAGTTATCGAATGTAACATCAAGTGCTGAGCCACGTGCCGCTTCTATGTACGGCACAAATGGAGACGAGAAATCAACTATGCGCCTAAGACGGTCCGACCACATTTTCCAAGACTCACGATTGTCATAGGCGATGTGAACAATGATATCGCCCTTCAATGCTGTACAGCGGCTTTCCATTCAGCGGGTGATTTGTTGTCCGTTCGTGTATGTACCAACCGACGGAGTAAGGGTCTTTGCATGAAAGTAGTCATTTCTCAACCCAAATCACAAATAAAAGGGGTTTGGAAGCAATATGTGTTATGTGATTGCGGAACCAAGTCCACAGAAAGTCCAGAATTCGATTTCAGCGAGTGTCGTGTCTGGCCTATATCCCAGCTATTTGAAGCCGTTAGCTATCCTATCCCATCCCCATCCCTTAGACATTATAACTATAAAAAATGCCCCTAGGACAAACAGATATATACAAAGGAAGAAAAAGAAAAACCCAAACATGAACGCTTATATACAGATTGAAAATCATGGCTTGATATTCTGGAAGAGGAAATATCCACATAAATGATCAACGAAGAGACACCATTTAGCCAAGGAAATTCGCGTGACCACGTCTTGTCGTAAAAGCTATCCCAGCCTCTTCTTTTCCTGTAGGTTGGAACAAAATCCTATGTTGCTTAGATGAACCCTGGGCTGAAACTGTTGACCGCAATCTTCGGTGTCCGAGCCACCAGCCTATCATTCGAGTCCTTAGACGGAGGCACAGCAATAGGGCTAGGCCGAGGAGGCGCCTTCTTTGCCTCTACACGCGTTGGTGCGGGGCTCATAGGGCGGGAGAAATCAGCCATCACGGGAGAAATGAGCGGCCTGTTACGTGGGATGCTGGATTGATCGTAGGGTTTCGTAGTGGCAGTAGCGGGCCGTTCCTCGGCCAGCTCAAAGCTCCGGGCGAGGTTCTCGCTGGAACTAGAGATGGACATTTGTAACGAAGAGAAAGAGGGCGAGGGAAGACTTGGAGGTTTCGGAGAGATAGGTGACGAGGTAAATTGCTGACGCAGGGGGCTTAGAGCGCCGTCATCGGCTGGAGGAGTTTGGGGAGGTTGAAAGTCGGCACGGAGAGGAGAAAGAGGAGCAGGAATAGCAGAGCGATGGGGTGAAGACCTGTCAAAGTCGTCCCATCTAGGGAGTGTGTAGCCGTGATCCTCAGCGCTGTCTTTAGATTTCGTCGATTCTGCTGTGGGAGAAGGTTGAGCGTTGGAAGTGGGATACATGGGTCTTTGGCGCTGCTGCATCCTAGGACCCAAGCCGCCGGATTCTTGGACGAGTGGTTCCAAAGCTGGGGGCCGACGCCCACGGGGAAGACCCTTTGAAACGGGGAAATCACCTTCTATGGGTGGACGGCTAAAGGGGCTCTGCGCACGGGCTTCAGGAGGCGGCTTGGGAGAAGGTTCGGCACGCATGTAGTTCCCTTCACCAGGGGGAGGGCCATATGGGCTGCGAAGGCCGCCGCTGTCGCCTCTATTGGACCGATCAACAAGTGGAGGTGGCACACGAAGACCGTTGGGCCGGCGTCGAGGGTCTGAGTCGACTCGAGGTCGGAAACCTCGGGGCGGAGGGTCCAGAGGTCGGGACATGTATCCGGGATGAGAGCCGTACGCGGCGGCGGGAGGAACGGTGTTTGAGCGAGCCGTGGTAGGCGGTGGGGGGATGGGGCCAGTTGGAGGAGGAGCTGGAGTTCGAAGGGCGACTGGAATCTCGTGATATTGGAGCTTGACGGGAGCATGAGTTGACGGTGGTATTGAAGGTGGTAGGGCAGGTTGTGAAGCTGGCTGTGTTGGTGGTTTTGGCGATGGTTGCGGCGAAGGCTGCGATATCGGCTGTAATATAGGTTGTGTTGGAGTCGATAATGTCGGTTGCGATGCAGACTGGACCAGAGATTGTACTGGAGGAACCGGCGACTCTCGACGGAAAGACTCCTGAGTCGACATGCTGGACAAAGCAGACGGCGCATCACTGGTATTTCTTTCCCTCGTTACTCTTTGTTCTTCTGTTGACAACGAAGGACTTGACTGCATTGACCTCAACGGACTAGCAGTCCTCGAGGCCCCAAACGGTTTGGGCTTCATAACATCCGTAGGGCTGATATTGTCGATACTATGCGACACACTCCCTCTTCTCACGCTATCGCCAAAGTCGAAAGCGGTAAAGTTCCCGGCTAGTCCTTCCACCATCGGCTTTCCCTTTCCCTTATCCATGCCGTCAACTTCCATGGTGAAGCTCTGTCTCCGGGGCGTGTGAAATGTCAATGTGTCGCGCTTCGCTTGAACGTTCCGGATAACGGGCACATCCCATGTTTCCTCGCTTGTACGAACCACCGAGGCCGCTGGGCTGGGGAGGGCTTTGGGACCTGTCGTTTCCATGTTGCGAAGGCCACTTGGGGCGTTACGTCGACTGCTACTGGGGCGGTTGTCGGGGTTCACTGGAGGAAATGGCTGGTCGGCGCTGAGAATCGATGGTGGCGGGGATGGATATCCGTTTCCTGCTGGGTTCGTCGGGTCCGTCGCGATGCTATCACTTCCAATGCCAAATTCAAACTGTTCCAACGAATCCTTTCCAACCACGGGAGATACCGGCGTGCTGCCTGGACCAGCAAAGTGAACCTGAAATGGATTATCCCAATCTCTCTTGGTGTTGATGGAAATCGCCGTTCCCGGCCGGTTGGGAGACCGGGGGCTATTTGCTGCAGAACCGCCAACCAGTCCGGGGGAAGCCAAGCTCGAACTGTCATTCGCGATACGAGTGTTGAGTTGGATGTCCGAGGAGTGGAATCGTGGGTTTCCGAGACCTGGAGCTCTGGGGGCAGCGAGGTCGACCATGGACGAGACTGCGCCGGAGTTGGCACTGCCCGTGTAAGGAGCGCGCCATTGTGCTGGATCGCCTGCGTGATTTGAAGATGCAGTGTCGGGACGAAGGAAGTTTGGACGGGAGAAGTTGTTTGTGAGGCGACGTTCCTTGGTGAAGGGTTGGTCGGGTATGGTGTTCTTCTCGTTTAGAGGTTGGATTTGACGGGTGTTGTTGGGTTGCTTGTGCTTGTCACTGCAGGGATGACATGTTAGACTACTTCTGATCACTTCCATTTCAACTACAGCACTTACTGGGACTTCTTCTTGTCGCCCCCAAGCTTAAGGCCAAAGAAGGAGACCATTTCGAGAGAATGACGAACAAGGGAGGGTGCATGTAAAGCCCGCCCTGTCCTTTCTCTCTTTTTACAAGAAAGTCCAGTACAACGGCCGCTCTAGACCAGCAGCACAAAGAGAGAATAAAAGGGGACCTAAGGCAGTGAATCGAAATGCGCCTGGTGCTGAGGGAGGTGTGGCGTTGTAGGTAGCGCAGTTGATAGCGTGCTTTCGTAGCTCGGATTGTAGCGTGGCCGCCGCGTGGTTTGGTGAACCAGATGGTCTGATGGAAGAAAGGAAAGATAGAGAGCAAGGAATGCAGATTGTTTGAAAACTTGTTTGATGAAAGTGATTCTGATCCAGGAATCGTTGGAATGTTTGCGTGTTGCCGTCCTTTGTTTTATGTGTCTCGGCGCGGGAGAGAGTGGTTCGTTTGGGTCGATGTAAAGGCCAACTCAACACTCCTCTTTTTTTAAGACATTTAGTTTGGGCTGAGAAGTGGAGGGATGCCAGGTCGGTTTGTTTGAAGGTGAACCAACTTAAAGAAGTGAGACTAAAACTCAGGGGGGCTGAGAGGAAGCGGCGCGGTCCCGAGGGGTTGCGATTGTCTCGGGGATGCAAGGAGAACGAGGCCAAAAGAATTGAGCAAATATTGGGCGAATCTGGATATCGCGAAAGTGCTTGTAGATTTGGTTGTCGAAAAGAAGTATGGCGGTGGGCTGAGTTGGGCTGAGAAAAGCAATTCGAAATGAATGAATGGACTGAAGAAGTATCGATATCCAGACGACACACACACACACTGGGCGATGCGGCTTTACCACTACCACTGACTGTCACTGCCACAGACAGTAACGGACAGATGAAGCAAGATCTCAGGCGGCAAAAAAAAGCAACGACAAAAAAAAAGAGTAAGCGGGAGAGAAGGAAAAAAAAAATGAATGACCTCTTTGTTCAATCGCTGCGCCTCGCAATCGGAGGAGCGCGATGCCGAAGTGGTCAGTAGAGGCGTAAAAGGGGCGGCGGGTGGCTGCGAGGCTGAGTGAGCGAATACAGAGTCCAAAAAAAAAAAGAGAGACGGAATTCAAGTCAGAAGGTGTGTATCACAGCCACAGCTTAACACACTCACTCGCTCACTCACTCCAGTCAGTCTCCTCTTGTCAGAAGACGAGGATGAAAAGACAAGATGAGAGCGCCCAAAAAAGGAGGGGGAAAAGGATAGGATCATCATATTACTCTCAATATGGAAGCAGGAATAAACCCTTGAAGTGCATACTGCTTGAACTGCACCAAATCCGGACCGCAGCTATCTCCATGCCTATCACTCCACTTCTCACCACTCCCCAAAAGCACCGGACTGGGGACCAGAGATGGACGGGGTCAGAAATGAACCAGTTCGAGCTAACACTAAGACTAAAGGGAAACGAATCCTAGCTAGATTCCTTGGGTAGACCGTACTTGGAAGGACATGGGTCTTGAGGGGACACATACATATGGGGGGAAGCTCTCTCCATTCTCCATTGTAACAATTCCTCCAGATAGATGGGCAGTGTTTTTCACAGTACCATTATCATCATCGCCATCATCATCATCATCATCAAGCACGACTGCTTCATCTCCCTTTCCCCCACAAAGCAAAGAAGTAATCAACAAAGCTTCTCAAAGGGGCACCCCATCACTATAGCGCCATCTTCAACGCCAGTTGGGTTCCCTCGTTCCAGCGGCCGACAAGCCCACGCTTAAAATGGAAACTCGTCGCCAGGGGTTGTCAAGCGGTGGTCCCAGGGTGGGAAACATCCAGGAACCAGGAACGAAAAGACAAGGGACATGCAAGTCTCTAATTAGTTACTTACTGTATTTCATACGGATGACATATTTTGCACATATCGTCAGCTGTGTCAGGTACGGCCATGTCCTGATGGGAGACCAAAAAAAAAAAAAAAAAGGATTAATTTGAAATCCCATACTGCACAAAGACCGGTTCTGACTGGCCCCCAAACAAATCACCACCACCACCGTCACCGTCACCGTCAGCACCATCATAATCGCTAATAAGCAGGGTCCAGCTTCTCCAGGTTTCAATGGCTCACACACCTTCGTAGGAATGATGACGATCGTCTTATCTACCTTCTATTGTTGGTCGAACTGAAACAACGACACACCCTGAAACCACGCTCTCTTTGAGCGGCTTTTTTTTTCTTTCTTCTTTCTTTCTTGCTGCCTTATGTCTTGCCTCGTATTCTCCTTTGCTTTTTCTTCTCCCGCATATTCCACCCATCTACGGATTACGAAGGTATAGATAACCAGCTACCTGCAGCCAAAAGCATCCTTGTACTCCTCTCATACCAGTATTCGTACCGTCGCCATTAATCAAACTCGTCCCTCCCACAAACAACCGCGCCAGGTCTAGCATTATCCTTGGTCCAATCTCCCCCCCCCGGTTAATGTTCACACTTCCCAGACATGTTTGTGCCCAATTGGCATCTTCTATTTTGCTTTTGTGACAGCCTTACCACACCAGCATTTGTTTTATGAATGGGTGGATCTGGTGTTAATTAAATATCCCTCCCCGGCTTGCACAAATGAAATGCTTGCTTGAACCCCTTTGCTCTCGGACCCGAAGATTAAAAGAAAATTCCTTTATGATCGACATGCAAGCAATCCCCTCCTATCAAGGTCCATCAACCCTAGTGCATACGGCGTATTCTCTCACGAGCCCTAGCCGAGACGCTCAAGTTTCAGAATCTCACAACGGTTACTGATCTTCATACATACTTCTGGTTGGTTTAGCACCACAACACGTATCTTATGTAAGGTCTCCGACTGAACGGCCGTTGTAACGTAGCTGATATAGTGATGTGCAGAACTATTGCAGAATGTAGACATGCAAAAAAAGATCTCCATGAGAAATTTTCCATGTTGAAAAATTCCGACATCCTTTCGATACCGTCTCCCTGGTACGTCATTATGCGGAATATCTCGTTCAAAAACTCAACTGCATAACAATGAATTGTTACTATCCACATTGTCTTCCCAAACATTTTTGTTTCATGTTTCAACACGCCTACCCAACTTGACTAGATGTCCAATAAACTCGATACATATCTTAACAGTGAGCCCCAAACGCCAATACCATGATACCTAGCATATGCAACAAGCACTCCAATATCTTTACAGATCCTTCACAGCCATAACCTTTGCTCCTACGCCCTTTGCTCCCTGTGGTGACGCAGCTGTGTACAATTCCCATGATAGTCGGCCTCATGCCTGGTCAGGAGGATGAGACCGCATGGAAAGAGAAAAAAATGGCTGCTTTAAAGCTTCAAGCATCTCCCCAAAGCCCAGCATTTTCTGCCGCACCTGCTGCCGCCCTCTCGACTGGGAGTTCCCGTAGACATTGCCAAACATAGGCCACCCGTAGTTTTCGTCAAGCTCTTTAATTCCTCCTGGTCCACCTCCTCACAACTGCTCCAACAGCTTCCGCCGCCTCCTATCAACCAACTCTTCCTGCACCTCCTCCAGCGTCGGTAGCTGCCACGTCTGTCCGTCTCCCGCATCTCCTGGCAGTGCTTCCCATCCTTCAGGTGCCACCTGAACCCCCGTCTGCATCATGTGCTCTACCGCCTGCCTCTCTTTCTCCGCCTCATATGCAAGCAATGCCTCGTCCTCTTCGTCAGGCGCATAGCCGTAGTACGCCGCGTCGACGTTGCGCCTTAAATCCCTGCTCTCCTCTAGGGGTTTCCCTTCGTTTCCTTTGCTCTTAGCCGCGTCGAACAGCTCCTTCACACCGGGGAGTTCGCGCGCTCTTCCGTAGTATTTGTATCCCTTCCCACCACCTGGTATCTCTTTCCCTTCCTCATCATACACCTTCCCCCCTCCGCGCATGTAGTTTGGCCCCCCCAAATTTCGTATCTGCACCTCCCACATGTGCTTCTCACGGAAGTGCTTGTTGAGTTCGTCGTTGCAGTCGCGGATCTGGTAGTCGCTGAGCATGGGGTCCTGGATACGTGACATCTTGCGCGAGATATCGCGGAGCACCTGGCCACGCCATTTCTCACAGGCAGGAATACTGTCGACCTCGGTGATGATCTTGGGGCGGCGAGTGCGGCCAGCGTCGATGATGCCCAGGTCAGCGGCTTGGGCTTCGCGGAAGCGAAAGAGCATAGACTGCGCTTTTTCCGAGTTTCGAGCCTGTGAAGAGTTAACAATTGCCATGTAATAACGCCGAGGAAGGTCGCAAACCATTTTGACAGTATTTTAGTTGTCAAAAAGTTGAAAATAGGTCTAGGGAGAGATCGAATAACCAAAAGTTGAATTTGGGCTTGCTGTCCTTGAATTTTCCCAGCCTTGTGGTCTAGAAACAATGCCGAAGAATTGGAGGTTCAGCCACACTGCTCAGCCACACCCGCACCTTAGCTCAAGCCTTCGTAACGCGTCCCAACCGCGACGGAGCCTCGTCCCTACACCAAAAAACCTATCGTCTTGTGCCAGCAGTTGTCAACGGCCGGTGTTAGCCAGCAACGGCCGGTCGCTTCAGTGAATCACTTGGTCTTCAGAGCAGCCTTGATCTTCAGTGCAGCTCTTCAGTGCATCACTTGGTCTTCAGTGCATCACTCGGTCTTTGGTGAATCACTTGCACTTTGCCCCGGATTTGCTACCATGCTTTTCTTTCCGTCCTCCCTTTTGTTCTACCGTTCTGATTGCAGCAGTCTCAACCTCAGCATCACCTCCTCACCACCCTTTCGCCCATGCCCGGCGATTCTCGCCTCTCAAGACATGTCTCGCCCACACTCTGATTCTGATCATGCTACCACGACTCTCTTAGATATATATTCACCATTATTTCGTTCAGCACCTTTCCTCGAATCTCACCAGCACACATCAACATCCCAGCGGATCCTGATGTGCCGCAACTCTGGATTTCCTCACTGTACTTTGTCCCTTTCTACGTGTTCCTTCCACGTTTGCTTCTATACTGCCCAATTTCCCTTTCCTTCGCCTTCTTCATTCGGGCTTGCGATGATGATAAAATTCACGAGCTATGGCAATTCTCTTGAGCATTGGTTCCTTCGGAAACGACTGCCCAATCGAACATGACCCTCCTTTCTTCATGAAGAACAGAAATCTGAGCAAGCTTTCATCCCTTCCTCCGCTTTATTCCTCGAAACACTGCCTCAAATCTCACTATAGCCGCAATGACCGACATCATCTTACTTGAAGAAGCCGTCTCTCGCATCATACAAGCCCCCTTCACCTCCGATGTCAAGGTACCCACTTGTTTTTTGCGAAGAGATGCTTATGATCCCAAAATTTAGTTTTCAATCGGAGCAGGCTGAGTTTTTGGGCATGAGTTGCGAGAACAAAACTAGTAGAGATGCAAGAAACAAACATCCGCCCGGTGATGATCGACGTCCAAAAAGCCAAATTTGCAGGCAACAGCGGTCGATATTCGTCCTTGTGATGGATTTGCTGATTACCGCGGGTTGTCATTGAGAACCCAAGAGAGCTAATCTGAGGGCATGTTATTTCTTGTGTTTCGAGTTCGAGTCACTATAGTTTATGTAGATGCACTTGTCAACTGAATTACTGATACCATTTGGTATAAATTGATGGCTCCCATGACAATCACTAGTTGCATTGCATGCGATAATTCATGAATATGTATCCCAATTTGATACCTCAGAGAAATGCGTATCTATATCATTCCACTTTTTGCCTTACTCTACATACGAAGACTCAGCCATGAGTCCTTCGTCTCGAAATCAATTGTACATTCCACCCCTCTTCCTTTGGTATATCCCTTTATTGAGTCTTCTTCTGACCGACCGCCTTCTTAACAGGTTGACTGTACATCCAGAGGGCGCTGAAAGCCACGAAACCAACCACGGTTGCACCAATACCCGACAACCAGGGCCAAGCACCCGAGATGACGAAGCTGCGAGGCCACTCATCGTGGGCCATGTGGCGGACGCTGACGGTGTTTTTGACCTCGAGGTAGGTAAGGAAGGGCCGCTTATAGTTGACCTTGAAGTTAAAGATGCCATGCTGATCTGGGAGAGTGAAGTTGGTGGTGAAGGTAGCGGCATGCTGGGTCTCTGTCGTGGGCTTGAGGTTGATGCGATGGAAGGGGGAGAGCATGGAGAATTCAAGCTGAAAAGAGTCGCCCTCGGGAATGCGGAACGGCATCCAGCCACGCCAAACATACTCGGAGATGGAGATGGCGTACTCCTGTAGTTAAAGTTAGGAAAGAATGGTACGAAAAAAATATATATATATCCGACTTACCACCTCGTTCTTTACTCGGTAGATTTCAGGGTTGAGCTCATCGCTATCCTTGAGTTTGTGCTCAATGTTGTTGATTCGCAACACACCAAGCTCCTGGAAGGTCCAGGCCGAGAGGCTGGTGATGAACTCGCGGTTGGCAGTGTACTGGGCCTTCTCGGCGGGTCGAGCAACCTTGGTCTCGAGCCAGATGTCCTGGAGCATCTCAGCGGCGCCAAGAATGGTAACACGAGCCGAGTTGCGAGCCTGCATAACGGAGACGAGGGACAACTGCTGACCGGCAGCAAAGAGGTCCTCGTCAACAGTCTCAGCCTGCTCCTTGGGGTTGTAGCTGTAGGCGGTAGCGGGGGCTCGAAGTATGGGAGTAAGAAGGGGACCAGAGCCCAGAGTGTGGCCAATGGCGTGGGGGACAGAGAGGACAGATCCGGGGATCTCGAAATAGTTCTTGAGGCCAGGTCGGACATTGCGGGGGGAGTCGAGGACAAGGACGTCGTGGGACTCGGCCGCGGAGACGGTATCATAGTAGAAGTGGTCGACGACGGAGGCGGTGCGCTCGGTGGGGAGAGCAACATCGAGCTCGTTGAGTAGAGAAGCGATCGAGCTGGGAACAACGTGCGTGGAAGACATGGTCACCAAGATGTTGCCGTTGGCGTTGACGAAGTCGAGGAGGATCTTGGGGGTCAGATTAGGGCCAAGGCCTAGACATCAAGTTAATATGATGGTCGCCAAAAGGAAGCGACTGTAGAGATGACGAACCCTTGATCTTCGTGGGCAGGAAGAGGAGGTGATCATAGTTCCTCTCGCCAAGGTTGAAGAGGTTCAAGGCGTCACTCTTGGCCGATTCGTAAGTAATATCATATCCTCGCTCTGTTGCAAAACAAAACAAAAGGTCAGCTTGAGAAAAGAGCTGGATCAAGCAGCTGAGAGCATCATTCAACGCATACCGGTCAAATCAGAAAAGAATCTGGAATAAGCGTTCTGCTCGTCAATGTTGTCGAGCACAACCAGTAATCGGTTACCAGAAGAGCTGGCAGCCGAAACCAGGGCCGCAAAGAAAAAGAGCACGAGGCCCAGAAGAGACCGCATCTTGTGCTTTGAGAAATCTGCGGTTTTGTGGAATTAACTTGTTCTTGTCGGTGGCTGCGTCTTGAATGAAAAGCAAGACGACGACACGACAGCTTCGCGGGAGCTGTGGATTGATAGGGAGCTTGCGTTGAGGGATACGTAGCCTCGCCAAGCAATTGTGGGGCGCCGCTACCTCCCCAGCTCCGCATACAGGACCTGAAAGGTCCAAAAGACACTGAAAGTGTTAGCATATGCGAAATATGACAACAATCAACGATAAATCTAAAATCGTTAATACCAAACGTATAGATCCTGAGTTCGAGTATTTTATTATGATCTTTTATTTTTCCTTTACTCTATGTACTACGATGGAAGAGTCTCTAACATTAGAACAGAACCACCTTGCTACAGCATTCTAAGCCTGTTCAGGAAATACCCTGTTACCAGTAAGCTTGTCTGGAAGCCAAATACCTCGCCGTTCCGTTCCGAAGCAAAACTCTCAATTGTGAATCGATACTAGTTACTATCTTTCTCGTTCAATTGGAGCCTTCAATGCCCCGGAACCTTGTCTAGAGACTGGTACAAGCACAAAACCTCGTTCGTGATATTTTGTTATAATACCATATTAGGCTTAGCGCTTCCTCCCTCCCTCAGCGGATTATCCCACTCCCGCGGCTTGGTTTTTCCGCTCTTGCGATTGGCCCGGCCCAATGAGTTGAATGTCGTCCGCCTCCAGCACCGTCAACACCAAGAACATCAATTCACGACAATCTACGTCCGCCAATTGAGTATGTCCCGCGACCTCCCCCAGTCCTACCGTGCTCTCCCAAGCTAACCAATTGCTTTCTCCCCTCGCAGAAAATTGCCCACCATGGCCGCCGCGCCCCTGTTCTGGTCCACCCCCCTCAAGTACTGCCGCTGGGCAGCCCGCGAGAAGCCCGCGCTCTTCTGGTCCGTCATCATCGGCGCTGCTGGCCCCGCCGCCATGCCCATTGTCCCTCCTATTCGAAAGTACTTTGGTGACGTCGATGCTCCCCCGGTTCCTGTCAGCTACCCTGGTGCGTCCTCATTCCCGACTGCCGCGAATCGACCGAGAGATAAATCTAATGCCTTTCTAGTTCCCACCGGCCCCCGGAAACAGCTAACCGGCTACGACGACGAGTAAACCGCTGTAGTGTCTCTATGAAAGGACCAAGGCGAGACATGTCAGAGAGTGGGCGAAGAGACATACATTGTACAAACTACGGCGTTAGAGACAGTCAGAGGAGGAAATATAAATCGACGTGCATGGACAATTCAATGTCCATCCAGCAATATGACGCTACAGTTCATTTTTTTTATCTTCATTTCTTTCATGACGCTCCCAACTTTCAAATCCCAGGCACAGTCGCTCTAAAATGCCTTGATGACGTGCCTTACTCTTCTAGAGCTCGAGCTCTCTAACATGCAGATGCCAATTCAACGCCGAGGTCGATGACAACGGATATATAAGACATAATACGCTCCTCCCGGCTTCGTTGCAATCCATTCCTTCGTTTTCCTTCAGAACGAATTCTGACGATGACAACCCCGAACCGACGTCTTGGTCGGAAGGCTCAGGCTCTATCTGTCCCTGCTCATGAAATTCCACTCATACTTCAAGCCTGTTAGTCACGCATTGTGAGACGGGAAGGACTGGGAGACACTTACAACTCGACCATCATCGTCTCCTGTATACACACATGCCGGCATCGTAGTGATACACGATATGCCCGCCTCTGTGTTTGCTCCCTTCTCATTCTTGTAGTCAATGTGATCCATCTTCCTCAGGAGCTCGAGCGACCATCGTCCGCCAGTGACACTCTTTCGCCAAACATTAACTCGTCCACGTTTGTGTCCTGTGAATATGAGGTAGTTCTCCAGCCACTCGTTTCCTGCGCCCTCATAGAAGGCACACGAGTGAATATAGTCGTCCTGTTCGAAGCACAGATTTTGTTCGAGTAAGAGTGCGCCATTGAGCGTGTATAGCAGCACGTTCGGACCAGAGCAGAGAAGAATCTCGCCAGAAATATCATTGATGAGAGCACACTCAACGGGACGTACCAGCGGCAGCTTGCGGATAAACGAGAGCCGGTTGAGATCCCACAAGAACGCCTGTCCGTCTGAAGACACTGTCAGGAAGGCACTAAATGCCTTGCTGACCGCAATCGTCGTGACCGGCGTTTTGTGACCAAACAAACTCGACCTCGGTAAGAGTTCCACCTGTCTTCCCGGAGTCGACTGCACTGCATACACGGAGACAACGCAATCCTCGCCAGCGGTGATCAGCGTCTTGGAATCGGCAAAGCACGCACAAGAGATCTGTCCAATGTGGAGGTTTTCGAAGAGGCCAGCCGGCTTTCGGGAGTTAGCGAGGCGGCCATAGTCAGGAATGTAGATGCGCTTTACCTTCCGATTGTCGCTAAAGAAGAAGCGGATGCTGTTGTCGGCGTATCCCCATTCCAGGAACTTGTCATACGGTGATAAGTTGAGACGAAAGGGAGAAGCGCAGAGGAGACGGTCCAACTTTGGGGCATAGATCAACGATCCTACACGCTCGTGGCTCTCTACTCCAAATTAATTTGACTTCTTGCCATCTAGTAACTCTACACTTACCTAGCAATGGGTTCGGGAGGCATGCAAGTGAAAAGACACTTGTATCTAGCCGTCGAGCCGGCGACTTTGCATTTTCACGTGAGGGATGAGGCCTCGAAAACACTTGATGTGGCGTCTGGCCAAAGTTGTGAATCACACCAGCCATGATGGCTCTCTCCTTTGCGTCAGTAATGCTATCCAAATCTGCCGCCCCTCGGTACGACAAGTGGTGGAACACGTTCAGGTTGTCTATGGCTGCTTCACCTCGCTGCTTATAGCCAAAGACAAGGTCGATCCACTTGTGCAAGTTCTCGCTAACATACGGACTCTCCAGTGCCTCTCGATGTTTCGCAATGAAGATCCTAGGGTCGCCTTTAGCCCATGGGGGAAGCTCAACATGGTCTACCTTAGCACCGTTGCTTTCACGGTTACCAAAATCGTAACCGTTGACATTTGTCAGGAACTCAGGCAGGCAGAAGAACTCAGGGATGAGCTCTCTCACATCGGCCTTATTCCTACATGATGCGGATCTCCATGCATCCGGAATAGACTGGAACAAACGGTCCGCGTGGTCGAAGCTGCCACCCTGAAGCAGAATGTATGACTGCGTGAATGGTGGCAGACGGATCAAGTACGAAGACACGATCATGGCAGACGAATAGTGAGTTCCGTAATGGAACGGTATTTCGCCGATCTCAGTTAGGGCAGCGTAGCTCTCGATGAACCCGGAAACTCGGTTTGGTGTCTGCGCACCCATCGGCTTTGACAAGTCTCGGAATGTTGCCGGGTCTTCCAAGTCCAAATCATCGCTTGTATAGTCCGCCAAGACCCAAGGGAAAACGGGATACTGGGTAAGGTCATTGAAGGTCCGTCCAGCCATAGTGTTCACCATCATCAGGTAGTGGAAGTTTGACATCTCACCCTTCTGCCATCGTTTCATGATTGGGTTCCATGGAGACGAGTTGAAGAATGTGCCAAACTTAGATCCAAACCCTTGCGGTGACTCGTCAAAGACTCTGAGTGCCTCCAAACGCCACCCATCCTCAGGATTTGGTAGCGTGTTTGTGCCACTTGTGTGAGGCGCCTTATTCAACATCTTGACAAACAGATCATCACGAACGGTGGGATTGATTGTGGTCAACAAGTAACTCCGTCCATCAGTGAAGAACACTTCAATGGCAACATCTCGAAACAGGAATCGACGTTTCGAAATACTAATCACGTCATGCCACCGCCAGTGTCTTGACTCTTGGTCATTCTTTCCAGAATTTTGTCGCTTCTCAGATGTCTTTGCATCCGTAACAATCTGAGAAAATGGATCTCGCTCATCGACGGGCGCTTGCCATACATTCACAATATCTCCATTCGCGCACTGGAACACATTGTCCATCATGTACAAGGCCTCTTTCCCTATTATGAGAATGCCCTCGCACGCTTCCAGTCCGATGATGCGAGAGATATTGTACGCGGCTTGCACTTGGTCCCCATGCTCCAGCCTGCGCATGACTTTGCGATTCTTGTCCTCGAAACCGTCGTCTCCCTCGTTGGGGTCATTGGGATCATCCACGAGCTCAAAGTCATCCTCGGGAGCAACTCCAGAGTTTGGCTGCTGTTCTAGTGCTGTTTCAGGCTCTTCGACAAGTTGTCCTGAGTCGTTTCCAACAAGACTAATGGATGGGGCAATCTTGGTTGTTGGCGTTACCGCGCTCGCTGGGACTGAGGACACGGGGCTTGCTGAAGTGTTTATCCGTAGTGTCTGATTAACTTCGCTTGCTTTTCTCTTTGGAAGGTATTCGTCCGTGTTCAAATTGTAGTCGGGAAGCACCCTCAATCGCATTCGATTTCGCCCTTCCGTGCGATCAAGCTTCCACTTGGGTGGCGTTGGCTCGTTGAGCACCGCACCTGGCCGCCTCAAGTCCCGCTCCATCTTCTTATAGGCCGCGCTGAGGAATACTAGGTCATCCTGTTGATCCTGCATGATACGTTGGTATTTGAAGTACTCCGAGTTATAGATACTTTTCATCCACGAGGTGTTGCCAATCTCATGGCCGACCATGATCTTTTCCGTGCTGATGTGCTCCATGTGCCACGCCCGTAGTCTCTCCTTGCGCTTTGAAATGCGATTCTTGGCTGTCTCGGCGGTGTGGCTGTTCTCTAAACTGACAAAATCTTCCCAAGTCTTTGACATTCCCCCAAAAAATAGGGTATCCAAGGACGGTCGGTGCTTATCGACCCATTGCAAGAAGGTGTCGTCGTCCACTCCAGTCAGTCTTTGGAAATCTTTGCTCAGTTGCTTCTGGTCCGGCGTCATGCACGAGCGGATTAGCGCCGCCGACTCGTCAGGCTTTTGGACAAGAATGATGCGTAGAAAGTTTGCGGCAGCGACCCGCACCGATCTCTTAACATCCGTTAGTTTAGTATAAAGTTGGTACCAGAAAAGCTTAAGGTAGTCGTCGTCGGAAGAAAAACAGCCAAGAATGGACATCTGCCAGTATACGAGCTTGTTCATGAAATCTTTAGCCTCAATCTCTGTCGTTTGAGGATCATCCAAATCGGACAATTTCAACAGTATGATTCGTGACAGGCAGCTGCGGACGGTGTTGACAGCCTGACTGCAAAGCCGAACGCTCTTCAAGCTAGCAATGTCCGGTCGTTGGAAGAACTCCAGCAACATTCCAATGAACTCAATCATGGTCTCTGCACCATTCATGAACCAGCCCTCGAAGATGGCCTCAGACAGATGAAGACAGAACCTTGCCAAATTCTGGAGAATCCGAGGCTCGCAGATGGCTTTCTGGCTCAACTGAATGTTGTTCGTGAGCTGAGTCACCACGTTTCGAAGCACATAGGACTCGAAATATGCTTGGTGCTCTTGGAAGCCAGGCGGCACCTTAGTGTATAACCCAAATCCAGGAAAATCTTTGCGAGCGAGCAGCTGATCCATGAAAACACTGGTAACCAACTCGACGAGTCCATCTAGTATATCACCACTGGGTTTCTGTCTGGGTACTTTCTTTTGAGGTGAGACAGCTGGGTTCAAACGGGCCGGGCTAGGACCAATCGGCGACTTGTGAGCAGTGAGGAGTATGAAGGACGATGCCCGTCGCAACGGCGTTCCCTTAGGAGGCGTGGATTGGGGTGATGGAACGGGGTCAACACTGCTCGTTCTCACTATGGGCGTTGCTGCCGAACCACTGCCCCCAATTGGACGAATGATGACATCTGTCCCCTCGAAGGTAAGAGCTGCGTCTCCAGAACTCAGCTCAGTCTCAGGCGTCACGGGGTCTGTGCTAACGACAATAAGATACAACGCGGCCAGCAAAAGTCTCACCCATTCCGAAGTCAGAGCGAAATCGCGGAATTCTGTCGACCGTGCATGGAGGTCCAGAAGGAAACGGATGACAGTATGAAGAACGCCTGCATGACTCACGATTCGCTCACTGTCTCTTGAGAAGGTCAGGCGTGTTTCGAGAGCACTAGCAAGGTCCATAGAGCCTGCCTGACCGCGAATGTCTTGGGTCGACGGTTGCTTTCTTGGGGAATCCAGCGTCCCGGGGTTCTTTGCCGGGGAGTCGGGGTCATCTTGATGTCTCATAACATCCTTGAGACCATGTTGAAGCATTGAGGTGATGACAATCAAAGATTCAGGATAGACAACCTTGCGTTTCCCAAATATCTCCAGCAAACTGAAGAAGTCGAAGTTTCTATCAAAGTCGATCTCGGCAACGTCATACCCGAACAAAACGCTGAAACATATCGGCCACACAGTGGGTACATCCCAGAATCTTTTAAGCCGGCTAGCCATAATGGTAAAGCCTCCGGACTTGATGGCGAACTTTGAGGTGTAAGTCGAGCCATGGACGACTAAGAGGCGAGCAAGGATTTTGCACCCCTGAATGACTACTTCAGGATTATTCTCTGCCAGCAGGTACAGTAGCCACTTTCCAATGTCAGCAAATAACCTAGACTCTAACAAGGAACTTTCTCACCTTATTCGTCACTGTACGAGCGAACTTCTTAATGTGAGCCATGTTGCCTTTCTCACATAAGATGCGCGAATACATGCTAAGAACCTTGACGCCAAGCTGCTTCTTAGTCAAATACCTAACCCCAGACGGTGTGCCCGTCGTGCTGTCGATGGGAGTCCTCCTAGTTGGCGCGGGTGTGCTAGATCTTGAGACGGCCGAAGGGGGCCGCGGAGCTCGTAGCAAGGTGAATGGCGAGTGGAATGCATACGTAATGAACAACGCCAGGGACCTCATCACCTCTTGGCTAAAGTTAGACATGACAAGGGTCTCAAAAGCTCCCATGAAATGGGGCACAGTGTCTTCCGACACGACCTCTCCTTTCATTGCATCTAGAAGCCGCTTTACAATACCTATTGGCCTTGTTAGCACCTGTGAACATTGAAGATTTGTTCACACTTACGCATGCGAATCAGTCTTCGGCTATTAAACTCGTGGTATTTGCTCTTGACAGCAAACGTGATGAACTGTTTGTAGTATAGCTCCTGAATGCGCGGTGCAGACTTACGCCAGATATCGAGATCGATCAGCAAAGTCCGGTAAGCAAGGGGGTTGATAATGAACGATTCCATCGGCTCGGCGTGGTTGTATCCAACGAAACCTAGAATCAAGCTCAAGAGTTGGAAAGCAAGTCGGTCCCGTTCCTCTGACGTGATAGGCAATCGACAAACAGGCACATCATTATTCCCACTGCCGCCATATCCAAGCTTCACTCGCAGCAGCATACCTAAGATACCATAACCAGTATCCCGCTCCATCGCTTCACTGTTTCTCCAATTTTGGCGAATGCAGTTGAAGAGCATTTCAGCAGCTCGAACGGTATCTTCTGTTGTGGCAGCTCTCTCAAAGAGCTTCAACGCTAACGGTGTAAAACCCGCCAGGCGCCATAAATTCTCATCCAAATATGATGGAACAGCGACAATAGGGCTACCTCGAAATGACGCAAGGCCCTGCACTCGGAATAACGTGTCTGGGAGGCATGGAACAGCACAATTGATGGCCAAAGCTGACCCCTCCTTGTTCGACACTCGGAAGAGATTGCGAGCACAGTGGCGAGGCAGTGAGCGTAACAATCCCGAGTCCAGATACTGTACATTTTCTGGGAAAGTAGCTGAGGGGAGTATAGTCAGCAGGATTTTCGACTCTGGGAGCAATGAGCTCGCCTTTTCGCGAATCGCTCTGAGGATATCGGAGTTTTCTTCCTTCCCAGGATGGGCGATTTCATTTCGCAGTCCCAGAGTAGCCGATGCCTCATAAGTCTGAAACCCTCCCAGGCTGTCCTGGAAGTTGCCCTGATACCGAGGCCCAAGACCGTAGTGCACAGCCAAAAAATCATCACTCAGTGCATCCTCAAACAGGTGAGCAGAAGCCAAGGACCATCTCGAAAAGACTAGGCCAGGCCCAATCTGATTCGAGAGTTCCTTTGGGGTTCCCAAAAAGGCCTGTACAGGGTTGGTCTTGTTTTGACTCGAGTTAAACGAGGCGAAGCTTTCATTGGTCCCCGTCGCAGGAGGCGGTATGTGAGGATAGTTGCACCGAATCTGTTCCGAAAACTCGCCGTTGACGTAGAGGGATGCCTTACTAGCCGTCATTGTCTTTGGACGGCGATGCACGATGGCAATGTGGTACCATCTCTTCTCTCGAAATTCAACGCATTTGAACCGGACGCTAGGCTTGTTGGAAAAGACGGAGGTTTGAAGAATTAGGTTGTGTGTGTCTCTCTCAACATACACTAGAACAAAACAGGATTGCGAGGAGTCGAAGACCCCAAAAATAGTTGTATGTGCAGTTGGATCGAAACTGTCAATCCGAATCCAGGCGGTAAAGGTATATCCGGCACTTGACTGGGGAGGAAAGGAGCGGCCAAGGTTGGAGAGCTCGAGGGATGAGTGGCCGTTTAGGGAGAGGTCGAATTGGAAGAAGGGAGGTCCGGAATATTTAGATGCCATCTGCAGACAGAATTCGGATGCCTCGGGGCTAGGCGAAGCGAGCAAAAACTGGGTGTCTGCGGGTTGGTTGACACCCAGAAACATCAACATCTTGCAGATGGCCAGAACCTTTTCGCGTTCAGGAAGGCTCAAGACGGAGCCAGTACCAAAGACGACTCGTATAAACTGTGATAGAACGCCAGTTGAATGGACAGCGGCGCGGTTATATATAGAAACTGCAATAACGGACTGTATAGTCTCGAGCACGAGGAGGGACGCTGGGCTGGCAGACCCATCCTTGATTCGGGGAATGGCCGTCCAGAAGCTGACGACTGCTCTGAGAATCTCCGGATGGCGTAGTATTGTCTTGGAGTTGATGACTTCCCGAACACCTGGTGCAATGTTCTCGGCCGACTTGGCTAGTACCAAGTCCCATTGCTCCTCTGAGCTATCATCATCTTCATTGGCTGAGGAGCTATCCGTATCAGGACGGAGAGCCTTGGCAATAGATTGACACAAAAGATCAAGGCCTTCGTCGTCGAAGGCAAAAGCGAGCAATTTCCCAAAAACATGGCAACTAATCCATGCATCTGGCTCGGCACCACCTAGCCCGATACTCGCGATGACCTGCTCCAGGGCTTCCCAACCACCACCCTCAACTCTATATCTAAAGAATCGTCGATTACCGGAGTGGTCACGCAATGCTGCCGAGAGGACATTTAAAGATTCGCCAAGGAGCTTAAAGAAAGACAGCATGTCTGAGTCGCTTCGTTTGTCGGGGTTGTAGTAGCCTGAGAAGGCCCGCAGCAAGGTAAAGATGCGCTCGAATCCGATGGCGTGGCGAAAGTCATCTTGGTGAATTGGACTCTTAATAGCATTAATATGCTGGGCGATATGTCGTAGGTTTTTGGATAATTTAGGGATGTCGGGATATCCATTTTCTTGGGGGAGGCACGCATCTTTCTCGAGGGCAGAAAGAAGGCTGTCGATGATATCGAGGGACTTGGATCTGGTTGTGTTGGAGGTGGACGTTGAAGTCCGATATCTTCTCATGATGGAAGCCATTATGTTCTCAGAAGAACTAGGGTATCATTCCAAAAAAAAAAAACCTCCCCAGAGCCCATCAAGGGTCCAGGCCGTGGTCAGTAGCGGTCGGCATCGAAAGGTAAGATCTCCAGCAGATTGAAGCTGCGAGCGCGGGGCGCATGAAGCTTAGGGGGGCGGCGAAACGGAGGCGGACGAGGACAGGGTTCGTTGGTTGCCTAGGAGTAAAGAAGCCGGGCCGTGAGTATTTTTTTTGTAAACGGAGAGCCCTGTGCCAGTCACACAAAATAATGAGCTTGTCTCAAGCAAAAGACGGACTGGAGCCTGAACAAAGTGCTGCTGTTTCGCTTTACCGCACTTGTCACGGTTGGTGTCAGCCTTGGAGGTGTGGCTGAGCCCTTGGTCCAGGATGGCCCCGCCTGGGGCTTGTGCGTTTGGTACGGTAGCTAGCAGCCTCTCATGGGCACATCGGCCCGCTGATAGGGCGCGGGGAGCTCAAGTAGCGACGTTGGGGTGACATACTTTCCTTGTGTCCGGTACCTCCGCACCATGACACCAAGAAGCGAGTTAGACAGGAGGATTGAATCCAGCTTGCCCCAATGCAAGAATAGATAGATAAATCACTTGAAAGACCTGTGGCTTAAATTTCCGCTCAGAATTGAATATTCGTACAGAATATTCGTTCTGTTCCAGCCTTGTATGGCTAGAGGCCGAGTTCGCTAAACTCCAGGGTAGATAAACAGCCGAGTGTTGGAGCTGTATGATGATCAGGCGTTGCGAATACCAACAATTGGACACTTTGTTCTTGTTGGTTTGTTGAGAGACAAGTACACGGTGGAATATTTAGAAGTGTAAGGCGTAGGGATGAGTGATGATATACTAAAATATGCGACGAAATCGAAGCCAGAGGTAACTTAGGAGATGAGGTCGCAATTGCTGCAGCCGACTTCAACAGATATCCACCACAGCTTTTAATCTGCATCGGAAACACGAAAACAGGTCCAACAAGATGAACCAGCCGATTCAACAAGCCAGCATTAGCATGCTCCTCTGGGACTTTTACGGTTATCTCACTTTGTTCAAAGTCGATCTATTACTTGGCCGAGGCAAAGAATTAGCTCTCTTCCTAAGACCCGCGCGGTCCCAACGTGCCACGCATACATTAGGTACTGTAGGCCTAGATCCGTATCTGTTTTGTTATCGACAATACTCTACTTCGTCATACAGTTGGCTGATACAGTATCTTATCAGGCAGTGGTGTGGAGTTGATTGTCTGGACGGTGACCAGCGGATGGCTGGCGTTATCGGAGCCAGATAAAGCTTACAAGAGAATGGGGCGAATCTGGACCAGCAACGAATGGCCAGGACACGGCGCAGGACAGTGTGTGCATGCGGTGCCATGGCTTGGGGAGCTTGGCGCGAGGGAGTGAGAGCTCCGGGATTACCGTGACATGGGAATGCTGACGGTCAGGGTCATGACGTTTTCTGAGCGTAGGAATATCCCATTCCTGGAATTGATCCATCCAACTGTGTGCCTTTGGTGAGAGACACTCTGTCTTCCTTGCTGACTGAGACAATCGCAAAGGGAATTGCCTCCGTTCTCTGTAACTTAGCTAACCTCAGGCACGTGCCAGGGACGTCGTCTGACTCGGTGGATCCTACCCAACACGACCACAGTACGAGCCAAGGCAGCTCCCCCCGCATTCTTCTCTTCCGGGACGGAGCATCACTCACTGGGAATGCCTGGATGCAATGTAGCCTTTACTGTGTTGGGCAGGCTGTCGACTGTGTAAGCCTGTTACAGCAAAGCACCACCCTCCACCTCCCTTGTCATCCCCTTGTTTGTCTTAGGCGCTTACGGCTACTCGCACCTGCACCCGTACTTGGTTTGTCTTGTCTGCTCGCTGCCCGTCTCATGCAGATCAAGCTGTACGTAACCAGGCACCTTGCTGGGGCAGGCTGTTTGAGGTACCTTAGACTTGTGGGGGCACCTCTTAGCAGGATACTTGCGCCATGATGACCGTCATATAGTGCATATGAATCCCATTGCTTCTTAAGCACGGTGTTAGTTCGCCTCACCTCCGTTCAATTCCAGCCTCCTGGTCGAGAGTCATGGACCACTCTAATAAGCTATGCCGGCACAAGTCCACAAAGTGTCTGAGTGCCTACTCACCGACTGTAAACTTATGTCAAGTCACACTTTCGTAAGCCTTTCAGTAGCGCCAGGTCCAGACAAAGGGCGAACTACTCCGCCGTATGGACCCTGGGGCTGGCTGGGCCGGGAACGGCGGCGTCAGCCGAGCGGGGGATGAGACAATCACTTGGTTTAACGACTCGGGGTGGTGGCTGTCAGTGTGGTAGTGCGTGACTAAGGTACTGCAAGGTACTCTGTGATCAGGCACGACACTCTGTTCTGGTAAACTGTATTTTGGAAGACTTTGCGTACTTCGCAAGGTATTTCGCTCATAGTGTTGATTATTCACCATTTTGTTGGGAAAATGGCTTCCACTTGCCAGTGTCAAACGCCTTGGTAGAGTGAGTCGTGACTCGTGAGCCCAAGCGCCAATGAGCACCGTGCCAGACATATGTAATCGCACGGAGCCATCATGGGAACTCCGAGGTACCTAGATTCAGGCGTTTGCCGTTATCGCATCGCCCTGGGAACCAGGTGCGTCACAGGATTGGTTGCTGCAGAACACGCTAAACCCTGTTTGGTGCTCAGCCACCGCTGTTATCGCCTTCCCCCAAATCCCCCCCAGCGGCTGGATGCGTCACACCTCTCGCCCGTAGTGGATCGCATTGGCCGCGCCTTGGCCCGCTGATGAGGCAACACCGGAGCTGTCGCACGCCTACTGCTCTTGCCGTTTATCTACCCCAGGTCCCTCGTCATCTGCTCTCTCCCTCTTTCATCTTCCTTCCCATCAAGCACCAACTCCATCCATCTCGCATCGCCCTCTCCTAATCTCATCTTAAAAGAGGGCTGTAAGCAATAGCCTGTCTTTCTTTTGTTCTCGGTCGCAGGGAGACCTTCTACAGCCTCCGCAGTCGCATCGTGCAGTGCTAGAATCATGAGGACCGCCTTCACTCTCTCCCTGGCCGCTGTCGCCAGCGCCAGCTCCTTCAGCGTTGGCACCATCCACGATAAGTCGGCTCCCGTCCTCTCCTCCATCCAGGATGAGCACATTCCCGACTCCTACATCATCAAGTTCAAGGACAATGTCAATGAGAACACTGCCTCAGACCATCACACGTGGGTCCAGGACATCCACAAGGGAGGCGAGCAAGAGCGCCTTGAGCTCCGCAAGCGTGACCTTGATGATTTCACCACTTTCTCTGGTCTGAAGCATACTTTCAAGATCGGTGGCTTCAAGGGCTACGCTGGTCACTTCCACGAGTCGATCATCGAGCAGGTCCGAAATCATCCTGATGTACGTCCGAACCTTTCCCCAACTCATCCATTGAGCCGAGGCTAACCCTAAATTTAAGGTCGAGTTTATCGAGCGGGATACCATTGTCCATACTATGCTGCCCATCGACTCTCAGGACAATGTTCTGAAGGATACCTGCGACCCTGAGACTGAGAAGAACGCCCCTTGGGGTCTTGCTCGTATTTCTCACCGCTCCTCTCTGAACTTCGGTACATTCAACAAGTACCTCTACTCTGAGGATGGTGGCGAGGGCGTTGACGCCTATGTCGTTGACACCGGTACCAACACCGGGCACGTCGATTTCGAGGGCCGTGCCAAGTGGGGTAAGACCATTCCCCAAGGCGATGCCGACGAGGACGGCAACGGTCACGGAACCCACTGCTCTGGTACCATCGCTGGTAAGAAATACGGTGTTGCCAAGAAGGCCCATATCTATGCCGTCAAGGTCCTTCGATCTAACGGCTCCGGCTCCATGTCCGACGTTGTCAAGGGCGTCGAGTTCGCTGCCACTAGCCATCTTGAGCAAGTCAAGGCTGCCAAGGATGGCAAGCGCAAGGGCTTTAAGGGCTCTGTCGCTAACATGTCTCTTGGTGGTGGCAAGACCCAGGCTCTCGATGCCGCTGTCAACGCCGCTGTCAAGACCGGCATCCACTTCGCCGTCGCCGCTGGTAACGATAATGCTGATGCCTGCAACTACTCCCCTGCTGCCGCCAGCGAGCCTGTTACCGTTGGTGCTTCTGCTCTTGACGACTCTCGTGCCTACTTCTCCAACTATGGAAAGTGCACTGACATCTTCGCCCCTGGTCTGAACATTCAGTCTACCTGGATCGGCTCTCCTTATGCCGTGAACACCATCTCTGGTACCTCCATGGCCTCTCCCCACATTGCTGGTCTCTTGGCCTACTACCTCTCTCTTCAGCCCGCTGAGGATTCTGAGTACGCCCTTGCCTCCATCACCCCCCAGGAGCTGAAGAAGAACATCATTGATATCGCCACCGAGGATGCTTTGTCTGATATTCCCGACGAAACCCCCAACAAGCTGGCCTGGAACGGCGCTGGCTGCAGCGATTACTCCAAGATCATCGAGTCTGGTGGCTACAAGGTCGAGAAGCAGGCCAAGAAGTACCCCACCACTATTAAGGAGCTCGAGGTTGCTATTGAGAATGACTTTGATGTTGTCTCTGGAAAGGTCGTCAAGACCGCCAAGCAGTTCGGCGACAAAGCCGAGAAGTTCTCCAAGAAGATCCACGATCTCGTTGACGGGGAGATCGACCAATTCCTCAAGGAGATCTCTGTGTAAGAACAGTAACAGGATCATTAGCGGTGTCTTGGTTATGCATTTTGTTGGGATCGCGGATGGGATTTCGGTTACTGGGTATTGTTTTGGGTAACACTTGTGAGGCTTGGGCTTAGACCCTTGCAAACCCCTGTTTTCATTGTCGTCGCAGAGACTCGCTTTACACGCATATAACACGCATATAACATAGGGAAGGGCATGCTCCATCTCAATATATTTCATTGTGTAACAATTCAATCGATTCCTGCCGTGAATGTCGTTCAGCCTAATAATTATGCTGTAAAATGGAAGTCCGAGTTGGATCTTGAATCCATCCCTTGAGGTAGGCCTATCGAACACGTTTCTCCGCAATCCAACATGAATATCAATACTAGGACTTTGGGTTGGGAGGAGGAATGTGTGCTGATAGATATATAAACGTTGAACTATTGATTAGGTAGTGACTGACTGGTCTTTTATGACTTGTCTGGAATCATTTATCAGGGATGGCTCTTTCCCTTTCGTTGCACCTTAGAGCCAAGCGTCTTTCCTTCCCGAAATGTGCAGATGAATCACGACACACGATTTCTGGATTGACAACAGTACTCAAGCCATTACATGCGGTTCAATGTTCTCCATCCACCTTTTCCTCTCGCATTTCGATTTCAACCATCGCAGTTCATTGCATCTCTTCCTCTCAGAGTTGGTTTTCGCAATAGTTCGTTGTTCATACTGCTTTATCCTTGGTTAGCTTCAATTTGACAGCCAGTCGTCCCGCCACGAATACAAGTTCTCCCCAAACTTCCTACTACGAGAAGTTGCATCGACATTCAGCCGGGAGTGTTTGATTGTCAATAATCGTCGACTGGACATGCTCCGCCGTAACAGCTCTAGAAATAAGCATCGCCGCCCCTTAAGTCGCAGCAAGTCGACAAACGCCATTTTTCGAAGCCCTGTTCATCTGCTTGAAGACATTGATCCTGCCACTGCAGAACGCGACGCCCACATTGCCGCTGTGCTATCCTACCATCGGGCCTTGAGCCGGGATTCTAACCAGATGTCCAGTATACCTCGGGATCCAGCGAGTTTCTACCCAGACCGAAGCGATGAACTTTTCAACTCCGGGAAACGGAGCCTGGAACGAAGCGAAAGTACAAAGAGCGGACCTGGCGGCTCCGAGATTACTTCTGGCATCCGACGGCAGCAGAGTGTGAGGTTTGCTGGACCAGCTGCTCCACCTCGAAGAACACTGGCGTCAAGAGCAAGTGAAAATCCAAAGTCATCATGCGCTGCTAATTCTGGTCTTCGTGTTCTTGGTGCTATGGATAATCGACCCTCCTCAACGTTGTCATACTCTAGGCGAACGCACGATCCTCATGGACTGACTAAACGTTATCTCGACTCTTTACAAACTTCGAACGAATGCTACATTTCCGAGGATGACATAGCTTTAATGCCCTCCTCGTACCGACGGTTGCGGAAGTCGAAGTCCATGTTCTCAACTTTCAATCCGCTTAATCCGGGATATTATTTCAACAATGGAACTCCAGAAAAGGACCACCGTCACCGTACAGACTATAACGCAGCGTCGAAGAAGAAAGAGAATGAAAGAGTTTTGTTGGACTTTCCGCCTCGACCCTCGACCTCATTGAGTATTAATAAGGGTCGGCGTGCTACAACCTCTTGCGCTAGCAGCCGTGCCGAAAATGACCTTGCTGTTCAACTGGCTCGGAATAAATTCAGGCAACAGGTCCAAGAACAATCGCGACTGAAGCCTCGCCCGTCTATGTTCTTTGGTTCAAGGAACAAGCGAGGTGAGAGTTCGATGGGGTTTCGAAAGTCATTACGGAACAGCAGTAACAATAGCACGACTTTATCGTCGACATTTTCCACACACAGCTTATCTGTTCCTAAACAGCCGGGTCTTCGAAACACGGCGAGAAAGGTGTCGAGAACGCTGAGAACAAAGCTGAAAGGCCTTTTTATTCGACCGAAGAGCACGGCCGTGTCTGATATTTACGACGAAACAAAGGCCGCCTATGAATTTGATGGCGAGAGTGGCCTGCACTTGGACGACGTGGCTACCCCTGAGGAGGCATCAATCCTACGGGTACGGTCTCATGTCCCGGCTTTACATGCCGTTCCTTCTAGCCAAGAACTGAAATCTCGAAAGGGCAGCGTTGAGAGTATCAATAGCGTTGAGCAACCGATGGACGATGAAAAATCTCGGGTCACCAGCTGGACGAACTCAACAATCGATTCTGCTTCTAGTATGGGCGATTTAGAGAATCAAGGGCTATCTTCCATCAATGAAATCAGTGCAAATCCATTGCCATCCCTTCAAGCCTTCACACAACCATCGTCTGCGAGTCAGGAACAAGAATCACCACCTGGGAATGCAATTGATAGCCAGAGAGTGTACTCAGCGCTTATGAAAAGAGTGGACAAGATCAAAGAGCAGGAGGCGGCACTTACTCGAACCATCGACAAAATGACAACTCGAGGGGCTACCACAGCGCCCAGTAGCATGGATAATGGCTGGACGTCCTCTACTATTAGATGCGTCCGTGCCGAAGATGATGTCTTTGGAGCCTGTGCAGATGTACCAATGCGTCAAGAACGCCGCCACTCAGGATTTTCTGCGAATTCCGTGGACCAAATTGCTCTAGTAGATTCCGCCGGCGAATCCTGCAGGGGTAAATCAACCGAGGACCTGTCGTCACCGAACAAATGTATTACTGGAGCTCCGCGTCATCTGTCGGCAACACTCACTCATAGAAGCTCAGCATTTTTTGCCAGTCCAGCATGCCACACGTTCCGTACGACAAGCCCTTACCGGCGAGCGCTGAGGGAAAGTATGAGGGCCTCTGAAGATCGAGACCAAGTTGATTTACCAGACTCCAAGTATTTGAAGTCTTTGTCCGAGGTCAGCCTCCCTACTCGTCGCACCAGCAGCGCAGGTTCCGAAAAAGATGCGCGAATGACATATGCAGAGAGTGTTTACTCTTATAAGACCGAAGACGTCAAGCAAACACTTCCAATGAGCACGCTGTCTTCTGGAACCGACCTGCCTAAGTTGTCGGTAATCCGAAGCCATGGAGATGTTCCAACAACAGTCAACCTGGAACCCACAACTTTACACCATCGGGATGTATCTACTGCTAGCTCGGTGGAGTGGAAAACTTGGCTAAGTGCAAATGTTTCCAACTTGGAGGGCCCAGCTTTGCCGTCAAAGGATTCTCCTGGAGACACGCCAAATTTCCTTTCAACAATAGGCCATGTCAGAGAAGCGGCTCAGTTCGATTCACCTAATGAGCATCTCAAGCAGGCAAGGATTCAATCCAGTGGATCGCCAACTCGTAATCCTCTCAACCCGATGGAGGGGAACGTTCGCTCAAATTCAAGCAGCACAGTCTGGGGCACGATTTCCAACAAAGCCGCACTCCAGTGTGACGAGAACGAAGTTCCTAGAGCGATAACTCATCGCGAATGGCAGGAAGAATGGCCTCCTATTCCACCCAGAAGCCGACTTAGAACTGTTCCTTCATTGCCAATGGCTAGAGGCGACTGCGAAGTGCATACTCCAGATACAGGGCTCAGGGCTCTTGAAGCGCGATCGTTCAACAACCTCGGCCGTCTTGAATTTACCCCCGATGAAGCCCTACAGAAGCGTCGTTCGCGCACACGCGCCACTGGTTGGTCTGGGTCCCCTGCAAGGTCGAGTCCTAGTCTGACGAGCGCCATGGAGCGGCAATTCCTCAGCACTGGGACGGGGTCACCAATAAGACTGGCTGGGTTGAACGCGAGCCAGACAACACCTAGGTCTCGGAGGCGAACCGAGGGAAAAGGCGAAGACCTAGAAAGCAACCGATTGAAGAGCAGAGATTCCGATGGGTCGCTCCTGGGAAGCAAGCAGATGGTCGACATATTTCTAGACAATCGGCGACAGAGAGTGCGGGCAAACGGCCCCGCAAATGGGCCAGGAAGTTCACCAGCGGTATTTTTGTGATTTGAGGCTAATGAATGGAACTAACCAGTGTGACTGCGAATCCATATTTTTGTAGAGTTACGATAGACATAGGTGGTTTTGTAATGGTTGATGGAAAATTATGTTTACTGGAGGGTGGGAACGCTCTGCGCCGTATATTTAGGAGTCGGGATGAGGACCCTTGAGTCGAATCGAGAGTTCCATTATTAGATGGAACGGCATAGATGTTTGAGAATAGACATAGAACCAATTCAAAGTACTCTTCTGACGCCGCTTCCGGTTTGGAGGACGTGTAAACTTGGTGAAATGAGCGATGGACTGTTCTGCGGGTAAAGTAGGACACTTAGGAAGCACGTAAGGCTGTGGTGGACGAGAAGTAGGAAAAATTGTACATGGTAATTCTAATAGGTATCTATCTGTACACTAACCAATTCGTAGACGCCGGCTAACCCAAAAAGAGACGTACAAAAACAAGATGATGATCACTCTGAACGTTGTGGACTCACATGCACCTCCCAGTGCTTGGCCATGTCCTCGGGAAACTCCTTTTTCCGTTGGTCGTTGACCCAGTTATGGTACTTTTCATGCGTCACTGGCTCGTGCAGTATACCCTGGGCTTTTCTCATGTCGAGGTACTTTAAGAAGTCAATGGATACTTTGACGTATTCAGCGAGTGCTTCAAGGCTAGGAGTGGTGGTGGCTGTGGCGAGGCGGAGGATTAGGGGTTGCAAGAGTGGTGCATCGGTGACGCTCGGATGTGCGGTGCCAAGACTGGTGAGGAACCAGGCTGCGCCGACTTTTTCACAGACGTCCCGGACGAGGTCGCGGACGGTGTCAAAGTGCGGTCGGCCGAAGAAGATGCTGTGCTTCCTAGACCATTCTTGCGAGTGGACGACGAGGATGGGCACAGGCACATTGGCATTAAGCTGGCCGCTCGACTTGCCCGGGTCGAGGATGATGCCGCCAATGGCTGGGTTAGTAGCCGTCTTGTTGGCGGTCTTGAGAGCTTGCAGAGCGCCGGTGGCGCCGTATGAATGGCCGCTGATGGTGAGTTGATCAAAGTCGAGGCGATCGGCCCAGGCGGTTAGGGCATGGCCTTCATTACGAGAGTTGAGTTGATAAACATCGTCAAAACCTTCACCCTCGTCGATGGTTCGTAGGACACGAATAGCTTCGTAGATTTCAGCATCACGAAAGGCTAGCTGATCGTTCTTCATTTTGGGAGAGGTAATGGGCGGATCGGACTCGAGATCGCTCTCCTGGAGGAGCAAAACGCGCCTATCCTTCTTGTCCTTGATCTTGACGATGGATCCGGGACAGCTTCCGTCGCGGTGCTCGATGGCGGCGACGACATATCCGCGACTGGCGAGCTCGCCGAGGTAATGGGTGTAGTCGGTCCGGGAGCTGGCCATGCCGTGAGAAAAGATCATGACCGGGAATTTTTCGGTATGGTCATTAGCCTTCTCGGATCCGAGCAGTGGAACATCAACTTTGGCTGGGATGCCAATGCCGCCAGCGAGGAGCCATAGCGTAAAGGTGAAGATGGGCCGAACGATGAAATTGTTGACTCCAGCGATGCGGGCATAGCCCTCGGCGGTTAGACTTATTGGACGGGGGATCCAAGGATGCTGTGGCTTTTTTGAACGGACGCCCTTGGCGGCGGGATAGTAGACGGTGAATAAGACAGTCTCGACCTTGAATGCAGGCTCTCGTGTTGCGCGGATCAGTGTGTCCGATATAAGCAACGGCTTCCCTAGAGGAACCTCGATGTCGATAGCACCTACATCATGAGGTCCGGAATAGCGCGGCAAGGCTGAGGAGAAGTAAGGCTGCCATGTGATAAAGCAGTAGAGCACATAGATGCCGACGATGGAGAAGGCGATGTAGCGCCAAGTGAGGCGCGGACGGAAAAGTCTCTTAAGGCGGGAGACAAGGCCCCTGAAGATGGTTGACTCAAATATGCGTGAGTTCGCGATGGATGAGGGCCATGGTATCCACCGACGGTTCCGGTCTAAGAGCCATCTTGGCAAACGCGTGGATGATGATGAGGAACCCTGGTGGTGAAAGCCCGGATTGGAGGTGAGAGGGAGGTCTGGGTCCGAGAGATACAAGCTGGAGCCATCATCATCGTAGTCATATTCATTTGAGAAGGAAGTACCGTTGTTGTTCATGACGCCGTCAAGGGTATTTAATTCAAGAATGTCTTCCCGGTAGGCTGCCGTTTCCTCCTGCGACTGCTGATCCTGCGGGGGGGACTGCATCGCCGGAAGACAGATGGCGGACGGCAGGGTGAAATGAGAAGCCGAATAATTGTTTTACTTATCGCATTTGGTGATGGAATGAGATGGCGCTGGTGTTTGTCAAGGGATGGATTGGATGTAGGTGAGACAGGATTTTTGGTGGTTGAGTGAGTGAAGTTGGAATATTGAAGTGAGGCGCAGGCCCACCAAGTTGTAGTGATTGGAACAGGGCCGGTTCAGTGGCTGAGGCGTCGTCGTCGTAAGGCTTCCAGGGGGTTGCGCAGTATCCACCAGCTTCGGCAACTTCCCGGACCGTCCGGGTTGGTTGATGACGCACTGGGCTGCACTGCATTGGGCCTAGCTAAATAATAACAGTTGGTGATGGCGTCAAGTGATGCCTGCATTTATGTGGTTTGAGACGCGATTTTAGAAAAATATGATAGATCAGCCATCGTTTAGTTGTTATTGGCCCAACAACCTCCCGCTACAAAGGTGATGGCAACCCTAGCCGGGGTTGGCTTTGAGATAGGACCTGGCCCGCTAAAAGATAAGGCTATTGCTTTCTTTCAAAGCATTGTTGGTGCTTTCCCAAGTATTGTCCCTAACTGAGGTGAATGGCGTGGGACGGTCTGGGTACATACACCTAATTCGTGGCTTGTGTGTATACACTGCTGTCATCTTGTCGCTTCCTCTGGCAATTGAACTCGATCCGACGCAAATGGCCCAATGAAGGAAATGGGCAAGGCCATCGTGAGGTTTCTTTGTATTTCGCGAAAAGCTAGTACCCCGGATCATGCTCGTCGGCCTGTATCGTCTTTGCTAGATGACGTTTATTTGGGAAAGCCACATTCCACTGGCGACCTTCCGTTTGACGACATATCAAGGCGACAACCCGAATACCCTCCAAGTCTTTGACGATGCTAGCCGTGGACCATGGGACTCTATAATGCTACTATTGACTCCTCGGATACGAGCATTGATTTAAAGGGCTCTTGATATTGTCGCGATGCAGCATTGGAAGTAGATCTAAGTGCACAATAGATTCTGGACTGCCCTACCCAACTCTCTCCACTGACGAACGTGCCAGCCGTTCTCTGTCAAGCAAACAACCACATCTCAGAAGGACATCTCGAGAGAGACACGAGTAGGTAATAGGCGGAAAGGTTTGCTTTTTTTGATACCCAATTGCAAGTTATTAGCAAACTCAATTTCGCAGCTCAATATTCGTCCAAACACCCGATCGAGATGCTATATAATTATTGAATCCTGTTCCTGGGGAAGAAATGCCTGACGCAGTGAAGAAGATCCTTGTGAGATCAACCAAGATGCACGACGCACCGCCCAGTTTTGTGGTGGAAGACCGCCAGGGGAGAGAAGTGGGAAGAAGAGGGGAGAAGACAGACAGCCCATGCACCGACGCTCTAATGCGAACGGGATGTCAGCTCAATCCTCGAAATGGAGCACCTCCTCACATCTCAAAATGCATATTTCGCAATACGAGACCTTCAAAGGAGGACTCCCGCCTTTATTGGATCTTGGATGTTTAATCATAATAGATGAAGAAATTGTAAGTAGTCGTATTCAGCTCCATCCCTCAAGGCTCTTTTGTGTAAACTGTGAGCGGTAATCCAGCATGCTCTGCTCCAGGGCCTCGTCCACCGGTGAGTAGTGCCTCGGCTTAGAGACACAGGAAAACGCCTCTAGAAACAGAATGCATTTTGGTGCATTTGAGTTTGATCCCCGAGTATAATGTGGTGGGTGTCGAGGGTAGAGACAACAGAGGGTCTAGAGTCCTAATGTTGACCGGCTGTGGATGGAAAAAAAAAAGGGGGGGGGGGGGGAACGAACTTCGAAGAACGAAATAAATGAGACGGAGAATAATTAGATAATGGACCAATGAAATAATTAGCCCCGTCCGAATTAGTGGTATTTATCAAACTTAGAAAAATAAGATAAAATGAAATTAAACACATCCGCTCTCTATTGTTTTCAATGAAAGACGCCCCCACTGGCGAACATGAATGCTGCACCCACCCCCTTTATAAATGACGTAACAAATGATGAGTTTTCTCTTTCCATGACTACTGTACTTATTTACCAAAATGTAATATCACCGATCTTGACCTGTTGGCATGTTAATACCACCCTCGTTTTAACCTCACTGGCTCACACCCCCTTTCTATGCTTTGCTCCCACCTTATGTGTGACCGGGTCTCTTGATAAAAATCGCTTCAGTTGACCTGGTTCACCTTGGGATGAAAGGCAAAATGCAGGCCCGAGTCTCTTCCCTTCGATGTCTCCGATGAGGCCTTCATATCGCGTCTTCAGTCCTGACGGGTTTGCACGACCCTGCTTACATGATAGCCATGTAGTCTCTTTGGGTTGTCATCTGCATCTCCCCTCTTTCTCCGTGCCGTTTCCCTGCTGAAGTAGGATTAAGCTTGGAATTAAGGTTGTGGACAGTCGACTCACACCCCTGGCGTGTGCAGGTGTCCTACAACAACGACAACAAAACGACAACAGCAGACCACCCGTGATTGTAATTAATTAGAACACGCCCATCTCAGTTCCCTTCAGTCCCAGACCTCTTTAAAATTCTTTCAGATCAGTACCCCCGCTTTCTTTTCCTTGGAAACATACTTAAACCCCTCGAATTTTCCACCCTTTCAAGATTTCCTTTTCCCTTCTTTCCTTCTACATCACACTTGCACGCTCCGTATTCATCGCACATCATCGACATATCGCACATTATCGACCGTTTTTGAGAGAATTCATCGCCAGTAACTATTAGTTATAAAAGGCAAGTGTGGTTTTCTTAATCTTGACTGGTTTATCTGTACTGATCCTTCCTGAGTTTTCAGTTCCGACGACGACCGTGATTGCCACCGGCTTGTTTGTGTCAAGCCTCATATTGCCACCAAATTTCCTAGTGAGATAGCAAGTGCCTAACATTTTGAGACAAATTTGCTAACGTGATTTGCGCGTTTCAAAGTCCCTTTTTTTGTTGTGAATCCATTCCTCGTGGGCCAGGATGGGTTGTCTCTGCTCCAAGGTTACGGTGAAGTCCAAGGAGTCCAAGGCGAGGTCCAAGGCCAAAGCCGAGGACTGGATTCTGGTTGGGGCCGACCCGGTTCCTGGATCGGCTGCTGGTGCGTTCCGGTACGAGCAACAGATTCAGAGGACCAAGCCCAGGTACTACAACCCGTACACTTTCAGCGAGCATTCTCGTTCAGAGGATGCGACCTGGGAGGCGTACCCCGGTGAGGTAGCTGGACTTCCAAGGCCGAAACCGAAGGACTCTGGTCAACGATGTCAAGCCCGGGTGAAGAGGCCGGTGCCGCCGAGGACCACCATAGCCGATGTCAAGTGGGGGAGCAAGAGGACGAGCGACAAACCAAAGGATCCAGCGGATAGGCGGCCGATGCAGTGGGTACCCCGTCGAAAACGTATCTGGAAAGCCTGGAAGTAGGATGGCAATGTGAGGTCCAGGACGCCAACCTGTGGTTTTCCGGTCTCGAGGAACGGGAGCTAATAAGGAATGGCGACGAGTGAGTAAGTTCGCAACCAGAGACTCTAACTATAACCGGAATGATGCTGACTGTAGGACTAGCAGAGGAAGCGGGAGGGCGGGTAGAGGTAGGTTTGCAGGTGTATGCTGACATAAACAGGGGTGCCAACGGTAGTGAGTTCGAGGGGAGGGAGGTGGCCTAACGTACGTATGACCCCCTAGTGAAAAAGCTGACGTAAATAGGCCGGCGATGATGATGATGCGGGTGTGTTAGGTGATCAGGTACGTAGTCCTCCCCTGGTAATGCTAACAGGTAGTCTGTAGGAACGATACTCGATGGGAGGAGGATGGTGGCTTTCTTCCGACCGAAGTCCGAAGGGTGGGAGGCGGTATAGAGGTACGTAATCCCATTCTTGAGAGTGCTAACACCTACTAGGGCCGAGGTTTGAAGGAGAGCGGTGGTGGCTCGTCTGCAGCGCGGTGATGAAGGGCAGGAGGGGAGTGGTAATAGCCAGGTAAGTGATCCATCCCTTTTAGAACGCTAACTTGTGCAGGTTTAAGGCTCGATGGGAGGGTGGTGGCTTCAGGTTTGTTGTTATACGGATTCCCAGCGTTGATTATTTGTTTTCCCCAGCGAGTTTTCGTCCCTAGCGTATTTTTATTTTGTTTTTTTATCCCCAGCTTTTGTTTTGTTGTCGTTCGTTAGGATTATTCTTATATCCAGTGACACCAGCGTGGTTATTTTGTTCAAGAGGAACTGACTGGGAGCTGATTTGGTTTCTAGGAGAATAAGTCTCGAGGGCGGGTTGGTGGGCTTCCGACTTGCAGCGCTTTTTTTTATGCTTTTTTCTGTTTTCATTTTATAACAGGTGAAGCATCTTGAATCCTAGACTTACTGTCAAGAGAAGCAGCTGACAGAAGCACCTACAGTATTGGTAGGTGTCAGCGGTGCTAATAGACCCTTAGGACTCCAAGTCACGAGGGCGGGATGGTGGGCACTGTTTTTTTGTTCTTCTTTTACAGATGAAAGGTAAGCGCTCAGGCAATTTACCCTTTCTTTAAGTGGTATTTTGCTGAGCTTTCGTGTTTGCGAGTCACTCTTCGGAGACCTTGTCGTTGAGTTCTAGGTTGATGGAGCGGATCTTTTAGGTGAGAGAAGCTTAAGTATGATTCCGGTTTGAAGGCCCTCAGAAGCCCACGCAGGAAGAGGAAATCGGAGATTGTTTATGAGGTTCCAAACAACTTTTGCTAGGTTGGGCTGGCAGCTTCATGTCAGGGATGATTCTTGTTTCGGCAGAGTATAAGTACTTTCTTGGTGGTGGTTCACCAACGCGGTGGAGCCATTCTGGGAGGCAATCTCAATATTTGCCCCAATGAATGGCCCATTAGCATGTGCATACTAGTGAAATCTTGGGCCAGAGAGAGTTGCCGGTTTCACCTTGCCTTTGATTAGCGCTTCACTGCGCGTGCTTAAACGGGACCCTGTAGTGAAGCCCGCGTCGCACAATCAGAGGCGTGGATCTCATCGCTAACACTACTCATTGAGATGTACATATCTCATAACCATAATATCTTGAAAGTTTAGTTGCTTGCTCTGGCCGCTAGACTGTAAAGTCTCGGTCTCGGGTATGTTTATTTTGTTTCTGCTCCCATCTGGCCTAGTCTCATGGAACTTATCCCTCATAGTAATCTGATTCTCGCCCGGGAGCATTTAATTGAAATTGGAAACTCCCCATTTGTTCCGGTGACTGGTTATTGTGATAGTTTTGAGAATAGATGACAAACAGTATATTCTTCTCACCCTGAGATTCTCTTCATTCGCATTCTTTCATTTCTTTGTGAATTTCTCCTTGACAGTAGATGAAGTTTCGATCCTTCAATTAATTCCCTTCTAGCTAAAGCCTGACCGTTGACTACATGAGTGGACAGAGTTTCAAAACTGATGCTGTCTTTTGAAATTGTGCACGCATCGGGAAAGCTCCTCAGCCCCTGGATGTAAGCCTCCAAGTCTAAGTACCGCATCTGTGACGGTGGAGCTTGCTACACGCAATATGGCAAATACAGAGTACCGTTTGCCAGTCTTTCCAAAGCCGTTTCTGTTATTAGGCGTTCTCACCCGACTCAAAAATGCCGGACGTAGGTTTATCCTTTAGCTAGGCTGAGGTAATATACATTGATGCCACGAGTACTGCATTGAACTCATGATAGATAGAATATCTCCATTGTTGGGTAAACCCTGCAAAGCAACATGACAAGGAATGCCTACGCAATTTTCCCAGGAGAGCCAGCTTTGGTATTGAGAGAAGAAAAGAACGGCTCCAGCGGGATTAATAATGATCTCCTCGACCAATAGTACGAGGTTGGCAACCAATGGGGGGACGATGTGAACCAAACTGATAGTGAGCTGGCATTGCTGATAGGGTTACGAGCACTTTGGATATTCATCGAAGGGTTAATCATAGATGAGAGTTCAGTGTTGTCGTTATGGAATTCTGAGTTGACTATGTGCTCTGTTTTGTTTTGGGGATCTGGTGGGTTGTGGTTGGTTGCTTTGTTGCCCTGTGGTAGAAAAATAATTTATATTGATTAATCCGTACTGTGCATGATTTACTTATTTAGACCTAGGTTTCTCCAAGAATTTATCGGCTTTGCCCCGATTGGCTATGAAAATGAGATCAGAAGCACTTCATGATCGCCACGTTTCTCATAAACTAAGACACAAAGGGGTGAGCTAGCAAGGGCTGAACGACCCACTCGGAACTGCGAACCTATTGAGAGTTTACTCCTTACTCTAAGTTACTCCGTACTAGAATGTGAATTGGAGTAAAATAGATTTCAACTCGGGATTTATAGGGGTAAATGAGGAAGTATGTCGCGTGCTTCAGGGTTGGATAGGTCAGGCGTTGTGGGTTGGGATCAACGGCATGGGTTGTTTTATTTCCGGTAATAACTTTATTGAAGATTAAGAAGAGCCGGCGCCAATAAAATAAGGGGAAGTAAAATACTGCGCCCCAGGAGGCACGTCGAGCCGCAGTGGACTGTGGATTCTGTGATAAATCGTCTGTCTGCCCTGGAAAGGCGAAGAGAGGCAACCACCAAGCGGGCGGTGCACCAGCTGGCTCATCTTCACCGTTCGGGGATTTCCTCTTGGGGAAACGTTTTGGTGTTGGTCGCACCGAGTACATGGGTTGCGTGTTTCGCAGCCGTACTCCGTACTCTCCGTGTCAACGCGGGCAGGGCTGACTTGGCAGGGACATTGATGAAGAGAGGACGACCCGCTGGTTGATCAAGCGCATACGGTACCAAGGAGGATAGGTTCTTCTACCTAATTACAGTACATTAGGTAGTAGATTCAGGTGGACAACTTCAGGGGATGAATGCTGCATCTCGGCCTGTCAGCCTTCAGGGGCGACTTTCCGGGTTCTCCGCTGCCTATTTATGCACACTAAGACGGTGCAGGGGGATCCCATCCACGACGTGTCACCAATTTCAAAGCCAAACCGGGGTTAGTAGGGGACTAAATTAATGGCGACCGTGGTAGGACGAAATGCAATTTTCTCCCACGACTTCCTTCATTCACTCTTTATTATTATTATTTCTCTTCTTCTTGTGTTCGTCCTGGTGGTGCTGGTAGCTTCTTCCTCTAATCATGTTTCCTCGCAGCAGAATATTCGTCTGGGCGGGTGCCGTTATGGCCATTATGGTCATCTACATGTGGACTTCCGGTCAATCCACTGTTGTCTTGGAGCATTATCGTCCGGTACCCATCGAGATGTCTGCCTGGAAGCCGAGCGACGACGATACTTATCTATGGAGGACGATTGCTACTAATTATCCCGTCAAAACCGTTCAGTCGCTTCCCACGAGCACGCCTCAGACTTTTCCCCACGTTCAAAAATCATTTGCCAAAGAGTCGGCCCACACGCGCACTAAGCGTGAACAACGTCAGATTGCTGTCAAGGAGACGTTTCTTAAGTGCTGGAGAGCCTATCGTGAGCGTGCTTGGATGGCCGATGAACTCTCTCCCGTGTCTGGCGGCATGCGCAACCCATTTGGTGGCTGGGCGGCGACCCTCGTTGATTCACTCGACACATTATGGATTATGGATTTGAAAGTTGAGTTTGGTCAGGCCGTCGAGGCTGTGGAATCTATCGACTTCACCATGACGGAGATGCAGGACATCAACACTTTTGAGACGAATATTCGATACCTGGGCGCCTTTCTCTCTGCTTTTGATCTCAGCGATGATGCTCGTTTGTTGCGTAAGGCTTCTCAAGTCGGTGATATGCTGTACAAGGCCTTTGACACGCCGAACCGCATGCCCATTACTCGCTGGAACATTCACGCCGCTATTCACGAGGACAAGCAGGAGGCTACGTCGAATGTCTTGCTAGCCGAGATTGGTAGCATGTCTTTGGAGTTTACTCGTCTCTCACAGTTGACCGGAAACCCGAAGTGGTTCGATGCTGTGCAACGCATCACTGACCTCATGGCCGAGCAGCAGGATTCGACGGAATTGTCTGGTCTTTGGCCCCTCACTGTTAATGCGAAGGACGAGGTTTTCGACTCTGGATCTACCTTTACTCTCGGCGCCATGGCTGATTCAGCCTACGAGTACCTACCCAAAATGGCTGCTCTTCTTGGTGGCCAATTACCCATCTTCCAGACCATGTACGAGAAAGCAATGAACACATCTGTACGGCACAACCTTTTCCGGCCTATGACGCCTACAAATGAGGATATTCTTATCTCCGGAACGGTCCAGACTAGCGGAAAGCAATCGAATGCCACTATCAAGCTCGAGCCTCAGGGTCAACATCTCGTATGTTTCTTGGGTGGTGCAATGGCTCTGGGCGGGAAACTGTTCGATCGCCCCCAGGACGTGGACATCGCAAACAAGCTTACTGATGGCTGTGTGTACACTTACAAGGCGTTCCCTCATGGAATCATGCCTGAAACCTTTTACATGTTGCCATGTGGTCGGGATACGTGCAAATGGGACGAGAGCCGCTGGAAAAATGCGGTCCTCGAACGCTCCAAGGGATCCGATGCCGATGCCGTCATCGCAGAACAACACCTGCCAGAGGGCTTCATCGAAATCCCCGACAGGCGGTACATCCTCCGTCCCGAGGCCATTGAGAGTGTTTTCATTCTGTACCGCGTGACTGGCCGCGAAGACCTCGTCGAGTCAGCGTGGGACATGTTTCAAGCTATCAACGAGAACACCAAGACGGAGCTGGCGAACACAGCCGTGTGGGATGTCACAAATCCTGACGAGAAGCCCGGCGACATGGACTCCATGGAGTCGTTTTGGATGGGAGAGACATTGAAGTACTTTTATTTGGTGTTTAGCGAGCCTGATTTGATTAGCTTGGATAAGTATGTTTTTAACACGGAAGCGCATCCTTTTAAACGGCATATTTAAAAATGGGAAGGAAACTGTAGGATAGCATAGTGTAACATGATGAAATGGATAATAATAATAATAAGTGCATGGTCACAATAACCACAAGATTCAAAACATTTTCAATAGTGCCAAAGAGCACTGAGATAACTTCCTCCAGGCTGAAAGAGGGGAGAACAGCAGCTTAACAAGGCAACGACACCACGGTTGAGATTAGTATGATGAGCCCTTGAAATATCAAGTTAGTGATTCGTCTAGAAGTTTGACGGGAAAGAGACCATCCTTCGCCACATCATGGGGAATATCTCGGTTTGGGTCACGCAGCTCATAATTAGTAGTCGTTGGCGGTGAGTCACCTTCGATTTCGGCGGCAACGCGGTTGCACTTTGGAGAGTAACCGAGTTCTTATCACGGCAAGTACATGCTTTTCAAGATGAAACTTGCTCTGATCAAACGGAAAATAGACAGCCTGCATGGATTGCGCTGATGTTGCATGATTGGTGCAGCCTATAACATCAATGTCTCTCTCGGCTTGGGGATGGCGTGGAACTAGTAACTCGTCTCATTACGTACTATGCCGGCCTACAACATCTTTATTTCGACTGTCGTATCATGCTTCAGCTACATGACACTTCGAAGAGAACTTTGCGAGTCTGTTCCAAGTTGTCCGAGTTCGCCTGTCCTCTGTTTTAGATCAACTGTTAATATCATTCAAAAGAAAGATTAACCGTGATTTGGTAGACATGATAATATAAAAATATGACAATCCAGTGACAAACTATTAGAGGCGATGGATGAGAATCTGGTTCGGATTGCAGATAATTAGCCTCCCTTCGGCAATGAGGGAGCAATAACTGCTAACTTTGGGCAAGTTCATCTGAAATCCGAGCGCTGATTAAGTGGAAGAGGGTGGTCATTATCTGTCTCTCATATCATCAATCATCCATCCCGACGGAAGAAACGCCTACGATAAGTTTTGAATTAGTGATTGAGCATGGGTTCTGGTCTCCTAAACCGCATCACACCATCAGATAAACACTGAATAAACAACTCTGCTGGTTCAAATGGTTCATCTTCTCGAAGACGGATTCCCAACTATAAATCCCCAGGAGTCTCGCTCTAATCTGAAATTTTCAGTTAACCCCTTTCTAACCAATCCGCAATACCCTTCTCGCCATCAACTACTTAATTGACTCTCCCCAGTGCTATCACCATGTCCGACAATCAAGGATGGACCTGTCCCAACCCCATGTGTAAGGGAAAAGACCAGAACCCGGTTGCTTCCAGTGTCTGCCTCCACTGCGGCTGCCGCTTCGGAACTCCCTTCATGGTAATCACTGCGAATGATGTCAAGAATAAGAAGAAGAAGAAGAACAAGGAAAAGGGGACCGAGAAGAAGGACTGATTAAAAGCCGTCAACCTCGCTTGGATGAAATGGGAATTATCGAGTCTTCAACGCACAAATTTGTGAAGCATGGCCTTCAGAAGAAGTGGTGAAACTAGGGAAACTGGGGAGAGGAGCAGTATAGGCAAATGGAATAGAGCCAAAGTTAGCTATTGATGAATGCATTCATTTTAGAGAAAAGCTCTTGGAAATGTGACATGATAGAAGAACTTCGAAGCCAAAGCGAACGTAATTTCTCTTAGACGTGGTTTGGAAGGTATATTTGAATTCATCTAGTTCTTGAGCAAGTATTCACGAAATAGTGTTCCTTATTCCTCCTGGGCTGCCAATTGCTGGGCCGTGGTATTCACCAATGTGATGGGCAGGGACTGAACAGAGTAGCATATTCTCACAATGGAGATAGAAGAAGAAGGCATGGAAGGAGATGAGGTACGAGGGATAATTAAGAGCACCATGGGGTAAATATATTTCATACTTGACCTTGGAGAATACCGTTGTTTTCGAGTGGAGACGTGAGAAGCTGCTCGTCGGAACAAGTCTCGATTTAATTGAACTTTTAATCACCAGAATGGGTGTCCTATTGGGTAAATCCCTGTCAGGCCCCGGGACCCGGTTGAGTCTTGAGTATCATGATTGTCAAGACTGAAAGTGTGCAAATTGAGGTCAAGTCGGGCTTGGTTGATCTATCTGAAGATTAAAAAGAGGCCGAGTTCTTACGAATTACGCTCAATGGCGCCTTATTTAAGGACCGCTGCATTGAAGAACTTCCTTTTTGGGAGACGGATCTGATACCTGTGTCCGACTGGAAGCCTGAGCGAATAGCCGGAAACCTCCATTCCGGGTAGAACAAATGTTTGACCCTCACGACAATGCTGGAGAGCTGCTGACTAAGGGTTCAGACGTTACGGGGTCCTGAAGATACACAAAGCAGTCAGGACGGTCGAAAGAAAAGAAACCTCAATCAGTTGGTAGCCTGATAATTAACTTATCGGTAATTGACTTTTGATGACGTTGGCTTCTTTCTAGGCGTTATTACTGGCCCCCTGTCCTTGGCACTGCAGGTCACTTTAGTAGACAGTGGTTATCGCCGGGCCGCTCCGAAATATGTAGACTACTTTTCAGGGTCCTGGATTTGGGATTCCTAGTCGCCCAACAGATACCAATGAAGTATTTTCTCGTATTCCCGGGACCTGGTTAATTAAGCATAATTGTCACGTCTAGTATTAACTCTGTCACAGCTATCTTGTAAGAAAAAAAAGTTTTAGTATCCGCAAAAAGCACTTTGGACTGTCAAGCACGGCAAAGGACCCAAAGCGGGACATCTGCCCGCGACTAGACCAATGTTAGTGCCAGTATTCGGCAGTCTTTAGATCCATGCAATTTCCACAAGGAATTACTGTAATCACTGATAAGAGGCCTCGGCACAACGGCAGAGGACGAATTTGTACGAAAAAGACGGGGGGGTAGTGCAGAGTACGGAGTACGAGTACGAGTATTCGACTCCGGAGTTCATCCACTTGCGCCAAAGTCTAGAGAACCATGGACACCATGACGCAAACTTCCTTACTGACAAACTTGTTGAGAATTCCTGACAATGGAGCGGGCTGATGAGCCTCTTCGAACTTCAGTTGCCATCATTGGTACAGGGCTTGCTGGCTTGACAACTGCCTACCTGCTCCAGAATGATGAGGAAAAGCGGTACTCTGTTACCCTACTCGAACAGGTGAGTGCCATTTTGTTGGGGCAAGGTCCATGAGCACTCTGACCAGTTCCCCTCTGCACAGGCCGATAGCCTCTCCTTCGACTCGGCTTCCATTGCAGTAAAGAATGGCAAAACTAATGTCACCGAACGAATCGACCTGCCCATGCGTGCCCTGGCTGGAGGCTATTACGCCAACCTTTTGCGAATGTACCGTTATTTGCGTATTCCTTTACACCCCATCCGGTTCCTCTTTGTGTTCGCAAAGGCTTTCTCGACGATCGATGAATCCACGGACAAGAGTGGAAGTGCAAACGGCGGTCGTGGATATGTTGGCGCTGCTTCAGGGACGTACTTTGTCCACGCCTCAAACCTCCACCAAATGCTCCCTCCATGGCCTGGCACCCGTAGCATGTTGTCCCATGTCGCTGAGATTCTGTACTTGATTGTGTGTTATTTCTGGTTCTCTGTCGCCTGCTTCATCGTCACGCCGTTAACGGATTCACCGTCATCTGCCGACGGCAAGTCAAGCGAATCACTTGCCGAGTACCTCGAGCGGATACAGATCCCACGTCGGTACGTGTCGCACTATCTGCTTCCGCTTATGAGTAGTGTTTCGACCTGCTCTCATGACGAGCTACTGGCGTTCCCGGCAAGCGATGTCGTTAATTATAAGAAGCTGTCTACCTGGCAGCAGCACTACACCGTCTGTGGAGGGGTCAATCAGGTGCAATCAAGGTTGGTGAAGGGACTCAATGATATCCGACTCAATGCCCGAGTTCTCGAGGTTGTTCCCGAAACCAACGGATCAGCGGTCAAGGTTCGATGGCAGTCGACAACAGAGTCTTCGCAGGTTGCTGAGCAGACATTTAATCGCGTCATTCTTGCCGTGTCGCCCGATGTTGCAGGCAGCATCTTTGACCCACTGAGATCAGCGTTGCGGCAGATTCCCACTGTTCGGGTTGAAAGTTCTGTTTTATGCCCCGAAACAGATAAGGGCGAGCGTGAGACTCTCAGACTCGATAGCGACAGTACCCACGAGCGGATGGTGTGTTCCCATCATCTAGGAGACAATTTCCCACCGCAGGTGATCACCTTCAGGACTCAGTTTTCCAAGGCTACGGGATCTCGGACAGAAGCCTTGCATACCATGCCAACTGGAGTCGTCGTGAGCACTTGCCCACTGGAAGGCACTGCTGAAGTGAAGCGTTCGCTGCAAACCGCTTGGTTTACGAGAACATTGCGAACTGCAGAGAGCAGAGCCGTAGTTGAGAAGATCATGGAAAGGTCGTCAGGCCTCGCCGCCAAGGCCAACAACGCTGGATGGGTCAATGGGGAGGGGAACGTTTGGTTGGCGGGTGCGTGGTGCTGGGATGGCATGGTTCTGCTAGAGGGATGCGTCGTGTCTGCCATGAGAATTGCTGATGACTTTGGCGTTGGGATTCCATGGGGTAATTAGGGGAATAGACTAATGCATCGATGACTAATGAAGAGGATATGTACGCCCCTGGTAGAAAGAACAGGTAGAATGACTAATATGAATGATGATACCGTACTGTGCTCATTAAAACTCACTTTTCTCATCCCAAATTCTTGGATCTCCGAGGAGGCTGTTTTGAGATTGGAAAATAGTGGGGGCATAGGTGGCTTGTTATTCCTGTTCAACCCAGCGCAACGCCTCAGCCTTGCATCCTGCTTCTTACACACCTGTGCAACATCACCAGCCGCAATAATGGGGTCCTTTGGGGTCCACTCAGACTTTGCAGTGGGCTTTGCAGGGGGTATTGTCTTTGCGCTGGCTCTTGCGGCAATACTCTCTGTGACTGCCATGCGGATGACAGATAGGTATGGGCTTGATCACTGGAAGCTCAACCTCGACACTCCTCTGAAGAGCATGTGGATGAATGTAGGCTATTGGTAAGTCCTCAGTCCCGCCCTATGCGCTGTCAAAGCAGCACAATGATCAATAATTTTTGTAGGAGCAATGCCCAGGGCAAGCCCATTTTGAGGTTTGAGGAAGCATGCGCCACGTTGCTCAGAGAAATACTCAACACATCCGGAATCCTGGACAAAAACTCCACCGGAAATGCACCCGGAGGTGCCCTCGCCATACTCGACTTGGGGTTTGGTTGCGGCGATCAAACTTGGGAGCTCGCACGCCTCTCCCAGACTGCAGGATGGTCCGATTTCCAGTACGTCGGGCTCACGCTCAACGAAGCCCAGGTCCAGTCCGCCCAGCGGAAAATCTGCCGCGAAGTTGCGGGGGGGAGCACAGACGGGTTCAAAGCTGAATCTTTTAACACCTTTCGCGCAAACGCGGCGAAGCCCGAGGCGTGGGATCGCCGGGTCGCGGAAGCTGTCAACTCGCTGGCCGACGAGAGGTTCACGGAGAGGTGGCTTCTTGCGCTAGATTGTCTTTATCACTTTTCACCCTCAAGAAAGCCCATCTTCAAGCACGCAGCCAACAAACTTGACGCCCAAGTCATGGTCTTCGATCTGCTCCTCAATGACACGGCCTCAGCATGGGAAACTCTGAAGATCAGAGCTATCGGCGTGATGATGGGATGCCCACTCTGGACGTTTTTGACGGAGGAGCAATACAGAGACCAGCTAGTCGAGTGTGGCTATGATGGAGAGTCCATTATCGTCCGAGATGTTACGGAACACGTGTTTCCGGGCCTTGTCAAGTTCTTAGATCGGCAGGATAGGGCTTTAGCAGAGTATGGGATTTCCCTAGGCGGGTTTAAGCTGGCTCAAAGGCTGTTTGATTGGTTTGCGAGGTCAAAAATTGTTAAACCTGTAATAGTAGTAGCTCGAACAAAGTCCCAACGCTAGATTTTTAAACATCTTCATTCACAAAAGAAGGGTTCTACTGCAACCGTGAGGGTAGCCTTATGCCGTATGATCAGAGCTCGGTGGGTTAGAATCCATGACTTTTTTCATCCATGCTCTTTAATCTAAATAGTCTTTTGACGAGTATTACTTCTCCCAAGGATGGAATCTCTTCGCATAACCGTGTTAGCGGGAGACTTTGAGAGTTTCGACACAACGGGACGAACAAAGGAATGCATATTTCTTCCAGCTTCCATATAGGCTTGCAATCTCAGCAGCATATCATAGATGTATTAGAGAGCTATTCCTAATAGCTTCGATTTTTGCAATCACTGCTGCCGTGTTTGTCTACCACCTGCAAGTTTGGATTGCAGTAATTTGATATTGCCCATCTTTAACCCAGCCATTGATTGAAGGCAAACTATAATTTCTATTGTTGAACGTGATCAAAGTTTTCTTCATGCTTACGATGAAATCGTTCCCGGTTCTCATAAGCCACATTTTGAACAACTTCTGGGGTGGATACATATTGAGTGGTCTTAATGTAGTGGAATTTGGCAAGCTTAGAAGTAAATGATAGCACATGAGACTTGAATGAAGGACTTACAAACATCATTTAGTAGTTTTGGACATTGAGACGATGTGATCTCATTGGTATTGGCCTGACATCCTCCTAATTAGCGAAATAGAAGCGCTTAGGTATAAAGCATATGATGTTTGGAGCTCGTGTCTAATCTCTAGACTGGTAATTACTATTTTAACGCTTTACGGCCTCACCACACTACTATGTGTGGCCTAATTGAAAGAAAAGCGATGCAAATGTAATTAGAATCAACGCTACATGCCGATAAGAGGATGAGTTCGAGAGCTAATAACAACTAACGCCTAACCTATATTCATCCCAAATCTTGTTGGTATAGAAACATGTTGGCCTAAAATTGGATGTGATCCTAGGACCTTTTTCCCAATCGACCTTGTCTTTGTCTTTCAAATCTTACAAACTGTCGCCCCTCGAATATCAATTCATTATTAGAAACACTCAGCACCTATGACCCTATTATGAGCCTCTTCTGGAACGTTCTAGAAAATGGTGAAGGCCATGAAAGTATTCATGTATCTTTTAGATAAGTAGAAAGCAGGTCTGGACAACCAAGAGCGGAGAATTTCAAAATGTCCAGCCTTTTTGGCGCTCCATCCCAGAACAAGACAAGCTCTCCTAGAAGGGCAAATATGAGGGACAAAATCGTCACTCGGTATGTAGGACCGTCTCCCGCTCTCGTATCAGGTCCGAAACTTACCAATGGCAGAGCCGCAATTCAAGGCGCCATGTCCAACCATCTAGGCACCCTATTGCTGGGTACGTGAATTGGAGACGACAAAACAGGTAAACTGGATCCCGCTATTCTACCGAACCAGAACGTAACTCTACCGGACGTCAAAATGCCGAAAAGAATGATATTAGGTGTTTCCGTCCGACGGTCCGATTCGCGAGTAGTTCTCATTCTAGACGAGAGGATGGCCCAACATACAGTACTCAGGACTATCGTTTTCGTAACTCTCCTCACAAGAATGACAAAGAAGCAAAAATACTCTGGCAAAACGTCGACCCTCTAAAAGAGAGACAGTTAGAAACCCTTGTTAACTGTGAACAAAATTAGAGTTCGAACGAAGTCCTTCAGAAGATTACGGATATCCTATTGGAGAACATTGTTGATAGGCATCAGAATTATCCGAGGTGCAACACTACTCAGGGCCTCGGAATCATCGAAACACCACAATATCTCGACGATGGGCCCAAAAATGGCCCAACATTTATCGCCCCTCAGATGTGGAGTCCCAATCTGTTCCAAAGACGCCTTTCAGAAAGGTCTCAGGATATGCGAAGACGAAGCACAGGCGGAGTAATTTAAAATAGCCTAGACAGACTTCATCAAATTGCTGTGAAAAGGTACAGAAACGTGCAATGAAGAATTCGTCTGGGGATGTCAAGAATGGGCGACGGTCAAGATGTCCTGATTGTGGGCATAAGAATATCCAATGGCGGCAATATCACACCGAATCTGGGGGATGTACACTCGGAGAGATTCCTTGGTGCTATGCTTGAAGAAGTCCCAGGACGTAGCACTGGCCGCCAGACTCAAAGGCGTCGAGATGGTCGCAATGATTGTTGGAGAGGCACTAGCCTTTGAGGGCATTCTGAATTCCCAACCACAAGGAAGCTTTAAAAGTACACTTCATATGTTCAGCAACACCACATCGGAGCTCATTTACCTCCAAGAAATCCGCGAAGCGGGAATGCCAATGCCCAAACATACGAGGCTGCAGAGAGTGAGGAATTCCAAAATTCCAGAGCACCTCAACAACAACACAGAAAGTCCCCAAAGCAAGAAAAAGTTTACGGATCATGAGCTAGTCCGGCCGACTATACGCCTAGACAACGAAGACAATAATTTCTGAAGGCGGCATTCTCTTGAAGATGTTAGAAATACCTTACCATAAAGCTATCTCGATGAAGTTGAGAGTGAGCTTGAGAGCCATTAATGGGGTCGTAGGACCGATGAGGGGTGAGAAACTGGTATGTTAGTGGTTCACATGCCACGCCCTACTTAATCAAAGTTTCCACTAATTGAAACAACACAATAGAAATTTCGTGGTTCTAGATCAGTCGAAAGAATTCATCAGCAAGCCCAAAGAGCTCCCAATGCTGCGAAGGCCAGCCTCAACGCTTCGGATTTACGACACATGTATCGAAGTGGCAGTCCGAAGTTTCGGAGATGAGACTTCAGAGGAGGAGCAAAGATAGTCTGTCTGGGTTTTTACACCCGCTTATTGCGATTTAAGCTACTCTATGGCAGGCCTGAGCAGGATGTGCGAAGGTTTTGGACTCGAAAATGCGGCAAGGAGAGAGCAGTATCCGCGATTGAACAGGGGAAGTGAATTCAACGCCATTGGCGAGCCTAGGCCTGTAGCTGAGAAGCGTGATATCCCTAATGACATGGGTACAATTCGGGGGCCTGTTCCAGCTGATTTGTCTTTGGATACCCAGCCATATTGTACGGACTCCTGTATCATCCTTTGGATAAATCGGAGGCTCATTAGGGACGCTAGGAAAATCACCAACTCAACCGAGACGTCAGCCACGCGGCGAGCCGAGCGAAGACTTGGCCACCAAGGGATGAAGAAAGAGAAGTGTATGGCAGATATTGAAGAGCGCTCTCCGGAAGATGGACTTCTAAGACAGCAAACGATAGGGGAGACTGGATTGGATGATAAGATCTTGAATAAGGTCGTTGGATAGTAAGACACAGCGTAACTAGGAGAACATACTATTAAACGAATCCTTAAAAGCAACTTTGCAATAATTGTAACTTGAAATGCCTATCCTCCCTTTGTTTTTGTTCTCCGTGGCCATTGATGCCGATGATAGATTCCGAAATCCCACTCCACATGATCCTTTATTCAGCGTAGCCTTGGAATGAGCGTTTTGAGGACGATTTAGCTGCTTCTTCGGGACCAGCTGCATTATAAAAAGTACAGGGTGGATAAGCTAGGCGTATTTCTAGATGTTTCCTCTGAACATGTTTCTTAAACTCGAGGGAGACTCTGGTTTACCACGAACGTTGAGAAGACCCGACACACCTCATGAGGATACAATACAATTATCCAACACAACTCTACAAGCGCCTTTCGTTATTTGCCTTTTAACCAAACCCAAGCAAAGACAGCACTTCGCCTGGACTGAGCAGGCCAGCGACATCAGGAACCATAAGTGACGGTCGTCATTGCGCAGCTACGAAGCACCAATTAACTTGTCGAAAGAAAGTAGAAAAAAAAAAGAAGGCCCGTGACGTAGAATTCATCAAGATCCCTGCAGGCGTCAGCCATCACCCAGCAATCACATACTGTATGGGGGCAGACGGCAGACTAGACCAGACACGATTCAATATCCGCTCCAGGCATGCAAACAGGTGCGAGAGCACAAGGCCTACGCCCAGAAAGATGAAAGACCCAACAGATCAGAACGAAACCTGCATGCTGGCTTCGGTACCATGCATTAGGATGGTGGTGACGAGCTGGGTCTGTGGGCAACGTTGACCAATGACGATGATATCTAGGAAATCCGGGGGGTGATGGGCCACAGCATGTACCGTAGTAGTTTAGCCGGCCTTCTCAGAGGACCCGGATCTGTCAAGAGGGTCGACGTGGCCAAAGGAGCGGCGATAAGTCACGTCACGTCGTATATTAATAATAGCCGGGTGAAATCGCTCGAGTGCCTGGGGTTTTCGGTCCTTCAATGCTGAGACATTGTCATGAAATACAGGTCGATCTCTGTCTTTTTGGTAAGTATTAACGTGCTGCCATCTCACAGGTTGTGTAAGTGTAGTGATAGGCATTTTTTGGGCGCTCATAAATGTTTTGCAATGGCAGCGCCTCTGTAGATTCCGACAATAAGAGGCCAACTTCAGACCGCGGAGGCTCAGCCTGCTCAGCACTCTTTATCCCACAGAAGACAAGGCAGAAGCAAAGTCGAAGACTTGCAAGTTAACAAGGTCACCAGGAGGGTGTGGAGATCGACTGGGGATGTGTCGGCGGGTCTGTCCCTCCACCGTCCGTCCCCATCCCATTAGCATCCCTTGTCGCTAGCTTAGGACATGGTCAGTGTTTGTGACCTTTTATGGTGAAGTAAGTATCGCATTGGTCTGCGCTGCCTAAAGCGGGCAAAGCGATTTCGGCTCAGCGAGGTCGCTTGGAGCACTGTATGTATGAAGCAATACGCTCAGCCACGTGCCGGTTTTAGGTGTACAGTGTTTAAGAATTTGAGAGACGCGCCTTCGTTCCGCACGAATCTGAAGAGATGCACGTTCCGCAACCCGGGAGAGACGGGAAGTGTGGATGGTGAGACGGCAATGTCACGGAGAACCAAGCTGACAGTTCTCCAGTTCTCCAAGGAGTTTCAGGTGGTTGCGACAATTCGTGGCACAAAGGAGCGCATTTGGGCTGGGCGAGTCGCCGGGTTGTGCTAAGCTGGCAGCAGGCTTTTAGACGCCGCATATGGCGCCTCGGAGTAAAAAGGGTGCCACCTTGAGGATTTCTGCACTGTGCGTTGACAATCGCCATCAACGAGTACGTGACGTCGAGCTGAATATTGATGCTACAGTTAATGTCAAGGAATAACCAAATGACAATCAATCGAGAGCGGAGAGTCCTCGAGATGGATGGTTCACGATTCAGATCAGAAACTGGTATCATGTAACGTTGACAGGCTTGGGATCCCCTGGTTGGTAGTGGACAGCCGAACATCGAACCATATTAGCTAGAACGAGCAGTCGTTCTGGTGACAAGGTGTTGGGGTATGACGCTGGACGGTGTGATAGCCAGGGGGTAAACCACAGCTACGTACTTCCTTTTCATAGCGAGTGAATGAGTTGGTACTCTGAGAGAAAGTACCGGTAATAGATGACAACGAGATCGCTGTTGCAAAATGGTATTGGCGTTGTTGAAACCTGCCTCAGCCTTGACATGGCTACCCAGCTGCGTCAGCCTCGCTGGAAACTCTCTTGAGTTTTTAGTGACCACTACAGTATGCCATCTCTGTGCATTAGAGTGAGGGACTAGATGAGATGATGTGGGTTTTGTTGGTGTACTGTAGTTAATAGATTGGGCTCGGAGGAGAATCCATCGCCCTGGCTGTCAACGGGGCCCACGCTTCTCGTACGGTGGGGGAAATACCACAGTTCCCATTACATTCCAAGCATTGGCAGGTTCTGACAGCATTGACACAAGGTTGGATGAAGTTGGGCGTTTGTTAGCATCCGAGAGATGGGTATGCTGAATCCCCTTTCCATCTCATTTTGTTCCCATTTCGCCCCTCCGGCTGGTCTCCACTAGGCCATCTTTGTGCGTAGTTCAAAGACGATAATGGACTGACCTAGCATCGAACAATTCCAGGAAGGGATCGCGACGCGGTTGGTTATTCTATGATTGAGTTAAAGTAGGTAGACGAGCTTCACGTGATGCTTGTGACGGACTGCCCGCAAGTCGAGTTTGGTCCATATTAGCATAGCCGAATCCCGGACAGTCTGGGTCAAATGGGGAGTAGGCAGAAAGCAAGGTTCATCCCTTTTGAACCACGAGACGGACAATGCAGCTGCAGAGATCAGCCTCAGCGGCAAGTTGAGAATGGTGGTTCGGCAACAAGAGAGGCTAGTCTTAGCCAAAGGGGCATACATATGCTCCAAGACAACACGACACAAGAAACCATAAGATCCCAAGCACGAACGAGGATGCCGTCGCAGCCAATCCACATATGGAGCCTGCACCCTAGCATGAGCACAATTAAACCCACGGCGCCGGGAAAAGGGGGCCGCTAGGTAGGGACAAGAGTGAGTGCTGAAATTTGTGCCCCCACAGCATCAGATGAGTTGGAGTTATGAGAATGGGCGGAGCTGATTCACGAGCGGGTGAGAAACAAGGAGAACTGTACCGTGCCATAACTTACGTACTGCAAGTAAGATAGGTAAGCCGTGGTGAGCGTGACGGCGACAAGACGGGACAAGAGTGGAAACATGACGTCCGAGTGCTCCGTACTCCGTAATTAATTAGTAAATCTGGAGAGTAGAAGTGCCAGCTTCTCTTCCAGGTTGATCCAGAAGGCCGAGACTGACTCGGGGCGAGCACTGGTGCGAAGGGTTGGACTTCTCCCCTGTTACTGGATCAATCCGGATAGGCGATACCGGATGGGTAACGCCCATCTGACGATAATTCTTCGACGATGTTTGTGATATCTTGCTGGTTTCGCTTGCTAATGGCAACGTGATTGGGCTGGAAAAACAGGTTGGTCCCAGGGGACCGTGCTTGTCACTCAAGCATCTGGGACGCGAAATGGCTGCACCCGCTCCCATTTACAGATGCAGAAGAGCAACGGTTGGGCGCACAGGCTGCCGGACCATGGGGCACTGGGCAAACACGGACCCTAGTGCATCCCCAGGGAGTTCCAGTTCTTCTAGAGACTCATCCACGGCCTCTGGAGGATGGTCAAGGGGTTCGTAGGGCCCTTCCGCAGCGACTGCAAGACCCCAAGTGTTTCTCAGGCGCTAAATGGATGGCGCGAGTTGAGCTTGGGCGGAATAGCGGACGGGCGGGCCTCGGCCGAAGCGATCCCCGTTGGGTTAAGTATCTTGTGCTCTTGTCGAAGCTCGACGTGGCATGGAAGACGTGCTCCTTTTGTGGTGTGTTGGGTTTGGTCATCAAAATGCGATAGATAAGCCAGCGACGTGGCTACCTATGCAGTGAGGTACAAGTATTCGCTCGTCGTGTTTGCCCGTCAATGACGCGTTTGTAGAGAGGGAATGGGACCGTCCGTCTTTTCTTACTGTGCTGCTTAATTGCAATCCCAAAGTGGCAGTTTCCAACGGCAATGAAAGGCGCGGCTTCTGTGTCAGCAAATGTATTCGCACAGTGTTCTTTGGCTTCAGCTGCACTGGCAACCCACCCGCTTGCTGGCAACCCTGGCCCGACTTGCGAGAGGCCAGGAAGTCCAAATGGATGCGATACCCCCCCACAAGTCGTCATTTCAATGCCCATCATTAGCCCGGTTATCAAATCAAAACGGGGTTATCAACGGACATCTTCAGTGGAGTCAGGGATATTCTGAGGGAAGGGGAACAGTTTATCCTGTCCTAACGCAACGCTCCGTGTTCCTCGGGACCTGATTCATTATCAAGAACTTTGTAATGCAGGAGAGCGTGGGTAGGATTATTTGCGCGGAAAAGGGCCTGCCGGCACTTGCAGCAAGAGTCCAACCCTAGTGATGATAAAGTAGGTAACAGACAAATGTGAAAGAAAAAAAAAGGAAAAAAATAAATAAAAGATTGGGCAGGCGTCAATGCGCGGAGTAATTAGTACAGTACCATCGGAGTACCGACAGGAGTCCATCAAAGGCTTCATCTAATCTCATCCACTCCGTCGTCCGTCGTATATTAGCACCGAGCGGCAACTTAAAGGTACGGAGTACAGATTAGTTCCACGTCGGTCGACCCATCCAAAGATGGCAGGGTGAGTTTACCTCGATGACTGCCCACGTCCATCAAAGGCACACTTGGGAGAGCAAAGACGGACAGAGCTCGGGCTACAGGGAACACCTTGGTAGTAATAACTAACGGCCTGGGCAGGTATTGTGAATGTTGTCTCCTTCCCCCCAGAGAAGAGGTACCATTGAGTCGGGTACCTCCCTCGACCCGGCCCGGGCCAATCTTCAACGATTCACTAGAAATGCGTTACATCCGCCCTATAAACGGCATCCGGGGCGAGGTACCGACCTGCCTAGAAGAGACTGACTTTGCAGAGTACATCGGCTGGGGTACATGTGTCGGCTGGATTGCCCATTTCCTGTAGCACCTAAGAAGACCTTACTCCATATCTTACCTACTATGTGTTCAGTAATTTGTACCATGCCGTGAGGTGCGGTACTTTGCCATATGTATGGGAACGCACCATACCATAGGGAAGGTACAAACTGAGCCCGTAGCGCACCTGCCAACACGTGTGTGACGCCCAAACCAAACCAAGTTGCCGGCTGGCGCCCACTCTCCTGCACGTTGAAAGTGGTCCCGTCCCCACGAGGTGACTTCCACTTTTGATTGATTGATGATTTGACCGGGCTACTCCTTCCCTCCCTCTCTCCTTTCCGCCCTGGAATTTTCTCCCCCCCCAAATCGTACCTCGCCCCATCGATATTGATTCACGCTCGTCAACTTCGCCTCTTCTCCCTCTTTCTCTTCCCTCCCTCTTCCGACCCCCTCCTTTATTCTCTTTGGTTCAGACAGTTTGTCTGTTGGTTTTACAGCGGCTCCGCGGCGTCGACTGCATATCCCCATCCGAGATTTATTTTCTTCATTTTGCGCTTCCGGCTTCGCTCCCTCCGCACCCCCGAAATTTCGCGTGTGCCTTTTCCGACTCGAGCGGCCCGCGACCCTTTGAGACGATACCTTAGCTGTCGACGACGAAGAACTCTTCCTGTTAAGGTGAGTCAAATTTTATGGTACAGGCGAACTTGGAATCGAGCGATTTTGTGAAAGTGTTGCGACGGAGCCTCGCAGGGCTTTTGTGGTTCTTGTTGGATCCTCCTGTCTCAGATGGTCGACACATCACATCTTGATGTCGGCCACAGACGGCAGCTTCCACTACCACCCTCAACTTCTTCGTCGCATCGCGCTCCGACCTGACCGTCGCATTCTGTCGCCACCTGATGATCGCGTTCCAGATACTAATCCCATCTGTTTGAATAGATCAGTTCTGTCCCCGAAACATAAGCGTTTAGACAGCCAAACTCGCTGTTGTGTCATCTCGATTTCCTCAACTCGACGCTGGTCTCCAAAAGACAGTTGCCATGTCCTACTACGATAACCCCCAGTCCCAGTGGTCGGCCCCTGCCGCCGCTTCTGCATCTGCTCCGGCACAGAACAACTGGGATCATCAGCATACGGGCTCGACCACTCCTGTGCGGGCTGGTACGTTCAGTTTTGAAATCCCAGCGCAGCTCCCTCAACTAATTGCGTTTTATCAACAGGTGCCAGTGGCCCCCAGCCTCAAGACGATTACGCCTTTTCGTATCAGTTCGATGGTATGTCTTGGGATCTAACGCTGCGATATTTTCGAGCCGCCTCCCCGGTACGCCGACATAGAACGATGCCCCCATCGATTCGATCTATATGGCCGATTTGGGTGATGACGGTTCGGGATGGAGCAGGAAGGAGGCGCATCGAATGCTAACGAATATCTCCGCCGTAGAGGTCGACCGAGCTTATGAGAACTTGCAAAAATCCGGCAAGGGATATGGAATGGGTGGCCGACGTGAGTTATTTGCCCTTCTTCGAACCAGCCCTGCTAGGTTTCCCCCCAGATCTTGGTGAGTAGACTGGGACTGGCGGGCGACATGGACGCCCCGACTAACCTTCACCGCTCGTAGATGGACGAACCGCTCATGGCGCTGGTCCCCGCCCTCATTCCGTGAACAACTTCGATGACACCCGTGGCTCTCAGGGCCCCAACCTGCAGAATTTCTATGCCAACCAACGCCACCAGCCTTCCAGAGGCTCCAGCGAGGCGGAGCAGGTCATGCAGGCGAAGAGAAGGATGGCAGCTCAGCGGGAGCGAGAGCTCCGAAACCTGCACACGGAGCAGCAATACCAGCGAAGTAGGCCTCCCTCTACTGTATAGCACTTCCTACTATCGCAAAGAAAAAGAGCACAAATAGAAAAAATTCTGGCCATGGGTGGCTCAGTATGCCGTCACTAGACGCTGCCCATGCTTTTACTTTCTTCCCTTCAAACAATTTTTTTCTGAACAGCACTCCTGTAATCGATTCTGTTTCCGTTGAGCTTTGGCTAACAGATTTTCTACGTAGCTGTCCTTTCTGATATGTCCCTCGGAAGCAACAATAGCAGCAGCAACAGCAACAATAACAGCAACAACAACAACAACAACAACAATAACAATAGCGCCAGCAACAGCAGCAACAGCAACAGCAAGCACATGTCTGAAGAGGAGACGCGAGAGCTGATCGCCCGCCAGCGCAGCGCTCTGTACGGTGAGGGTCCTTTCGCGGACAAGAGCAGCTATGTCGATGAGACTGGCACTGTTCGAACTGGTGCTCCTGGTACTGTTGGTAGCGGTCCCTCTAGCATCCGTGGCCACTCGCCTCTGGCCTTCGATAGCATCGGCCGTGTCCCCCCTGCTGAGGCTGGTACTCCTGGCTCTGAGAATGGTCCTTCTATGGAGCCTACCTCTCGCCCCCAGAGCACCGTCAGCCCCCAGACCGGGGTGCCCACAAACAAAGTCTTTGATAACGCCGTCGGACCCCAGAGCCGAACCAGCACTTCCAGCCCTACTGGCGGATCCCCTCCACGTGACCTGGCTCCTGGATCGAAACCAGGTCAGTCCGGCAACACTGTTGCCCCTATTGGCACACGACCCTCGGGCACTCCTGCCAACGCGGCCTCGTCCAAGCGCTCAACCACTCCCCTTGCCTCTCCCGGGGGCTGGGGTCGTGGTAACGGCGTTTGGGGTCAGTCCTCTGGTCTCGGTGCCCCTGCTAGCGTTTGGGGTTAAGAGCATAAAGATTCCCAGAGCCCAGTCTGTAAACTGGGACTGAGGCGTTGTGGTTGCATGGGACAAGGCGCTGAGGCAAGGGATCCTTTGGTGTTGTCATGGTCAGATGGTCTGGTTTAGGCGGAAACTGGGTGCTGGTACTTCTCGCTCTTACTTGCCTGTTGGGCAAGAATGATGACATTTTCGGGCAAGGAAGGAAGGGAAAAAAAGATGCTCTATCACTGCTAGGGTCCGGTTGGAGCTGGATGGTCTGATTAGGTGAAACGGTATGGAAGGGAAGGCATCCGCGAAGGAGTTGAGATCTTTTATCTTTGTTTTTGGTCTGGTTGCTCGCTTGGAATGGTTCAAATTGGAGTTGCATTCATCGTCACACAGGGCGTCTACAAGTTCGGGGTGTCGATTTCTGCATGCATGGGCAACGGAATGGGAGATGGAGAGGGTCGTTGTCTAGTTTTCGGATGGTATGGAAACTCTTGGGATTAACTCGGAACGGAACTTGGGAGGCATGGTGCCTACGGCGCTCGTCATCATTGTGGGACTAGCAACGTCCCGGTGGTCAACAAATACCCCATACGGAGCGGACATGGAGGCGTTTACCAAGGCTTCCTCAGGGCAAGCCTGTGAATCGACTGCAACATCTACAAGCATTCTCGGGAGTGGCGTGATCGGAGTCTTCGATCGACGTGTTTGATTTGTTGGCGCGCGCAGACGGGACCATAGGAATGGTTATATTGGACGATTTGTCAACCCTCAACTCCTGCAAGAAAAAACACAAACTTTGGAATTTGATACATGGAAAAAACAAAAAACTCAAATAATACCTGAAAAAAAGGCATCGAAAGGGGTTTGGGGTGGATTTCCTAGGGATGGTTTTCTCAGGGTTTTCTTATATTTCTTTGCGTCTTTTGCTTGATTTTGGATGGGTTCGGATCAGGCTTGGGTTTAGGGGTTAGGTTTTATATAGCTTGTTCGGTTAGGCAACGGTATGTTCTCGCGCTCTCAGGAGGTCATTTGAAGTGTGATGGGCATTTTGGGGATAGTATTAGGCAGGGTTGAGGGTAATCTCGCGAAGGTGGCATACATAGGAAGGCTAAACTACTGGGAAGAATTTGTGTTGCAGGGGACAATAATCTGAGTTTGTTGCAGAAAATGATTGAGATGCTGATGCGTCTCTCACGGGAAAGGGGGGAAAGGGGTTTCCGGTATAAGAGATTTAAATAGTGAATCACTCAGCTCGAAGGGATTACGCGGAAGTATTGGCTCGGTCCGGGGAGAAAGCCGCTTGGTGTGGGGTGTCAAGTGTGGAGTTGTCCCCGGAGTCTCTTACTGATGACGATGTCCGATGATGAGGGGGAACCGGACCGCATCTTTTAAAGGGCCTCAATACTCGTCTTAAGTAGGTTACATTTGTTGCTGGAATCGTTTAACAAATTAATACCGAAAAACTCTTCGGGATACACAAGATGACTCAGTTCGATGACCAAAAGGCCTACGTCGAGCAGGAAGCCACCGTCTTCTTCGACGATGGTCGTGAGATTGAGCTGCTGCATTATGTCTATAGCCAACCCAACATTGACGAGCTTCGCGGCTCACCCGAGAAGATTCTCGCTGTGATTGACGAGTATGCCAGGACGAAGAAGTATCTCATGAATGTCGGAGAGGACAAGGGCAAGATTGTGACGGATCTGATTAAGGAGGTCAAGCCGAGGACAATGGTGGGTGTTCCAGCCGATAGCCCGAGTGACATTCATGCTCACACTGAGGCAGGTTGAGCTTGGTGGATACATTGGATACTCGACTCTTCTGTTCGGCTCCACGCTTCGCAAGGTTGATGGCGTCCGGTACTGGAGTCTTGAGCGCAACCCTGAGTTCGCAGCAGTCATCACATCGCTCATTGACCTTGCCGGCCTCAGCGACACGGTCAAAGTCGTCGTCGGCCCCAGTGACGCCTCCTTGCGTCGTTTGCACAAAGAAGGTGCCCTGTCCAACATCGACCTTATGTTTCTGGATCACTACAAACCTGCGTACTTGTACGACCTGAAGCTCTGCGAGCAGCTGCGTCTCGTGCGGCCAGGGAGCGTGCTCGCGGCGGATAATGTCATCAAGCCGGGAAACCCGCCGTACTTGGCTTATGTGCGCAGCAGCGTGACCGAGAAGCGAGCGGCACTGGGAACAGTGGCAGGACCAGGAACAGAGGCGTTTTCGGAGAGGACGGCGAAGCAGTATGCCAAGAGAGAGGGTGAGGAGCGGCTGGATGACGAGGTGAAGGGTGATCCAGGGCTGGTATATCAAAGCGTGTTGATCAACAGCTTCGAGCCGACAGGAGTTCCGGTAAGCCTCTATGCTCCCAAGTCTGACATTTGTGTGACGAGGGAAAACTGATGTGGGAGATAGGACGGCGTTGAGATTACGAGATGTGTTGGAAGGGAGGAGTGGGTTGAGAAGGTATGATGTAAGGTGGACATCAACGGCCGAAAAAACTAATAAATGAATGGGAATAGAAATTAAACACCAAGAATTCGCCCAAGCTGTAGTGTTTTACGTCGTAACTTGTCTTGCATGTTCTGCTTCCGCCCTGGCGTGTGCGAAAAGGTGATTTTTTTTTTGGTCGTGTCAAGAGAAGCGGGAAGAGAACGAAGAATGGCCAGGTCACTCGCACAATTGTTCAATATGAAGACGTCCTCATTGTCCTTTTTTTTTTTACTTTACGACGAAAACCGTGCCTATGTACTCATGCAAAAAGAGATACTTAACACTGGCGGTAATTCACGTTACTGCTAATCCATCCATTCCAACTTCGGCATCCCAAAGTAATACAAAACACGTGGGCCTTTTCTAACCGTGTTCCTGTTCTAGCTTCAAAGGGGTGCGGATACGGAAATCTGATGATATTGACCTTTCATGATTTGTCTATTTATTTGATTATTTGTATCTTTTTTCCTGCTAAGTAATATTCCACCTTGGCACCAAACAAAAACATAAACAAAAATTTAAAAAAAAGGGGATTTACCTTGTGAAGCTATCATAGAAACGTCCTTCATTATAAAATCACTACATAACGCCTCCCAAATCCGTCCATGGTTGATTTCATCATTATTCCAGTAGCAACTCCTCGCGCCATGGGTATCAGCGGCCTGAATGCCACAGCCCGGCCCTATGTGTCCCAATCTCTCTCCTACTCATCCTCCTCTTCATATGTATAGGATATGCTCTGTCGGACGGAGGCCTGTCAATATATCCAACACTGTGACGCCGTGCCCGAAAAAAAAGAAACGTAAGTCTTTACAATTATTTACCATCTCTGCTCTCTCCTGAAGTATCTCCTTTCCCCTTCAGGAGGCCGACCCGTCTGTCGTGCTCGCTTCGGAGCTGCTTCTCCCCTGTCAGGACCAACGTCTTATCTTCAAGACTCTCAACCAGCGCCAGGTCACCGACTCGAAACTTCTCCCGCAGGCCCTCGACGCCGAGAGGGGGACCAGAGATTGGTGATTCAACTGATTTAATAGCCTCCTCGGGCCACAAAATCCTTCTCGCCTCCTCCTCAGTTAGAGGGGGTTCATCAATCTCCTCCGTCTTAGTGATGATCGGGTTCTTGGGTGAGACCACCGTTGCTGACGATGTTTGGTCCGCGGCAGTCTGACGCGGTGTTGTCGGCGAGCCGACACTGGTGGATCGTGCTGTTGAAGTCTCAGATGAAAGTCGCCGAGTCTGTGTGGGGCTTCCAGTCCGGATCGCTTGCAGTTCCGATGATCGTCGCCGATCCGTGCCCCGTGAAAATGAATCTCGTCCCACCGCCGATCGGTCTACGGAGGGTGCCAAGGTCGAGTATAGGCTCATATCGTCATCCAAATCCGAATAATCAGCATCATCGTCGTCGTCATCGTCGCTATGAAGAGTCAATCCATCTGCAACATCTGCAGGGGTTGTCTTCAAAACGTCCGATTCAGTCTTGAGAACCTTCTCCTCGGCATTTGTGACACTCAAGGGTAAGGGTTGTCGCAATGTTCCCGTCCGCCTCCGGTCCATTCGCAGAATATTGCGCATAAGGAACAATTCGTGCTTCTTGTAAGTTTCGAAGAATGCCCTGTTGGTCATAGCCGCAGCGTGTAAATCGTCAAGCTCGCCAATTTCACACATTATTCGTAACCTGATACTCTCGGGGAATTCCGTTGCAACAGTATATGCCTTATCGGGGGCGGCCATACGTCCGAGACCCTTGTTGAGCTGAGTCTGTGGCTCTCCTTCTCGGTGCTTTGACAGCGCCCAACCGTGGCTCTTGCCGCTGATATCGAAGAGGGTCAATCCTAACACACTATTGTAAATATCGCTGATAGCTGCCCGAAATGCTGGGCTCGGGTCACAGACACCCCTATGGACCGGAGTTGGTGGAGTTGGTATCCTTCTGAGAGTGTCCACGATCTGTGCTAGACTTCTGGCGGGAGGCTGTGTTTCAGGCAGATGGGATAGAACATTAGGTCGCAGGAGGTGAGGTAAAAGGCTCATCTCGCTGTACACCAGCATCAGCCAGCCCAGATTCGTCGCATCACACCAGTGGCTACCCTTCGGGCATCTTGGCGTGCTAGTAAGAGGCGTAGCAGTCACGTTAGTCGTGCTCCGAGGGTCTGTCGCCGGTAGAGCATCCAGCTCCTCGGTTGGAGTACCACTTGGGGGGCGAAGATATTCCTGGGTGGTGCTGACACAACACGCATGGACCTGAGCAACCTTGGCACACCTCACCGCCCAGATCTTGTTCTTAATCTTCTGTGGCCACGGCTTTGTCTGCAGTTCCTTCTCGTCCACAAGATTGAGGATGGCAGTCTTGGACATGCGGGAGAAAAGCTGTCGGAGACCAAATGCATAACTAATAACCAAGAGACCGTCAGGCATGTCATCTGCGCCCTTATGCATCCACTGGGGTAGCCATCGGTGTTCTACGATCAATTCCAGCGGTGATGTGCATTTGTACTTCATACAGCACTCTGCAATCGCAACGAACTGCTCAAATGTGACCTCGCGGGGTACCTTTTCGTTGTGCATGTGAGCGGCATGGAGGAGAATCTCGAGCGAGTTCAACCGATTCAACTCTCGTTGAGGCATACGGTAGAGTCTTGCTTCAGTTCCATCTTTGCAGACATATCTGGTGGGAGGAGGAGGCAGTTGGGGCGCAATGTCGTCATCATCGTACAGTTGCAGACTGCTAGCGCGGCCGGCAAACATGCGTGCGAAGATTGGAGACGTCTCACTCAGCATCTGAGATGTGACCCGGAATCGGAGAGCCGGGTCGTTGGGGGATGACTCAGGAGAAATATTGGCGAACTCAAGGATCACATCACCTCGAGGGGCGATAGCAAATTCTTCAAGGGTGCGATCAGGGGAGATACCCGACTCAGCAGCTTGCAGCAGTTGCCGAACCTCCAGCAACTCCTGCTTCACCCTTTCAAAATTACGAAAGCGGATCTCATACCGGGGGAACTACACCACACAGGTCAGCAAACATTCGATCTTACCTGTCAGATTTGGGGGGACGTACAAATTGAGGATCTGCCGACATCACCCGAGTCACGCTAGCATTGCGCATACGAAGAACAGCATCTTTCCGGAAGCGTTTGCTCGCGAAAAGAGCGTCGATCATCTCCTGAGTGGCATCACGCTCATAACTCCGGTAAGTATCGGCCAGACTAATCATGAAAGCCTCAGTCAAGGCCTCAAGATACGTCTTCCAGTCGCGAATAGCATTTAACCAAGCATCATTGTTCAGAGGCTCTTTCACTGCGCTTCCGGACACAACTTCAGCGAGACTTCTACCACTGAACGAGCTCCTAGTATCAAATATGGCCCCGGGGCTCTGGGGAGGGTCAATAGACGAGTCCCGGCGCCGGAGGGCCTCGGTGCTGCTCGTACCGTCTCGATTTCGGCGAAGAGCGTCTTGAAGAATAAGGCGACACAGACTAGAACATTGATCCTTGACTTTGATGAGTTCCTTGTACGCAGCATCGACATGGTGAGGGCTAGAAGGACCGGCGCGCATGCGCTGAACGATAGTCTGGAGCTGGCGAATATTCGATTCGGAACTTTCGAGTAATACATTGGCATGGGAATCGGGTGATTTGGGGTGGAGAGAGTCATTCTCAGTTTCGGAGGGAGTGGTGTGGAGTTTGCTCTATAATCGAGATTGATTAGTCGTTTGGTTGGACATGACTAGGCGGGTGACATGTTGACATACCGACCACTTCTCCTCTTTGTTAGCAACAGAGATGCTCGAGATCTTGCGAAGGGCAGAACCAAAGCGCCACATCTTGGCGCTGGCAGGCGCGCCGGCGCTCTCGGGGGTGCTCTTCTGGACCATGTCTGACCTCATGGAGGGGCCGTCTCGGCTGTGGTGATTCTCGCGGTGCTCAGAGTGGGCAGAATCGGATTCGGTTCTTTTGCGGGATAGCATCAGGCCGCGATGAACACAGCGTCAGTGTCAAGGGTGGACTCGAGCATGGTAGCCACTGTGAGGATGCGAGGCCCCTCGACAGAACGAGGGCAGCCGGGCGGGGAGGTTGGACAGTTGGATATTTGCGGTTGCCGGTTGCGCGATCGTAGTTGTCGGCGTAGGGTTGATGGTAGGGTCGAGTTTAGGAGTGAGGTTCTGATTGTGGTGAAGCGAGGTCAGGATTCAACTCGAGATGTCGGTGGTACGGAGAACTAGAACAATGACGTCTCGGGGCCGGGAGGTGAATCACAGGTCGCAAAGTCGTGGGCCGAAGCGTCCGTGGGGCGGAAGCCGAGGTTGAGGGTGGCCAAGAAGAGAGAGGATGGCGAGATGAAGTCGAGACGGAGGAGAGGAGGATTGACTGGAAAGGTGAGGTGGTGTGTGGCAGGAGAGTCCTACTAGCTAGTCCGAGATCAGTAGACAGACAGGACGGGATTCGGCTATTATGGTCGAGAGCGTCGAAGTGCAGTAGCAGCGCAGTGCCTTTTACGTCGTGCCCTGGCGTCTAGAACTGGAACTGCAGCGAGTGGGGTGGACTGAAGTTTGGGTCGGTCTGGGGGTGGGTGGGTAATAGTGGCGGCGCTGGGGAAGAGGGAAAACCGGGGCAAAGACGGAGGACGGGTCTTTGGGACTTGGGGCGAAACCTCAGGGCTGAACCAGACGAAGAAGGACAACTGCCCTCAGGCTGACTGAGGTGACTTGGCCGAGGTGACTTGGCCGGGGGTATGAAGGCGGCGACTCGTAATCAAACTACAATACGTATAGGCAAGGATCGAGCAGAGAAGTGCACAGGATGGTTGAGAGGAGAAGAGGGGAGGAGAGACGAGGAGGCATGTCGCTCAAACACAGTACTTAGGCCAGGGGTCCAATATGGCTCGTACTGTATAGGTTGCTTTGCGCCGGGCCTGATTTCTGTCGTTACCCATTTCGAGCGAATACTTTTACTACGTCTTTAACCAAGCATCGGTAAATATAAATGTATTGAGTACTTGGTTTAGATAACTGCTGTTTTTATTTATAGAATTTTTGGTCTCACCATAACTGCCGTATCTTCTGAAGATAGACCGTGGTTCTCTGTAAGGGGGTGCTTGTGCTTATTTAACATAGCCCTTTAACTACGAGGTACTGGTATGGCTACGTACAGTGCCGTCAAATCCCCCTCCAGCTGACCGGATTAAACAGGGGATGCAATCCTCTCGATTCGATACCTCCTAGTTCCGAGCGAACAAACATGTGAATCGGAAGAAGCCCAAGATGATTTTCTCCAAAGATGCAGGTATAGATTCAATCATTGAATCAATGGGCCGGACGGAAAGTAAAGCAGAGCTCCAGGTTCCAGGTTCGAGACGGTGTTGTCTTGGTCCCCCAAAACGTGCGCTGGACTTCGTACCGAGTACCTACCTCCATATTAGCGGAGGTGGCAGGGGGAATTTGAGAGAATGCGGGGGAAGCCAGACAGACACATGGAACAGGCATAGGTTTATCACGAGACCATCTTACTCATCCCCAAGGAGGATTTCCATGCCTAATCAAAGCTATCTTATCACGGCTACCACTTAAATACAGTAGGTAATTACACCCCATTCTGGACTCGCACTGCAACTATAAAATATTATTATTTAGCGTAGCCTGGCTACCCTTCCCGTCCCTTCTTGCCGGTCTCATCTCAGCCAAGTCCCCAATGCTAACAAGATAAGCTGGCGGTTTTCGAACCGAATCTACCGCTCTGCTAGTTAGTTACGTAGACTGCCCTGTAGGCTACCGGCACTTCGTGTTGCAGGCTGCACCACAACCAACAACAGGGGGGGGGGGGGGGTTTCAGGAATTCTGCCTCTTAAGACATGACAAAGCGTACATTGACCACTAAAATAGAAATAAGACACGGAACAGTCTCACATGCATGCAGCCTACGTCGTATCCCAGGCAGCTCTGGTTCTTTTACTAGAATAGAATTCAACTGGCCAATCTTGGATTGAATGCCTAACCCAAACTGCGTCACATGTTTCATGATGAATACGAAAATTTGTGTCAACTACCGGTAGTGGCTAATCGGTCTAGCTCCCGACTGCACATCAGCGCACCAAATGTCTCGACAGCGACTAGGCTTCCAAATAAAAACGATGCTGATTCCTCAGATTCCCGACGTCGATCCCAGACGAATAGCCTAGGACTCTTCCTGTGTTCGAGCTGACCAAGGATCTAGGGCAGGCGAGGAGAGATCGGAGATAGCTCGATGGCGTTGTCGCCGCCAGTGACGTTATTGCTCAAGAAATACGAACAAAGTGCCAGGTATCATCTTAAGGCAGCCGCCGTTAAACTCGCAGTGGGTGGTTACGACGGTCTTAGTGAACAAAATTGAAAGATGTCAAATTTATTTCTTATTCGGCTACTACGTCTAAATTGGATGTAAGAGCCCCTGTGGGTAGTCGATGGTGGCATTTTGGGAGCACAGCAGAATATACTACCGTAGAATGGCTATACACAGGTCAGTCGCCAACACTGACTCGACTCATTTAGAACATTATTGCAATCTCCAAGAGTGGATTTTCAAGATCTGTTGGTTTATCATAGGTCATTTCCATTCGGCAATCCGTTCTATTCTATCCTTCTATCCCATCATAACATCCCCATTAGCCGTCACTCCCCCTTTCCGAAAACAAATACAACCCTCCCCTTCTTCCCCGAATTCCACTCGCTCTCCACATCTTCGATCTTCACCTCCCTCACATCTGCCTCCTTCACACCCACCAACACTCCCAACATGCCCACCTGCTCCTTGCTCAACTCCGCGACGGTCCACGCCCCCGGGCCGGAGCCCCGCACCGTCACGTCCCGCTGCCGCAGCCCCGCCGCCGGGACCGCACCCTCCAGCCCAGCTAGCGAACCGATCTGCACCCACGTGATTGGTGTCGTGGCCAGGCGTGTCGTGGAGGACGAGAGGTAAGCATTAATCCATGGCCCATAGAGATAGTCGAGGACGACGTCTACTTCTGCAGCGCTAGTAAAGTCCGTGTCGGTGGGCGTGTCCTTGAGAATGATGATGTCGTCGAGACCGAGCGCTTTCAGGGCGGCTTCATTCCTCGCGGCGCCGATGATGCGCGTGGCCCCGAGTATGCGGGCGACCTTGATGGCGATCTTCCCACTTGCACTCGTCGCTCCCAGAATGAGAACAGCCCAGTCCTTCTTCTCCCCGTTCTTGATAAAGTCAACCCTCTTTCTCAACGCCATCCAACTGCTCATGACGGGATTCATCAACCCCGCCGCCTGAACTGGATCCACTCCCTCGGGAATCTCAGTAATGTTCTCCTTGGGCACATTGACAATCTCACTGAAGCTCCCTGCGCCTGCGAGGTCGCTCATTGTGCTAAAGAACACGAGCTTCCCGGTGTTGACGTCAACGCCGGTGCCATCGACGCCAGGGGTGTGAGGCAGGGAACCGGAGGTGTAGTGCTTCCCTGCGGCGCGGATGCGCACGAGCTGGTGAAGCCCAGTTGCGAGAACGCGGATCTGGATGGTGGAAGAAGGGTCAACGGGGGTTGGAGGAGGAGAGGTCTTGACGATTTTGGGGGGGGAACCCCATTCGGTGACTTGGGCCGTGATGATGCTCATGTTTGCTGTACTGCCTGTGTTGGTTGAGACGCGAGAAGTGCTTTGCTGAATTAAAGATTCCAATGATCTCCCCTCAACAGAACATGATCAACTCTTATATACCCCTCTCTCAATGCATGTGCGCTCTCTCATCGCATCATTCCTCCACGACGGGCCCTAAAGCGAAACTAGGTAGGCGTCAATCTCGCCGAGTTTCCACCCACTCAGCCGCTCAGGGTGCCTGATTCGGTGCCTCATTCCGTGCTCCATCTATCAGCGAGATCTTTCTAAGCTATTGGCTGATGACTCATGCTGACGGAACTAGGATACCAGAATCTTTTATCTCTATCCACCAACAATGCATGCATCCCATCCACCTTCCACATACACCTAGATCTCGTATGCCTTCTGGGACGTTGACCAACACCTCCGCGCGGGATCCTTGGAGACCAAGCATTTTAGTGAGACATACCTGCGAAAATTGACGTCATTCTATATGTAAGGCTTAGGAATCTTTTGCAAAGCAGTTTCAAATTTCCATCAATAACTCTTCATAAACCATATTCTAATTGCATCATACGTAAGGTAACTACCGTTATTTCTAAACCTAATACCCAATCCAATCTATCTTGCTGTACCCCTCAACTTCATGTCGTTCTTCGACATCACATGGAACGGGCACTGCCATGCTTTAAGACTTTTAGCTATTTCATCTTCGCGCTCCGTTATATTTGTCCATGCTTTTGTGACATCCATCTAAACCGCTTTGCCTTTTGCCCCCTTTGTAGTCTGTAAGAGATATGAAATGGTGTCCCTTTCCCTCCCAGATGGGCTGCCGCAACGCAGTTGCAAGTGTGTATATATAAAACGCCTCCCCGGCCATGTGTAGAAGACGCCAACGCCGCCCCTCCAACCACCCAACTAGCCATTGATTCATCCGCCCAGCCGTTCATCCATGCGTTTTCCGCTTCCGAGCTTGCCAAAGATTTGCTCACATGCCATCATCGCTGTGGTATAAGTTCGGCAACGCTCATTGCCCCAATCGTACACACATGCTACACCCACTTATATTTTGTTAGCCTGGACGCATCCAGAATAATGTCCAAGTCTTCCGCCCACGCCACCCTGCCCGGAACATTATACATCCACTCATCGGTTGTCCTCCTGAAACAATGTCCCTAGCCATGGTCCGTACTATCCAAGAGACACCGCTTCATGCTGCGGATCAAGGTGTCATCAAGCCCGAGTAAAATGCCGGCAATGCTGCCACACAAATCGTTTGGAGGCGGGTCACTCGTGGTGTCAGTGGTTGGTCGGATTTCACACTCGCCCATAAATCAGCCGCCCTTACGCTCCGACTCATGTATGGGAAGCTGTTCGCCAGCTCCCTGGGCTGAACCATTAAGACCCTTCTTCTTCCCTCTGCCAACAGCTTTTTGCCACCCTCCATCACTTTCACTTTTCGCACCACGAACATGACCATTCTCTCTAATCCCGTTGACACGTTGGGCGAGATTGCCTTGTTTTGGGGCCTTTGGAGATTTGTGACCTTCCTGGGAATCCTGAGTTCTCTCGTCGGATTTGGATGGGGACTTCGCCTTCGTGTTAACCTGCGTGCTGGTCTTCTCTGACTTGAGAGGTCCTTCAGGCCTTCGAACAACCGTTGGTGACGGTGTCCGGGTCTCATAAACTGGTGAGAGATGAGAGAACTCTGGCCCAATTGGACGGTCGATCCGGTGGTCCGAAATAGCGAGGTCAAGGGGAGCAATAATTCCACTCTGTGGTTGTCTAGACATCAGGCGTTGTCGGGTGGATGGCGACAAACGTGGTGCAGTAGGCTCTTGCATGATGTGAGGCGTGTTCATGTAGTACGTGCTCATCATAGCAATACGTTCCCGAAATGAGGACTCATCCGCTGGCGCTGGTGCTGCAGCAGCCGAAGTGGGCGCACTGGAACCATTCACAACAATTGGTGATTGCTCAGGGAGCTGGGTTGGGGAGGCGTCTTGGGTGCCCGAAGACACAGAAGCCGAAGCAGGGCCGTCAATCGGATAACTGGGAACCAAGTTGCTCGTGTTGACACGGAGCGTGTTAGTATCGAAACTTAAATTTACTGAATCATCCGATGCATTGCTCTCCGTTCCAGAGGCTTGTCGCGGGCTAGTATTGGTGATGCTTGTCTTAAGGCCTGAGCCATTCACAACCAGTGGACGTCCGAGATTTCGACTCTGGCTGCCGGAAAATGGAGCCGCTGCACCAGAAGCAGAAGTGCTTGCTGAGAACGCTCGGGTGTGTCCAAGAGGTGAAGGAGAGCGTGAAGTACGTCGCATCCTGCGGTCGAGAATGGTTTGAGGGAGCTGGTCTGTTGATAACCGACGTCGTCCCGGACTTGATGATTGACTCGAAAGATCGCCGAAGGCGATGCCATTTGAAGTTGCTTGCGGCTGCTGTGTCTGTTTACCCGGGCTTGAGTTCTCTTTCAAGTAAAATGCATTGTATTTGCCCTCATCTGAATGTGGTGAGTCGGCGTGGGCTTTGGGAGTTTCATCAGAATCGGCGTCATCGGACATGAAGCTTGGAATTGGGACGCCGTTCTTCAATGGGACATTCCCATTCACTGGCGCGCTTCCAAAGTACCCACCAGCAGGTTGATTAGAGGACGGCGACCGGGATGCCGGTTGCGAGTGTGACCTTAACGAGCTACTCGATGTGGAGACACCTGTTTCATCCGTCACAACCGAGCGCTGCAGAGAACGCCGAAAGTCTTGATTTGTACCATTTGTAACTGCCGCAGGCGAGGACGGATACGTCCCATAAGGAGTCCCAACTTGAGGAAAAAATGAAGAGCCAAGTCCCATGGGGTAAAGAGCATATACATCGGGCTGCAGAGGAGCACTAAGGGGGGCGTTATCGAACGAGTTGGTCCGAGATCGATCCGAATTCTGCTGCTGGGCGGAACTGGCGCTTGTAGACATTCTTTGTTGTTGGTTCATGGCTTGATGCTGCATGAATGCCGGGTTTTGGGCATACAAGTGCAGTTGCTGCTGCATATGCACCTGATGAAAGGCCATTTGAGTTACCAGATCCTGCTGCGTATACGGAACCCTGAATTGTGGGTTTTGGTACCACTGCATCTCCTGTGGCATGTTGGCTGGTTGCATGAACATGTTATTGGCATCATAAGTGGCAACGCTCGATGACGCTCTTCGGTTTGCGTTATTGTTCCGATGAAAGTTGTTAGTATGTCTCCCACCCCGATGATTTCCTCGTCCGCCGCGGCCAGAATGAGTTTGGGATGAACTCCGTAGCAAGACAGGGCGAGACTGTGGGGGTGGTCGCGACCAGACGCGCTCCTCCTCCTTCGGAAAGACGTACTGCTCGCATGCCTCTTCAAACTTTGCCACTGATATTAGATCAAATGCACGTCGTAGTTCCGTGTGTAAGCCTCGGAAAGAGTATTCATCCGCAGTATTGCCAAGATTCCGAGAGGTATTAAATGGTTCCTCCACGCAAAGCGAATTGTTGAGAGCTAAGTGCCATTTTTTTTCGGTTTTTATCAGCAGTTTTCCCAGTCGCACAGAGAGAACATGCTTGTCGTAGTCGAACTCGTGCGCATAGAATCGAAAGAACTGGAAGAGAAGCTCAGCCACGGACGACTTGTTCTTGCTACCGAACGTCTCTAGTTTCTTGATATCATCCGCAAAGTCACTCGGTGTGCCATCCGCCCTAGTCAGCTTGTGCGGTGACAGATGCAGAGAAGGAAGGACCGGGGGACTTCGAAGTTGTAAAAAGGCAATAATCAAGCATATCCAGGTATATGAACTCAACGTGCCGCCGAATGCTATGCTGTCATTAGTCTTACTGCCCAATCAGTATGGGTAAAGAGGAGCGTTTACCTGCGTCATTTACTATTCTCCTCCGAGTCCAGTGCTTGATGATCATTGCTAATTGTCGGACTCGAGGGTCGATTTCGACATACGTTCGGACCATTCGTGTGTTCTCGAGTGCAAGGGTATTGTTCACGTTCATGTCGCAGGCAAGGCCCAATTCGGGATCCCAGATCTTGACGATTGGTACTTTAGCCGCAGAAATGCAAACCACTTTCTCCATTCCCCCTGATGACGTTATTAGTCTCGGCTGAGATCAGGAAGGTGCAGGGGATACGTACGTTTTGCCAGGAGGTTGGCAATCATACAGACACCCTCCATATCGGCCCATGGGGTTGTGATACAGATGTCAACTAGAGATAATGTTAGTTACCACATTGCCATGAGTAAGCTTGCGCTTAGCGCATATCGACATACCATCAGAATCATCAGAACAAAGGAGATTCCCCGAGGAGCCAAACAGATGCACCTTGATGTCGTGTCCCGGCCACTCATCATTGAATATCTTCTCCAGCTTCAATACGAGCTTTCTGCGGTTCTCTTCGACTGCGTCCGTTGGCAAGAGTTTCTCAAAGACCTCCCGCATATCAGTCGCTAGCTTCTTTTCTTCCTCCTCCGTCAGCTCCTTCTTGACCGCCTGCAAGTCTTGCTTCTCTAAACGCTCATTGCCGACAGAGTATGGTATTCTTCTCCTCGAATTTATCTGAGCAGTCTCGTATTTGCATCCTCCTAACCGGGGAGGCAAAGGCCGCAATGAAGGCAGAGTGCTGTTGGTTTCGGAATATGCAGAACGGGGAGAATGATTTGTGGTCGCAGTGGGTGAAGGCTCGCGGTCCTCAAATGAGAATTGGCGGGCATGCTGGTGAGGTGTTGAGGGCACAGAGCTGGAGTGAGATTGTCCCTGTGAAGGAGGGGGTCGGCGCGGGAGGTTCTTGGACTGGTCCGCCGCTTGCTTAGGAGGCATCTTGGACGGACCCTCCTTGGAGGTTATGGCCGAGCGGTTCTTTTCTGAATTCTGATGTGACCTGCTCCCATGGCCTCCACCTAAATTTCCCTTTCCAGTGGAACCGTCCTTGAGCGACACCTTGCTAGAAGATCGCGACCTAGGCGCGGCTTGAACGCTTGGGGAGGAAACAACAGGAGGAAGCGGTGGCGTTTGCAGCAAACCGCCTCCTCGAGAGGGCGAAATGAGCCTGTTGTAATGGAGCAGTTGGGCTTGGTATATGGTGGACTGCTGAGGTAAGAGGAGGGGGAGGAAATCGAGATGGGGCTGGTACTGAGCCGCGGCAATGTCGACAAACCGGGAGCCGTCAGGGGTAAGACCAGAAGCGCTGTGGCTGTTCGGACTTGGGGATGAGCTCGTGGTTGTCGTGGTCGCGGTGGTGGTCGTGGTCGTGGTCGTGTTTGTCGTAGAAGTCGTGCCCCAGGGGCCAGGAGAGTAAGGATGTTGGGGTTCGGCCGCAGATATCTGGGTTTCCATATAGAGCGAGCGAGCAAGCCCCGGGACTGCAGTCGGTTGCGGGGAGCAGCAGGCCGGCGTGATGCAATGTCGTGACTTCAGACTTGAGGAGATATTTGATCAATGAAGAAGGGTAAATCCGCGGCAGAATTGGCGAAGAGGGGATCAGTGACGTCGGGAGATTTTTTGAGGACGAAGGCGAGTGCTGTCGGCTCCGCATGCAAAACCAGCCCAATGGCGAGAGAGGACGAGGCTGGACGACAAAGAGAAGGGAATAAAGGACGGAAGGCCAACGGCGAGGCGCTGTTCGAGGCTGGATCGAGACGGCTGCGGGAGGTAGGATCGTCGGTGTGTAGAAGACAAATACCGGGGAACCTGAGGTCAGACGAGACAGGAGCAGGGAACAGCGCCTTCGGCGAGAGGGCGAGGCAAAAGGGAAGAGTCGAAGAAGCCGTTCGGCGTCAGTGCAAGGCAAGACGAGGCGCGGGATAATGATGGATGGAAGAGAATGGGGATATGGTACGGACGGAGGCGCTGTGGGGGGGGGCTGCCAAAAGGGGTGGTTCGGTGCGAGAGACGCCGGGTCGAACGTGCGTGGGGGAGAGACTGAGACAAAGAGGTTTAGAGCGAGGAATCGACGGTTGTGGGAAAAAAAAAGAGCGGGAGAGAAAATGAATAGATCAAAGGATTTAGAGTGACTAGCGAGTAAAGAGTAGCGAAAGGAGCGGCGACTTGTAGAGGGAGAGAAGAAGTGAACGTTCAAGTGCCGTTCGCTCTGGATCGGGGATGGGTAGCGGATGTGGATGTGATGTGGATGTGGATGCAGGTGAGTTGTGCGTGGTTGTGTGTGTGAGAGAGTGAGAGCGAGAAAGGTACAGGCAGTACAGTACAGGACGGGGCAGAGGGGGGCGTGTCTACCCGAAAAGAGATGCACTGTATAGTCCTCCAGTCGGCCGTGTGTGTAGGATTACCGTGTAGGATGGAACGGAGGCAACTGGGTGTGCGCCTTGAACGATTACTTTCTTACCTGATGGGCCCTGACGAAGTACCTACCTCCACGTACGTTCATACATTGATCTATTTGCCATGGTTCAGGTAAGTGCTTAGCTGCCGCAGCTTCTTCTCCTCCTTGGCGGTACCTGTCGCTGCTCTCTCACCTCTCCACAATTACCTCACCACACCGACGGGGGCCGGAGCATGTAAGGTACCTACCTACCTTACCTGGGGAGCGCAATACAGGCGTATTCCCGGGTGTAGAGGGGCCTTTTGGCCTCTATTATTCCGGTACGGGGTTACTGGTCAACTGCACAAGGGGGCGGTGAATTGGAGGGGTCAGCCTCCCCTGCGATCAGGCCCGACTCCTCAAACTCCCACCAAGGTTCTAGTGCCAGTTTCCTCCTCCATTGAATGAAAGGGAAAGGAACTTGGGGACCCGCCCCGCCGACGCCCAGATACAGTGCGACACCGTGCAATGGCGCACCGGTAGTCAACACTTAACCCTCCCACGACCTGCCACAGACCAAGGAGGCGAATAGGCGTTCGAGCCGGGGTGGCGAGCCGGGGGGGAAGGGCCCCACTAGCCAAGACCCCTTCTGGGGCTTCTAGCAGGGCTTCCAGCAGGGCTTCAGCATGGCTTCAGCAGGGCCTCCACAGGGGCTCGAGCTTGAACAGGGCTTCATCATGACCCGGTGCAGCTACCTCCTCAACTGAAGGATGCAGCGATGAAGGGACTAGATGAATGGGTGAATGAGTGAATGATTAAAATGGGCGTGTATCCAGTGCTCACCTCACTTCAGACCTAAGACGAGGAACCATCGTGTTCCGACGAGCCACAGTAAGCAAGCCACAGGGCGAGCCACGAGCGGTATCTGTATTGGTTTTGGGTTCGGGCACCTCACAAGTCCATCACCATAATGCCCATTTCGCTGGCAGCTACGAATTAGTTAGGCAAGTTAGTTAATTAATCCATCCGCGGACAATATCTCAGCTGAATAATTGCCACTGTATGTATTCTCGGCCCATGATTCGGCACAGTGGGGAAATGACCATGGAAAATAGAATGGGGATTGGAACAAGCGGAGGAACAAGCGGAGGAACAAGCCCAAAAACAAACAAAGGGAAAATTAAATCGTCACGCATCGTACAGATGTAGATCCCGATTAAAAACACACTTTCTGCTATACTTTCTCTCCATCAGCCCAAAGTGTAAGTGATATGACGGGTCTCGACTTACAGCTCAGCTCAATTACGAGGAGGGGAAATATACGAAGTGATGAGAGGCAAACCCATTTACTAGGAAGAGAAAGGGCCTTGATGGGTGTCTGGATGGAAGTTATTGGCACTAATCCATAATTATCATGCCTCCCTTTCATGTCCCCTTCACGCCGTGCCATGCCTTGATATGCCACTTGTAATGTCACGTCGGCGAACTTCTCGCCGTTCTATTGCGGCTACGATAAGTTAATGCTATATCACGACGCGATCTCAGTCCCACCCATGCTAATCCGTAACTCACGCGTAAAATAGTTTCCGAGATACGTTCCCCATCTCGTCCCAGCCATCAGACTCCATCTCGTTCGCCCAGAATATCCCTCGGCGGTTCTGGATTCTCGTTGAATGGCATTAGTTATGTACTGCTGCCGCCTCTCCCTAAACTCAAGTGCCTATGCGCTGAGTCGATTCGTCGCCCAAAATCTCCGGTGGCGGCGAGACCCGCGCATGAGTGATGATGACGGCACAAAGCAACCGACTGACCGATCTAGCAACAGCCTTGGGCCAGCTAGCAAAACAAAACAGTAATAACAGCACCAGCACCAGCATCAACGAACAAAATGACCCCGCGCCTCAGGAATTATAGGAGTCATGGACGATTCTGGAGCGTACCAACTGGCATTAACTGGGGTCGCCACCATTTCCCCATATCTCCGTCACTATGATCTTCCCTCAGTAGCAATACTTTTTAGGGCGCGACGAATCCCGCCTCCGCCTGCAGCTCAGTTGCCGCAGCCCCAGATATGTGCTGCAGCGTAGTGGGCTGGAATGTAGAAAAGATGCTGGTGCTTCAGAGGCGAGAGGCATTAACTCCAGGTCCCTTGATGAACTGTCAGTACGTAGAAATGAGTATGACGGTGGGCCGCCCAGTATTTGGCTAGGGTGTCATGATCATTATGGCCATGCCCATGATGACCCCATCTGCACATCAACTTTGCGTTCTTCATTTCAAGGGAGATTAGTATCCATTGAATCTGCACCTAGAAGACCATACACGGTGCAATCACTGATCGAATCTAAAGAAGGCGCTCCGGAGGCACCAGTAGCTCGAAAGCTCGTCCCTAACTCCCAAGCCCGCCTGTGGCCCGTGATCAGAGCCTCCCTATCGGCTGCCATGGGGCCACGAGCCACCAAAAACCCAATCCATCTCTCCGTGTCACCTGGGGCGTCGGCTATCAATACTCAAACGCCTCTCCGTCGATTTCTGGAGCTAAAGCCGAAGGAACGGTGCATGTCGAGACGGAGAGGCGCTCACATTATTGATGATCAGTCGAGAATCCGTCCGCGATTTTGCTTTTCGAGAAAGAATACTGGATACTTTACTTTTTCACTGCTGTGCCAGACGATCCTCATGATCTCTCCAACTCGCACCCATATTCCTGTTAATCTTATTATTGATAGAAGATAGTCACTTAATAATAAAATAATAATAATAATAAATAACCCGCCCATTCAAATAATCGCCAATCATGTACTCCGTATGAGAAATTATCGCGACCTCCCAAGGGTGCCACACTATACTCCAGAATCTAGCGCAGTCCTCTGGTTCCCACCTATTTCCTAATCCGCACGCCGAAACCTGGCCCCCTCCCATTTCCCAGAGTTCCGGGGATCACTAATTACGGTACAGATGTACATTACAGATTACAGCCCTTCAGGATGGCTACGGAGAACCGGCGAATGGCCAAGGGGGCCAAAGGAAGGGCAAAAAAGAACAGGTCAAAAGGAGACAAAAAGGCGGGGGAGTCGAAGAAGACCGCCAAAAGAGAGAAGAGGGGCTGGTAAATCTCGGTTTTGGTTCATTTCTTTTCTGTCTCCTTCTCTCTTCTCTATTTCTCGGGTTTTGTCTCACCCTTTTCCCTTCCATGTCTCTCGTCTTTGTCTTTCCACCGGTCCTCCCCAGATCGTCCGTTCATTCGCTCTCCCTAGCCCAGGTCTTATGCCGAACTTGGTTTCTTCCTTTTACCGGGCTTCCTTCCTTCCGTGTCTCCTTCTATGGAGTTGTGGTCAAAGGATGGCCAGCCGAGCTAGATATTCCAATATGCACCCCCCTTTGGAGACCACCACCAAAAAACAAAGTTGATGCACGCACGATGCGAGATGTCGGTGGGATTATTAAATGCGCATGTTCCATACAGTATCAGTTGGTAGGACTAATAAACAGATCATGGTCAGAACACCAGAGCATCTGGTAAGGTAGCATTGCATTTTATTAACGGGTCATGAATCTGCACGCCCCCATCTTGACATCTCGTTCCCGACCCTCCATACTGAATTCCGCGGAAGGTCTATTGATCTGAGGCCGCGTATAATTTTGTAGACTCAACATCCAGGAATATGAATGGGCAACCAGCCCTTGATTCCCCAAACTTGGCTCCCGCTATTTCTCCCCTTCCCATTTTTCTTACCACTCCCCGTTGCCCAGCCTGTCACGGCCCGCCGGTCGGGGGCGGACCCTCCGCGTCGTATCGAGTGTCCGTGATCTATTCCTGGCACATCGCGCGTCCGTGTTCTTTCGTACTCGATGGATCTCGGCGTTGGCAGCACATTACACCTAGACCCTTAGGCATGCCGCTACCTTAATTTCTATTCTTCTACCGTCTCCTCATCTCATGCCAAGCCCGCTCAAGCGACCTCAGCTCTTTCAGGTCTGCAAGCCACCTCTCAGGTTGGTCATGTGTGTGCTGGTTTCCGATTCTCATTTGCCGCTGGCTACCCTGAGGGCTGCATCTTTATTTTGCACATCCCTACGGAACCAGACGTCATGTACCACGTCTTCTTTCAGACATGACAAACTACTGTAGGCCCGTTGCCGTGAGCCCGACTGGGAGCACGAATAATGTAAGGCACAGTGCGAGGCTGTATTTTAAACTCTCATCAGGTCTTCTTTATTAAGCTTACATTCATTACAGCGCGGGACTGAAGTCTGTAACACGAGCTGACCATGCTGACTGTCTAAAACCTGAGATGCCGTCACCTCGGCCCGGATAAAGGCCGCTGAGTGAGGGCTATCAGACGACTACTTTGAATCCCAAAAAGGCTTTTGCATACATTCCGCTTTCCTCGTAAGCTCTGCGGCATCAGCCTTGGGCGATGCAACATAACGTATCTAATCCTCCCAATGTAGCTCTCCTGATCACATTTTGTTTTCTATTGCTACCTCGTTTTCCCCTTTCTCAATCGAACCAACTCAGATGAACCGCTTCAACTATCGACCGCAAACAGGAAGGGAAACAAGCAACTGCATCATGCACGTTCGGCCAAGTCGCGTGAGCCTGTACGAGGCAAGGGTTTAGCAGCGGCAATTTATATTCCGCGGGGTACCCTCCAACCGGCAGCGACGGCAACACAAAGCTGCGCCTGTGTGCCGTAATTTAGGCAATATAGAATGGTCTAGAAATAAGGCAGGAGTGGCCTGTTTAATAGTATACAGGGTTGCTTGCTTGTGTTAGATGCTAACACATGATCTCAGGCCTGGCTCCCTGAGATGAGAAAGAATGTACACCGTTGGAAATGCGAAAACATGATGGATCAATAACCGAATCAAATCGCAAACTGTTTAGTATGTGGTCGCACACCCAATGGCCAAGCCGCCATCAGATAAAACGAACAATCCTCGTGAGCGTTTCCTTTGAGTCACACCTCAGCCAGCCGGATAACCTCTCTCATACTATTTGGTACAGATGTCTCCCGTATCCCGCATAGCCACTTACAAGTCACATGGTTTGTCGATCAATTTTAACATTCCCGTGATCGCTAGCAGATCCCTCATACCACATGCCCCTCGATTTTCGGTGAGACATTTCGTCGTTCAGTCATAGCCTTACTTTTTGGTTCCTGACAAGTTCACCCTCGCGTAAGCAATGGTTATCACAGGATACATCTTTTCTTGGGAAACTGTGTGTAAAGCAATCCATCTCGTATATATATAATCTATTTCTGTAGGATAGGAATCGAAAGGATAGAAATAGCATGGATTAATAGCACCCGTCTATAACTTATCTCAGGGGATGAAGCTATCTCAGATAACTTATATGATTATGAGAAGTAAATAGAAAGAATTATTCTCTAAATTTTGAAATAAACCTAAAATTATTCATATATTTTTCTTAATTGCCCTTCAATTTTACACTAAATGTTTTATATCTGTATTTTCCTTTTCACCAGGTACTCCAGCTGTTGCGATCTGAAGGAAAGCGGGGCATCTATGAAGGCGAAGCGAAGCCTTGGAGGTCAACAATATCAGGAGCACGTAGAAGACCACACCTTTCTGCCTATGTCTAGCACTCAACCTGTTACTTTTCCCTCTATCTCTGCTCTGTCCCTCGCGAAGTGCTGCCGCTTGACCCGTGACACCAGAGTTGCATTCACACCCAGAAGAGGTGCCTTGAATACGCAGTCTCTTGCTTTATCATCCATTCAGTGACACAATTCTTTACTTAGTTCACTTCACGTAAGGCCATTTAGTTAAGGCTAGCCAAACCAGAGCAGCCCTAATATGGGGAACCCACACATAGCCCATTCGGCGCAAAGGGAGCCTAGGAAGGCTGTTGCCCCATTCCCTAGCCTCTTTCCTTTTTCCTTTCCAAGTCAGGATTAAGCTGTTCGAGTGTAGCCCAGAACTTCCAGAATACCACAAAGGTGGCTCGGCTCACAAGGGCGAGTCGGTGGTATTTTAGCTCAGAATCATATTGAATCTCTCAGAATGACATAGCAGGAGGTTCCCAAACTCCAACATATATTTCAGGCGATCACGAATAGGCTGGTTCATTACCGGTAGATGAATGAGGCTAGCATTTACCTCATTCAGAAACCCTTCCTGCAGGGTGCTTTGTAGTCTAAACCCTGCAAACGCAAGCATTTATTGTGAAGTATACGTATGGGAAATATGGGGTGGATCTTACAAAACGTCTACCAATTGTGAGTTTCTCGTTATTTTGCGGTAAGTCGGAACAATCAGTGCGTACAAAAGCCGTGTTTGCATAGGCCTTTCCAAACCGTAATTCTTCCAGAGCAACACTCAAAGTTGAATATGGGTATCTATTGGGAGCTGGGTCAAGTTTCGCGATTGTTGAAGTGTTCTGGTGATTTGCCCTTTGTTTAGCATCGGCTTTCGAAGCAGCCTACCGCATACAATGGCAAACAGGGAAGCCAGAAACTGCAGGGGGGGGGGAGAAACGATGTATCAGTGGTTGTAATTTTCATGGACTCAGAGTCATCTTTGAGTTACTTCCAACGAATTTATCGAGTGGCCACCGCCTTTGCGACCTTGACTATTAATACCCAGAGGAAAGGTATAACCATATTTCTTATGATAGAACAGAAACCTCCCTAACTGCGCGATGATAGGTTATTTCTTTAATCTGCCCTCATGCTCCACCTTAAACATTTTGGTCCTGAGAAGGATAAAAGGAGTCTGGGTGGTAAGCATGAACTTTTGATTAATGAAATTGAGTGTTCACAAAATGAATATGTTCGGTGCGGGTATCGATGTATGTGGCAAGTTGCAGTGGTGCTCACTAATATGCAAATGTTGAAGGAATCAAGCTGCACCCAGCCAATTATCATCTATGGCGAATGCAAGAACACTTTGGCATCCAGAAGGGAGCCATCTTGTGTGAGGAAAAGTTTATCGTATAATGAGCCCGGGACCACGGCATACTATGCTGACTTTTATTCAAGGCTCGTCCCGCTCCGTATATATACTCTTAGGGGAAACTTCGCCTTCTAAATTAGAGATCCTAGGGACGGCGAGACATTAAGGGGGAATCTTTTTCCATGCATAGCTACGAGCATCGCCCCTTATGTTGGGAGAAGCTTTCGCTGTGACTTTGTTCCCAACAACCCATCCTTAGGACTCGTAGGTTAGGTAGCCCCGGTGAAGGCTTGCCAAGCTTCTTGAGCCACACGATGACCGGAATCCAGATACAGGTTATTGTATTTTCAGTATTGGCAAAACCAAAAGGTTGTGAGTATAGAAAACCTTTTCCCAAATGTCGTCCTCGACCAAGCCACTCGGATAGTCCCAAGCCACTCGACAATTTCTAACGTCTCAACCATCATTGGGTTCTTTCTTTATTACTCAGATGACAAACAACGGACCCTAGATCAATTCCGCCTAAATTTGCCGCAAGGCTTCATAATCTTACACCCGTCAGCAAGATGTGGGTGGGATTTACCATGTCTGACATCAGATGCCCCCTTGCTAACGACCGCGGAGTCTACCCTGCCAATGCCATGCGCAGAAGACTTGGCGGCAGACGAGGATATGTTGCTCCATAGGAAGCTTGCATAGTAACTCTCCTCTCGACAGTACCAGAGGAGTCAGTCGACAACGCGGCTGCACTAAACAGGGGTTTCGGGAACTTACGACCACGGGAGGAAGGGGATTATCGTGATGTGGAGTCTCTGGAGATAAATCGTTGTTTTTGTTGTGGTTGTGGTTGTTGTTGTTGTTGTTGTTGTTGTTGTTGCCAGTTCTTTTTGATTTGTGATGCCAGCATGACTGAGACATGACATGCATCATGGATCATGGGTGAGGGCAGATCTGTGGCTGGTGGATCTACGGAGTTAGATGGCGACGAGATGTAGTTAAAAGATGCATCATTGTGGGGAGTTTTTTTCATCCAATTTCAAGGGATTCTTTTTCCAGGTGTCTCTGAATCTCTTCGGTGCCTTTGTTAATCGATCAATTCTTTCCTCAAAGCTGAATTGTGCAATTCTCCATAAGGACTGATCTTGACTCAGCCGCCATCATGACATCTCCTGTCCTCCTCATTTTCAAGGGCCTCCCCCCTGCCCCTCAGATCGCCCGCTGCAAGGCTCCCATGAGGGCCCCCGTAATCCTCCCCAGCTGTGATCTAGCCCCCTGAACAAGCCCACAGCGCACTAATCAACCCCCTGCTGGACCCTCCAGACTGTCGCTCGAAGCCCCATAGCGCCAGAGTATGGGGCGCAGTTCTACCATTCGTCATCCTCAAGCTTGAGGCCTTTCCGCTCATGGTTCAAAACAGGAGCCCCTTTTCAACCCAAACTCCAGGCCGAATCTCGGTGGCCCAAACCCGGATCGCATCAAGCACGTTGCGTGTTTGTTGTTCAGTTCAACCACCTCACACTCTTTTTTTTTTCTCTCTTTTTCTCTCTCATTTGTTTCGCCATTGCTCCTTTGCTCTACCCTACCGTTCCATGTTCGTTGCTGCTATCCCAGTCTCGTGATATCTGAATCTTTCACCATCCCTGTTCGTTAAATATCTTCAATGCTGTCAGGTTTAACGACCAAGTTGGCCCTCAAAAAGGCCGGCCTCCCCAGCAATGCCTTGGACTTCTCCGGCCCGGCCCGCACTCCGAACAAGCTTAGGAAGAATCCGCCAAGTCCCGAAGAGATCAACGAATCTAACGATGGTGGCTGGGGCAGTTGGATGTCCGTCAAGTCTTTGCCCTTGAGCGTTCAACCTTGGCTCAGCCCGCCTCCTCCTCCTGTCAATGTCGCCTCTCGCAATCCCGGCATTGGCGACAAGGCACCTCTGGATCCCAAAAGAGACATTGTCTTCGGTGGTGGCCGCCGAGTTCTTCTCGTATTCCTGCGGTGCGTTGGTTGTGCGTGTAGGTCGCGTCATTCCATCTCCACGATTCCTTTCTATTGAGGTTGAAACCATGTCAAACTCACATACTCTTTCTTATTTTCTTTGTTCCACAGTCGCCCAAAAAACGTTTCTCAATCTGCGCACCCTCTCCAACCGCCATGGCGACAACCTGACTTGCATTGCCGTGTCCCACTCATCTGAGCAAGCCACCAAGAAGTGGGTCGATTTGCTTGGAGGCGCCTGGAGCGTCCGCGTCGTCGTTGACGAGGATCGCGTTCTTTATGCCGCCTGGGGCCTTGGCTTGGGTAGCATGTGGTACCTCTTCAACCCAACCACTCAGGTGCAAGGGTGGAAAGAGAAGGGCTGGCTGGGCGATAAGGTTGCTGGCGCCATTCAACGAAAGGGTATTCAGGAGAAGCCTAATGCATCTGGGGATGACGATCAAGACGACGGGCCTACGACAGTTATGGGCAACAAGTGGCAGGAGGCCGGAGCCTTTGCCATTGATGGCACTGGCACTGTTGTCTGGGGTGGTAAGGCCCTCCGCGCAGATGATGTAATGGACTTAGACTATGGTGCGAGGATATTGATGGCCTAGGATACCCGAATGCTGTAAAGATATATGATACTCAACGAGAGCATGTGGCTGGGAGTTTGGCGCTGATATAGATTCGACGTGCTTAGATGTTTCTAGTTTGTCTAGAGTATGTCGTCGAAATGCTCCGACCTATCGTGCGGAGTGCTCTATAATGTGTTGCTTCCTTGGTCTTGTAAAAACCGTGCTGGCCCTCAAAACTCTTTGAAAGCAAAAGGTTCTCTAGGGGAACCCTTTGGCTGGTCTTCGTATTGTGGTCGACAAAATAAAGCCTTTTCCAAGCATCGAAATACATCTCGCAGCCAGGCAGAAGTGATCTTAGCGGTATAGGTGAAGGGTGCATTTCAACCTCCTATTGATTTGTTCATTGGCCCCGTGTTCATTACGATCCCGATTCCTGGCTCCACGGTTTCTTTTCAAGTTGATGACAAGACGAATAAGATCATAAAGGCCCTCTCGCGCATGCAGTTCTAGCACATCTACTCATGAAATAGATTCTTTGATCAGGTCTTCGATATTCTGAATGCTTCGAGGTGAAGATTTATTAACATGGCTTCTTTTTAGACGGCGATGGCATTAGGTTAGTGGTGTTGGATTGTAACACACCACTCAGTCTAAGTCTTACATACCTCCAAGGGAGCTTGAATTTCTTCCCAGCTCCCTTCCTTGCTCTTCCAGATCCAGCAGTTCGTACGGTTGACTTAACCTAGACCTGATTCACACTCATGGCACCAAGCAAAACCAGAGAGTTCTGAAAGCAAATCATTTATTAGTCACCGATGATAGCGCATCCTCGTGCAACGAATGTGGCAACCTGTGTTTAGCCTATTCTCAGAGACTGCTTATTAGTTACACTAGCGACCTACCTACCCTAAACTTCTACGACTAAACAATAAGCATGTGAAATTCCTATCCTTAACACACATTTTTGTGGCAACTGGAAAACTAGAAACATCCCTAGAAATGTGAGGGGCTGTTACAATATTATCAAAGCGACTAAAATAGCTGACTAGCTAATCTGAGGCCCGAAGCGCTGAAGTCAATGACGGAAGATGTCAACTGATTTGTAGCCGTAATATTCTGGTACGCAGCAGGTGCCATATATCATTATCGTAGGCATGTATCCCCATTTGGCTTAATAAATTAAGTACTTGATAAGGAAGCTGGATGTGGAAGGCGAATAATTTTTCCGACCATGCCAGCTATATCTACTTTCATTCTATGAACATAGTACCTTCCCTCTTGGGCTACTCGTAAACCGTTATCTCCGCCCTCACAACAACACTGCAAAGAGGAATGGCGACAACATATCATGGCAATTGCCATTGCGGTCGATACCGCTTCGAGATATCCGTGCCTGAAATAAGGGAGGTAATATCCTGCACTTGTAGCCTTTGCGCGAAGAAGGGTTACCTGTGGTTGATCCTATCGCCTGGCGCATTTAAGATCGTGAGAGACATTGGTTGTCTGACTGAGTACCAATCTCCTACGGTGGAAGACAAGGTCAAGCTTAACCCCCCCAAATATAACTCTGTACGCACTGCTAAAGTGTGCTTTTAGTTTTGTAATTATTGCGGCACGGGCGTGGTGGGTGAGCATCTCACTGGTCCATTGCGAGGCCAGTTTGCCGTCAACGTGCGGGCGATTCGAGAGGTGAACCCGTTCTTGCTAGAGTATGAATTTGAAAGACAGGCTGAATTTGGTCAATATGAATTAATGCTAATATCTTGTTCTAGAACATTCACTAAGACGATTGAGACGGAGGATGAACAAGTGGCTCTGCCTGTCCCGGACACCTCTACATCGGGAGCATTGCATATCGGTTCATGCCATTGCCACAGAGTCCAAGCCGAGTTGTTTGTCCCTCTCAAAGATCAAGAGATTAAAGAAGATAACTGCAGCTCATGTGTAAGAGTATGTGATCGAAGTTCCCTAGAATGAGTAATTGCGCTTACCCTCAACAGACAGCCTACGTTGGAGTCTACCCTACTCGAGCCCAGGTCAGAATCCATGGCAAGGACAACACTTTTGAATATTTGCACGGACGCAAATTTGTCGGCAGCACATTTTGCTCAACCTGTGGGGTGCATGTTTTCAGCAATATGTATGGCCCCCCGTTGTCTGTTTTTGACAAGGTGCCACCAGAAAGACGTGAGCTTGTGATGGCTGCTTATCGAAAGAACATGGAAATGCAACCTCTCAATGTGAGGGCTTTTGAGGGTGTTGACCTTCAATCACTTCAAATAAAACGGATGGACGAAGGAACGGAAGGGTACGAGCTTGACCCATAGATTGTAGAATATTGCAACGCAGTGCACAAATATGAAGTTCTCCTGCTATTAGCTCATAGTAGGATATTTTGGGTGAAAATACTGATGCCCTGTGACTATGCTAGACCCTATCAAGAAGTTGAAGCAGCCGCTTCTGTCGTGGATAATTCCCCTACAGCCTTTTCTTTAGAAGTTCCATATGTATCCGCATACCTTCCCGCAATCCACTCCTCGACAGTTACCGGAGAATATTTGGCTCCGTGTTCACTCCCTAGGTGACTGGGAAAGCATTTGACTAGAAAATCTGGATTGCCAGAGAAAAAAAAAGGGATGCTGTACCGCTCTTGACCGGACTTGTTGATGACGCGATGCAGGTTGGAAAGGTACCTGTCGTTGGTCCATCGCATCATAAGGTTTCCCAAATTCACCACCAACGCCCCCCGTGTGGGAGTGACGTCTTTCCATTGCGAGTCGGCGCGGTCCCAAACTTGGAGACCTCCAACCATATCCTGGAGTAGGATGGTGAGGGCACCAAAGTCGGTGTGCGCCCCAATGCCTAAATTCCAACATGATTAACAGGTCGCATTTTACTGTGTAGAATAACAGCTTTACTCACCTCTCTCCCATTCAGATGCGTCAGGTGCCTGAGGTGGATAGTGCAAAAGCCTTAGGGTGGCAATGGGGGTGTCCACGAACTCGGGGACCCAGCCATCATCAACCTCCAACGACTCGCAAATGAGACGGAAAAGCTTCTCGGAAAGAGAAAGCATCGCACCCAAGTACTGGTCGGTTACTTGCTGAAACTTGGTGGCATCCTTGACCTCAGTTGGATACTTGTTTGGGCCTAAGTTGAACTTCCTCGCAACAACCTTGGGATGGTTGATAGGCAAGTCCAAGCCGAAATAGTAACCCTCTTTTAGGTCCCCCTCAGTCTTCTTCTCAAAATTTTGAGCTCGTAGTCGTTCATAACCACGATTGAAGCCGCCAATGTCTGATGGATTGGGGTGTTAGCGATGTGTATTTCCTGGAGAAGCGAAAATGCCAGGTGTGATCGGTTACTTTTGTCATATTTTTCTTTCACTTGGAGAGGAAGTGAGAAGAATGACTTGCTCTGTTCAAGTGCTTGGTCAAGGAGAGACTGAGGGATACCATGACCAGTGAGCTGGAAAAAGCCGTGACTCTCACATGCGGCTCGGATTTGTCGTACAAGACCCTGTCTTGTTATAGGGTCTGGTTTGAGAGCCACTTTAAAGGTGTTATTGACGTTAAAATAAACCTTCTAGTTGGATAAAACATACCGGACAGATCAATGCTTGGGATTGACATCGCTGGGGTTGGGCTCGTGGAAAGGCCAGAGGCTTGAGGTAAAGTCGATCGTGAAAGAACCGGTACCGTTGGGGATGTAATTGTAAATTTACAAATTAAATACTGAGGTCTGAGCGAAGAAATCGAGTTTAATACTGAACATAATCCCCTGCATTGCTCGCTCTACGAAGGCTTATCAGTTCCCCCGCGGCCGAGACTCGCAGTATTTGGAGGGACCCACCATTATCTCACCCGTCACCCGAGGCCGAGATTTGTGAAGATCGGATAGCCCTTATTAATGACATTGGCCTAAGTACACAAATGTATGAATGAAGACAGTTGTGTATCTATTAATACAACCCCGAATTGGTTTGGTAATATTCGATCGTGGCTACGCCCCTTGCCACACAATACTCACCTAGAATCATCATTCCCACAACACCAATCAGGTGTGACCCTCACCCGACCGACATTAGACATTGTGCTAACGCGACACTCCTTCATTGTTTCATATAGGGGTATAACGTCGTCGTCGAAATTGAAGGCTGCGGGCGTTACGTGATCCTGACGCATGGCTTCAAAGCGAGTACCAATGTTTTCCAGCCCTAGACAGAAATATTCTATGGTGAATACACTGTAGTTTGAATAGAATAGCCAGGGCTGGGGCTCTGAAGCTTTAGCAAGACAAGAAGTACCCAAGCAGAAGGCTCTGTTATTTTGCGAGGCTGTCTGTGGGCGAGTCTCATAAAGACCCATAGTACCCTTAGTTATTCTGCCCAACATACACCATTTGATGGTGAATACGACGATACATCCACAGTTGGTATTCCGTAATGGCTTGGTGGAAGTAAACTACCACTAGTGGAAGTCCGAACAAATCGTTAATCAAGTCAATTCACGTAAGTCGCTGAGCTTGCAAACGAAATATATAGGGAGTCAAGTCATTGTATTGCGCCGCGTCTTTTATGACCGGGAGATGGGACGAGAATGGGTAGCATTACTGCATTCTACTCTCGTAGTTGAGTGTTAGATTTAATAGCTTCTATTTAATTAAACTTGAAAATACTGGCGCTCTACTTTTTGCTTGGGATGTATTACTGCTTTCTCGTGGGGCTTACGACGTAGTCTAGATAAAGCTCACTAGCTTCCCAGAACCAGGACGGCGGCGATCGCCGACGCAACTGTCCGAGATAAGAACTAACGCTGCGGTGCAACTGGTATCCTTGCTTCTGAGATGTCTACCTTTCTGTAATCATCCATTTCCATAATCATTCTTAGTTCTCAATGCCCGCTGTGCGAAGGACGCAACGGTCCGTTCTGTCGTGCACAGAGTGTGCTCGTCGCAAGACCCGATGCTCCAAAACAATTCCTTGTTCATCCTGTATCGATCGCGGTCTTGCCCAAGCGTGTCACCGAGAACTTGTCGCTGTGGTCAAGAAAGATGATTCGCAGCAAAACTCGTCTTCAACTAACCGCATTCCTCGTATTCGGACCGGGCAGCGAACGCCCGATTCTCGACGCGATGCATCTGGAGATGCCCAACACAATGAGCAATCCACGCCTAGTGTCAGCCAAAAGGATATGAGTCCGGGCAGTCCACTAGATATGGGGCGTTCGGAGAATACACTCCTGGAAACGCAGACTGTCCCCGTTGATGCTCTAACAAATGAGACGGTGGCGACTCTAGAGTTTCTTGCCTATGGCCGGCAGAACATCCTAAGTCTACACAATAGTGACCCAGCACTTGGCACGACTTCGCCTTCATACGGAGCGGATAAATCGAATGAAGAGAATGCATATGGACCATCGGCACCCACCTGGGATACAATTCTCTCTCCTCGAGAGGCACGTCTTTTGCTCGATTTTCACCAACAGAAACTAGCATGGATGCACAACGTTCTCCATATGCCTACTTTAAAGCAAGAATTTGAGTTAAATATCCTCCAGAAGACGGTTGATGGAACTTGGCTTGCTTTGTACTACGCAATTTTATCTGTAAGATGCCTTTCTCTCATCTGTTGAACGCTAAGTGACTGGTGGATAGACGACGTTTTACCATTGCCATGAAGCAGACATTGTCGACCTGAGAATTGATGTGACCGGTGTGTTATCAATTCAGACTCGATATGATGGGAATGCAATATCTCACTCTTGATAGCCTGCGATTCTTCTGCTCGTGCCCTCTACGATAAAAGCGTGCAATGCCTATTCGGCACCAACTTCATGGCCAAGCATACAATACACTCGGTTCAAGCAATTTGTATCTTAATGCAAGTTGCGCACAACATTGACCAGTCTGATTTCATTTGTGTTCTCATTGCAACTGGCATCCGAATTGCTCAATGTCTCAATATGCACCGTCTTGGCCCTGATCGACCAAGCACTTACTTCCACGGGCAACCCAAAGATTTTATCATCAGGACTCTTGTCGAGCGTGAACTTAAGAAAAGAGTATGGTGGTTTCTTGTTCGGCAAGATTGGCTTCAAATTCCATTCCAAAACACCTATCTCATCCATGCGACGCAGTTCAATACTCCTCTCCCGCTTAATTGCTTCGAAGAACCTGACCTGATGATAAGTGACGGCACGACTGTCGCCCAATCAGACGATATCTACACTCAGAATAGTTACTCACATAGTCTATCAAAAGGTAGCACCAAATTTTTGAAATTGGAGGAACTATGATAGTGGCTAACTTGATTGTAGTCGCCGTGATCATATGGCAGCAGCAAGACCGCATGTGCAGCGTTGGGCATCCGGGAAATAGCCCAGACGGCCTTGAACGAATATATGACCAAGTTCTGTGGGCAGACAAGGAATTAAATCAGGTTTACGCGGATATGCCCCAATTCCTGAAGATCCCTGAGCGAAATGCTGGCCCTTCATCTAAATGCCCACCCTACATCCGCCTCTTAGCCTCGGTATCGCTTCTTTCTATGGCACATAAGGTATACACTTTATTTCCGAAGATTCCTTCTTTATTTATCCCATCCTGCCTCATTTTGGCGATTCTATTGGCTGACCCAAATGAAGATTCTGACAGTCCACCGTCATTTTCAACTTCAAAGCTTTCGAGACAGACGGTTTGCATACACCCAGGTAGAAGACATTGTGGCCGGCCAATGGGACGAAGAGCTGATATAATTTTAATCTAGCTCTCCTGCATTGCTATCGCAACTCGTTGTATTCGTGACATCAAGGAGTGGTCGAATGATCCAATAACGCCCATTATAAAACGGATGTGGACTATACCAACTCACCTTGTCACCTGTAGTATCATCTTAGCGTTCGCATCAATATTCAGACATGAGAACGAGCTCTTATATGATGCTACCGAACTGCACCAGTTGGCACAGTACGGTCGAGATATAATTCGACAGCTGGAACAAACGAGCTCCATTGCGCGACGGGGAGGAATTCTTCTTGATATTCTCCTACAATTAGTAGACTCTACAGGTGATGAAGAACATGTACGGCTAGATCTTAGTGATATCATCCGTCGAGTCTCGCGTATGGATCATAATCGAGCTGAAGGGCGAATGGCTGAGGTGGAGAATTTCGTTCTTCAATTTAGCAATGACGCTTGGGATAGGGTGTTCGGCACCGGAGATTTCGATGTCATGGATGTGCTCAAAGATATCGGGATATGAGGAAACAGAGGGCGATGGTATCAAATGGGCCATATCATTCCTTTGATTAGACCTTCTTCTATAACATGAAGTCACGGAAGTGATCAACAGGACGGGAAGGGGCCCATTGATGAATTAGCTCTCCGGCTAATCCGTTAGCTTCATAGATGAACGAAGGGACACTGTGAAATCTGACCCTACCGTCCTGAACAATGCCTCGTGCCAGTCGTTTGGGCCCGCGTTTCGTCGACTTTCCGAGGATATCCCCGAAGCCCCCACGCATATGATGCAGGGATCATGGCGGATCAGATAATATTGCAGACATGATCTTTGCTTGTCTTTACATTCACCTCATAGTATATACCCTTCGTACTTAGTCTTGCCGAGGATTGAGAGCGGGGAGTGCGGCTATATACTGTAGGTCGTCGGCACTCGGTATGGGCCGTTGAAAGATGGCCATCAAGGAATGTTCTCCCCCGCATCCCACCCTTTGGGGGCCAAAAGATGGACTAGTTCCCGGGGACTATCGATCGCGGGGACCGGCCGTTTCCTAGGTCTAGCACTGAAGTGCCGGTAAGTTAGTCTTTAATTAAGTTAACCTATCCCTGCGCAAATCCTTGATAGCTCGAGGCATGTGATCCTACTCATCGTACATGCATCTCACGCTTCAGCCCTGCCCGAACTTGGCTCCCGAAAGATGGCCCGGAATCCAAGTCGCCATTAAGCTTGTCTGTAGAGGGTCGGCCCGGAAGAGCTGACGCGTCAGTTGAGCCGATTTGTTGACCGAAGGGGGGCTTATGCAACCCACATCGCCTCCCAGAGCAAAACATTGGAGGCCAAGACGAGGCTCTTTCTTGTTCATTTAGCTTGGTCTGGATAATGATAGGTCAGCCACAGGCTCACTTCCCCCGCTTTCAGCCGAACACGGGATGTGCTTCACAAGACGGATGGACAAACTGCAGCAGGGGCCCACTGTAGTGTCTCATTATGCCCACACGAAGAGATGGTACCAGCACTCTGGTTTGAAGCGGTTGCGTTGACGCGGCCTGATCCTTCACGGTTCTTGGGAAATATCGCTCAAAGAGTCACTTTCTCTCGACCTGGTTGCAATACTATATTTACCATTGATAGCTATAACTTAGTTCATATCTTAAAATCACCTGGACTAGTCATTCATCAATGACGATGACGGCAGTCATGGAGCTCATATATACTTTGGGGGTTCGAGTACACACTCTATCTCTTTCAAGTATGGAGCGAGGGGAGTATGGTGCAATGGGGGGTTTTGAATTGAGGCCCCCAACAGCCCGACCTCAAGTTGGCGTCGTTCTTCGCAAACAAAGAAAGTTTGCATGGGGATCGGCAAAGGGCCAGCTCACCGATTCTTCATCTGACAATGCCGATTATCTCTTCCCGCGGCCTGTCCAATATGTCGTCTGCCTCAGTGCAGTGCAACAATCAGTGCACAAATAGTGCCGTCTGGCATCCCGCCCATTCTCTTCATCCCAAATTATTCACCCTGTGTGAATGTAAAGTCATTTCCAGTGCCGGGTCAAGCGACGAGTCATTGTTGTGTAGCCTTATGATGTTCTGCCGGCCATGCGCAAGAGACTCGAGAGTCGCCACAGTCTAGAATAAACCAGTCCCAAAAGTTCTCATGCTATTCTAAAGACCCAGAGTCTCTTGGCACGAGAGGGAACGGGCTTGTAATGGCTCGCGCTCCACCACCAATATTGCAGATCGACCTGCTATGGTCTCTGGAAAGTGATTGCCACTGATAACCAAGGCCCAAACTTTACAATATATGCATATGCAGCTTACTACTAGCTTTGCATTCGGTAAAACAGTCGATGCTGGCGTTGCGTGGTGGTTGGGGGAATGGGATATGCCGGTATGCCGGAGTGGCAGAGCCTTGTCGGCCATGGGCACTTCCCTTCATGCAGATCATCCATGTTTGCGTAATTGGGCTGACTGCGGCTGGAAACCAGCTTCGGCGGGGATAAATTGGAATAGACAAAGAGGTAAACTTCCTGTAGTCTTCAACTCCCCTTCTTCAACTTGTTGTAAAGAACACAGACGTCAGAATCGCGCCCATTCCCGTTTCGACAGCTTCAAGTCTATTCTGTGGCACCACTTCTGTGCTAGTAACAGGTCACCGACATGGCTAGGGAATTCTCTCGTGATGGGCAGCCCCTCCGTATCGATCCCGGAGACAGTCCCTACCTCATATCCTTGACCTCTCCCGACACACCCACCACTCCCTTCATGGGCAGAAGCTCGCGAGCATTTCTGCTCCAGTCACCTACTCAATCAGCCGAAAGCAGCTCGACATTGGTATCGCCAGGAGATCTATACAAATGGAGCCCAATCTCCCGCGGCATAAATTCCCAGGGGGATACACAGAATGTTCTTCCAGGGTCGGGCTTGGTCGATCAATCTGAGTCGGGCAAGTGGTTAGGCCTGGACATCTCTCAGTCTTCTCTTCCCCCTAACCAGCCTCGCCATTCTCGGATTTCCTGGTTCAAACAAGTCTACAGGGGAAAGTGGTCAATGGCCATTTGTTTGTGTGCCGGAGTTTGTCTTGCCATTGGCCATCATTGCTTCTATCAATCTATAGACGGCAAAGAAGCTACCGATCAGGTCCTTCAGATAAAGTATCTTCGCATCGGATCAATATTCTCCATCGCCACCAAGTCATGCTTGGTAGTCGCAACGATCTTGGCTTACAGACAGCGGGCTTGGAGGGTTGTGAGGGACAAGGCTCACTCTGTTAAGGCGGTCGACACTCTATTTGGAGCTGCTGAGAACCTCATGGAACTCCTCAGTTTTACGATGCTGAGAAATGATCTTCCGTGTCTTATCCTGGCCATTTTCGTCTGGACAAGTCCCTTTATTATTGTCTTCTCGGCTGACACACTCACTGTCGATCTCAAGACCCAACACGAAAGTACATTTTGTCCCTCTATTAGGACCCTTAACTTTACTCACGAGGAGACGAACGAGTGGGACCACCCTAGAACTCCCGAAAACCAAACAAGGATTGGTCTCTCATTATCAACATGGAATTCAACCAAGACATTCACCGAACGGAAAACGAGCGATCCCAACTTTTTCGACTATTGGACCTCTAGCAGTCAGCAATTCCAGGTGGTGGCGAGTCAAAGTCTCTGGGGAAACCATGCCCTGATGAGGGAGAATGCAAGCCAGGAAATCTGCGGAACTGGCTGGAATTGCTCGGCCGTCGTTAAGTTCGTCGCCCCGGGTTATAATTGCACAGAACTCGCCCGCGGTTGGTCCCTTCCGATAAGAGATCTTGATGGACAAATGCCGCCCTTCAACCTAAGTGATCTTGCTCCAAATGGAAGCTATACCTATATCGCCGCCGCCACTGATGGAGCGTATCCGGCGCAGTTACTACAAGAGGTCCAGCAAGGGGGGATGCCTATGTTTGGGCCACCGTATCCAGAACAGCTCGGCACTTTCAGAACCGATCCGGTTATCTGGGTGGGATATACTGCCGTGGAAAACGTCCAGACGCAGCTCTCCTTGATTAATAAATCGGAATTGAACAGCACTTTTACGCCAGTAGTTTTTGGTTGTGTACACTGTCAAACAAAGTATACGGTGCAATTCAACTGGAGCGCTGTCAACCAGACTTACAATGTGACGAAGAGGGATTACATTGGAAAGACGCTCAATACAACGTTTCTCCCAGGTCAGAAGGCTCAAGACTGGCCGTTGTTGGATGTTACTACCGCTACACCCAAGGAGAATTACATCTTCCCACGGAACAAACATCAATACCGTCTGACAGCGGCGTATTACTCAATGGGCGCACGACTTCGCGAAATGATCAACGGAACGTATACAACGAGCCAAATTGCAACAACCCAAGCTATCGATACTAGGCTCTTGGATCCACACTTCTACCTCCCAGTTAAGGATATCCAAGATAAACTGCGAAATTTGTACGAAGACCTCATCATATCTCTAATTAACAACCCCCAGTTTTTGGTTGTCTCGTGGGCCAAAAAACCGTGGAAATCCACAGGTCTCGCTATCGGACAAGAGGAGACCAATTTCCCGTGTGAGCGTAATCGCACAGTCAACTCATTTGTCTACCATCGCATGACCCTCTGGGCTGTCTATCTTCTTGGGATCAGTATTGCCTTGATCGCCGTGATATTAGGCTTCATCGCTGCGACCCAAGACGGCCGAGGCGAGCTGCGCGAGATGGTATTTTCCGAGATCGTGTCGGCAACTCGGGGACGGGACCTAGACGAAGTACGATGGGATCAGCACATGGAGAAGAAGAAAACGAAGGTCTTGTACCAGAAACGGCCAGGTAGCGATCCAGGTAGGTTTGTGCTGAGGGATGGTGCCGAACCGGAGCAAAGGGGATTCATGAAGAGATTAAGCCGGAGAGACCATTGGACGAGTTAACGCGTCGGATTTTGGGATAATGGTAGCTATGGTTCTTTTTAGCTTTTTTGAGATAATTTTTGGGGAACATTGGGGTTGAACTCCTATTCAGATTGAGACCTTTGTTGGGTATTAATGCAGGGCATTGGGGGGGCAACACACAATGAACAATTAGGCCAGATACGGTAGGCTCAATGAGCTCAACAAGACTGAAATTTTGTTGGAATTTTGCTGCCTTGTGTGGATTGAACGTGGAGATTTTACTCCGTTATGCAACTTGATTGGGGCGAAGATGTCAAATGGGCTGCTGGTTTTCGGTGACAGACCTAGATTTCATTCCGACCGATGAGGGACGCGAAAGTCCACTCGCCTTAAATAGGCACAGCCTCATCCATGGTAGATGTCCCAATTCCTCCACCAATTCCCCTACCTTATTTGATTGCTAATTGTCCTCAAATGCCCACTGAGTTCATTCTGACACCAGTGTCAATCAAGAGTCGTTCCAGGTTAAATTTCGTGTTATCTGGCATCGAGTGCCTCGCCTGTCAAATGAAGAGTCCAGTTGTGTCCCAATCAATGGTGAAATCTCATAGACTCTAAATGTACGAACAAGAGTCATCTATCAGAACATGTGGGATGAAAAATAGAAAAGACACCAACAATCTCGAGGTTGATACCCTCGCCTGCAATTAAATTCTTTCAGCAGAAAGCTATGGTAACCCCAATATCTCAGCCTTGCTTAAAAAAACTCCAACTGTCATTACTCGATCTTAGGCTGCTGCTAATTGCGGCTTCTTGTATGGCTATGGCCAAGTTTTGATCATTGACGGCTTCCTCCATCCCTCGCCTGAGGTGGACTCTTAGGAGAATTCGAGGGTTGCATTCTACACAGGCCTTGTCACCGCTACATTTGAGGCGGATGCAGTTCTGGGCGCTTTCCAGTCTCTCGTCGGCATACCCAGCGTGTGTTTGGTACCTTCTGAGCGGTGTCTTACCCATTAGAAGAAATGGCATTGGAGAAGCGTCCATGGTTGCACCACGGTGCATTTCAACGATTGCACCACCAAATACCAGAGTCGACCTCCTTAATCCCCAGCAGTGGATGCTGATCCTAGGTATCGTGGCAGAGTACTACACTACCTATAGCTATGGTGCCCATCTCCAGGAAACAGGGGCCTAGCAAACCGCCTTCATTATCTAGGGCCTCCCCGACCTGGTCCTCCTGGGCACTGTTATTATATTACCCTTTTCTCCATATTGGATTAAGACGAAGGGCCGTGATTAGAAGCACGGAGTACATCAAGCTCCTATCAAAATGCCCGAAAAAGCCGACCTCGGGCGGAGGTGTCCTGACAGGGGGCTGCTGTCTAGGTTGAGTTCGTCGGAACCGCGAAATCTCAAGACTCAGTTCAGCAAATGGAAGAGGTGTTTTGAGTATAAGTGTATCAAACGAGTACACTTTGGACTACCATCAGTGCGATACAACAGTCGGTTGGGGTGGATGGCTTTACGTATTATTTTGTGAGCCTGTTCTATCAACTCGGATATGGTTATGAGAAAACAGCTCATGCTGGGCGGATCACTTAGCATTTTTCAGCTGATGTTATTCACTACTCCTATTTTGGTCACTGATTGAGCCGGTTGCTGGCTACTTCTCATGCTTGGAATCCGTATGTTGCTGTCTCGCCATGCCATCAACCCTCCAATTACTGGCGCTTCACATACAGATTGGCCCAACCATCAACTTGCTGCTCGCTCCAGTAGTGTGTCCATGTTCCTGTTCATGATTTACGCCAAGACCTCATAGCGTGGGAAATTCCCAGTGGAATCCCCGCTTCAGGATTTTATGTCGGGGGTGCCCCCTTGACCACATCATCGGATTTTGCGTGCAATCGTGCAAGCAGCACCGTATAGCCTAATGCGATTTTTTAGGCAATATCATGGCTCTGACTTGAGTCTAATTCTCCGCGCCAAAGACAAATAACAAACTATGGAGAGTTGAGAGTTTAGGTGACAGAGTAACAAACTGAATAACAAACTATTGAATTTAGACGGCAGAACAACAAATGTTCAGAGTTTGGGGGGAGAGCGCAACGCAATCATCACGAGCTTACACTCGAGAGCCACGTAATGCGGCGGAGGAAAGGGGTAAGATGAGCTTTAGTTACACCGCATATGCATAATAGCAGAGCAACGCCAATGTAGCTACAGACCACCACGATGACTCACACCGGTAATTTAGCCTCATACGTTCCTGGAGCAACTTATTTCATCACCTTCTTGAATGAGAAAGAAATATCTTGCAAGTGACTCACCCTCTCATGCATAGGAGAAGATCAATACTAGAAACAACAGACTATCCCACGTCGGGTGAGCGACGGAACGGCCGGGATGCCCATTCCTGAGTCATATCCTCCCCTTGGTGTTCAGCTTGAGGTTGCTAGAAGTATCTTCGTCATCAACGATACTCAGAATCTCCCGATCTCCAAAGGTATTCGAAATCTCCGAAGTTATTCAGAATCCCCGATCTCCGAGTGAGCCAATTACTGTATGCGAAGGAGCCTCGGGAAATGAAGCAACCGGGATCGCGAGTGGGCTGCTGGTGAAGTCTAGGACACAGGGTTTAGTGTCGGGAGTACATGTTTGGAGCAAGCAGAGTAAACCTATAAATAATTGATCAATCCCTCGGAGAATTTCTGAATTAGCATCGACCATTCGTTACAGTCGCAATATGTTGTTTAAGGAAAGGTAAGCTCCTCCCACGTACAACCTTTTTTTTACCCCCAAATTCAACCACCATGATGAATGTAACATTCACTCGCCGTACCGAATCTCATACTTGTGGATATCTGTTTAGGCAATTGGTTTCGCCGTTATCTGATTATTCGTTTTCTCATCAACTCGTTTCAAATTTCCAAGTTACTAGTTTATGAAATGCTAACAGACTCTTGTTGCTACCATAGGAATGAGTCCATGTAACGATTCGAAAAGCCGAGGTAGGTATGAAAGGACGCATCGCGCTCGGTTTCTGTCTTCGATAAAGTACTGTAGTCTAAAAATAATTGAGAGAACGTTACTATATTTTCGGGGTTCTCTTCCGAGTGAAGCCAAGATCATCCCATCGCATCAGGATACGAGCTATGCGACGTCGCGGCTAGCTGCATAAGGATTATGTCAATGGCAGAAATGACTCACCTCGAGAATATTAAACCAATTTACTACACAGAAAGGTAACATTGGGATCTCCCAGGCTTCCAATTCTTTCATTCGTGTTTGGTACGAACTCCAATTGGTGACAGGTCCGTTAGTCTTGTAATTGTGTGAGTACCCGTCTGTCTCGGCACTGCCCATGAGAGCGAGATGGTCGGATTGTTCAAGCCGATCACAAAACACATCTGGAACCAGGCCAAGCTAATCAAATCAGGAACAATATACAAAGATGGAAGAGTCCGAACCCTCTCTCAAGACTCTAATTCGCAGCCTCAAAGTCCTCCAAGGCGCATCCAAAGACCCCAACTTTGACGCATTTCCCGACACACCTCACGAGGCTTTCAAACTCTGGCTCCAGGATGCAATTGCCCAAGGCGTCTGTGAGCCTCATGCTATGACAATTTCTACCGTCGGCGAGGACGGCTGGCCAGACGCCCGGGTCCTAATCCTGAAAAACGTTGATAACCGTGGATGGCATTTTGCCGTCAAGGCCAACAGCCCCAAGGGACGACAGATCGAGAACAATTCTCACGTGGCCTTAACCTTCTACTGGTCGCAGCTAGCCCGCCAGGTTCGCATCCGGGGCAAAGCCGTCGAGTTGCCGAAAGAAGAGTGTGCCAAGGACTTTAATGCACGTCCGCTCGAGTCCAAAGTTAGTGCGCTGGCATCGAAGCAGAGCGAGGTACTTGAATTACCCAACGATCTGACCGATCGTATCAAAGAGGTCCATTCGCTTTTGGAAAAAGACCCAAATGCGGGCGAGGAGGGCTGGAAAGTCTACGCCGTTGCACCGACGGTTGTCGAATTCTGGCAGGGCTCCAAAGACCGCCTGCACCAAAGATTGCAATACAAATTAGACGATCATGAGAAGGATTGGAACAAGCAGGCTCTGTGGCCATAACTGCATTCGGTATCAACCCTTACTAGCCCTAGAGGTATTGCAAGAGATAAGAGCAAGGTCTCGGCCACGAACGCCATCCGACACAAAAACCGACCGTACAGTATTCTTTTCGCTCTAGAAACCTATCTAGCGCGAACATATTATCACCATACGATAGATTGTTGAAGAATAAAGTGGCAAGATCCCAATGTGAATGAAATTATGTGTTATTTGCATATATATGTCTGTCATGGATGTTCAAGTTCCCGTTTCCAAGAACTACTCATTACCGCCATTGAACCAGATCTAAGAGACAGGGTTGCCGCCCAACTATCGCCGACCAACTCTCATCTCATTAACAGCCAATTTTACACATGACACAGCCTCAGACCCTTAAGACTGGACGGTGCCGTTCTCGGCCTCAAGCTGCGCCTTTCGGGTGGCGTTGAGAGCCTTGAGCTTAGCAGTACCGAACCCAGCAACACCATCCTCCTGGTTGTCTCCAAGCCAAGGCTTCTTGGAGTCGCCGAGCATGCTACCAGAAAGGAAGTAGGCAATGAGACCAATGATGATCAGGACGAAGGCAATCGGGTAGAGGTAGTGAATGGTGTAGCCGAAGACGTGGATGCCGATGATGACACCCCAGAAGTTGGCCGTCAGCAGGGAAATGTCGAAGAAGGCAGCACTGCCCATTCGAAGGATCAAGGGGGCGAGCGCATAAAAGACATTCAGGCAGAGAGTGTACCCGGTGAGCCAACCACCAATCTTGCCGTTCCAAGTAGCCTGTTGAAAAGACTTGCGGTCAAAGATAGCGGCCTGGATACCGTTGATGATCATTCCAAAGACTCCCATGAAGGACAAAACCTGGTAGATGGGAGCGCGGGACACGAGCCACTCCTCAAAGACATTGCTAGTACCGTAAAAAGTAGCACCGAGTAGGGCAAACAAATCACCCTTGAGCATGTCAATGCCAGGGCCGCCATTGGATCCAGTGATGTGGTCGGAGGCCAAGAGAATACCCATACCACCACAGCAGACCAAGATACCAATGATCTGGAAGACCTTGTAGCGAACTTTGAGGAGGAAGAAGGAGATAATGACAACACAAACAATAGACCAGAAGTTGATCAGTTGTGCGGACAAAATGTTCGTGTATCGGTAGGCCAACACAGTAAAGTAGTTGCCCTCGACATCGAGAAAAGCCATGATGAGGTACCTCCAGCCATCCTTCTTGGCAATGCGCCACCACCCGCCAGGTCCATCTTTCCAGAGAAAGATGGGCGTATAGATGAGGAACATCAGGATGTAGTTGAAGACAGTCTGGAAGGCGGGAATATTGTTGTCATTAATGGCAAGCAAGGTAGTAAACGTGTTGGTTCCCGTGATACAGAGTGACAAGACTTGGCCAATGACAACAACCGCCCAGAAGTCAGCAGTGGCCAGGTAGCTGTACCAATGGACGGACTTGGTCTGAAGAATGTGCAGACCCTGACCGACGGCGACATCTTCGTCGGCAGCGGTGTTGGCATCAAGGCCGGGTACCGGGTTGGTGGTGGGCGATTCGAAGCCCTTGGTGTCTTCGGCGGTCATTGTGTTGGAATGATCGGCGATATTAGTTCCGTAGGATATCTGGTTTTGCGACACCGAGGTTGAGGTTGCAGTATTGTTCGAAGTAGAAGAAAGTAAACTGGATCTCTCGTTCATGTACGATCAATGGTCTGAAATTGGCACATGATTAGTACTAAGACTATCAAGAATGGTTTGCGATAGAGTTGATAGGGAGAGGGTATTTGGCGATCTGCGCCTGAGAGCATCGGGAGCCACACACCTTATCTGTTCTCTTCTATCGCAGTGACAGGCGAGATTCTGGGTATTTCTCGTAGAGGATATTCGCAAAGATGTAGTTAATCTTGCTCGTTAATTAACGAAGTCTTTCTAAACCTCCCGCAGGAAGTTTATGCAGCAAGCGCAAAGACTCAAAGTCGCTCGCTGTTTGGCTTATTGGCCAGAAGGGCACATAGACCAATGCGCCCAGGAGTAGAAGTGGAGGAAGAAAGCCGAGTTCGCACAAGTCGACATGGGCTGGTTCCTGGGAGGGAAGAGGGAAGAGGATTGATTGAGGGTTTCTCGCGAACGAGAGTCGGAGGATGAGGAGGGCGCGGGGTTCAAGAAGGTTGAGGAAGCGCGCAGCAGGTCTAGAACTCTCTGGAGAGATCGGCAAAGACTGCTGGGAGTAGAAGGAAGTGGCGATCTTTTTTCGTTTCCTTAGTAAGAATCGAAAGAGGGAAAACTGGAAGAAGGAGGACAAGCAGAATTATAACGTGGAATGGCAATTTGATGGATGGTCTCCAGGTCGGACAACCTCTGATCATCTGAACTCGCTCCAATTTTTTTTCTCTTCAGCGCGCCACTGAAAAAAGCAAAGTCGGCAGATCTAGTCCATTACTGGGATGACTATTGGGTGGGGGACCATCTCGCTCGGGAACCAAGAACTACCGCTAAGCCGCAAAGCGCAAGAGGCCGTCTCTAGTGCTTCAGTGGCGTTCTTTGCAGGCCTTTACAGGTCTGCGCAGGTCTGCACAGGTCTTCATCGGTCTGCGCTGCGGGGTTTTTGTGTTGGAGTTCATGGCCCAAGCTCCCTCTTCAGTGGGTAGATGCCCCAAAATGCCCCTCTAGGTCCTTTGCTTTTTGCCATGCGACATCGTCTCTCTCCCAGGCTTTCGGGCGTGATTATTACGTTTCAACAGCCATCGACTCGGCTAAATTCATTACGAAAACCCCATGCATTTTACGCAACAAAGGAATGCGAAAAAAAGAGTCAAGGATTAATTCCAAAGGCGTCACTCATCGCTAGTGGACTCGGTCTGGCCCGTCTCTCTGTTGGTGGCGCACCCTTCCCATTCTTCACGTGGGTGATTGGCGGCAACTGCGCGCACTCAGACGAAATTCCCGAATAGGTCCCAACCTGTCGGTCCCTCCGTTTTGTTCATTTGGTACGGAGTCGTTATTGGACGCTCAACGCGCCTTGCATTCGCAGCATATCCAAGGCTGAGAGACTCGAGAGAATGAGGATTAAACACATGGAGCCTAATGTTTTTTTTTTTATCCCGGCACTCAACCTCTGTTGCTCCGATGGCGTTTGTTAGATGTTGTATTTGGGCAACGGTCTCAGACTCTGTCACTCTATAGGCTGCTCTTTATCGCCTGTACGTGGGAAACGACTCCTCCATGCTGGATTCAAGCTCATCTTTGTCGATATCATATCCTATCGGCGAATCTTCTCCATCTCGACCCATCAGTGAATTTACCAGAGGAGAGCCGCACGCTTCCAGCCAGTGCCCAAACATTTGCTATGATCCCCATTTCCGTGCACCAGATAAGTTGTTTAAATCTGGCTAAAAACAGGCCTTGGTATCTTCCGATGTCTATCCGTCGAATACTAGATGTATCAACGACCAAAAACTCGCGTTGGTTTCACTAGGACGAACCGAAGGATCACCTTGGTCAAATAGGTAGGCTAACGATGGATGGCTAGGAACGGTGTAAGTACCAACATCCTCCGTTCCAATTGTACGCTCGCATCGAGACATGTTTTGTATGTAATAACATGAATAATTAATAAGTTAAGTTGGGTATTATACTAGTCTACAATCCTCCATTCATTTGCCTTTTCCTACTCAAACAAGACCAGCCAATAGCACTACCCGGTCATAACTATTACTCACATATACTACATCAGTATCTAAAAAACCCCCGTAAAACCTGGGGGTTTGAGTCCATGTTTATAAGCGCTTCTCCAAATGTCTATCTCTCGCACCTTAACCTTCAGGTGGGAGTTGCGGTAACAGTAGCGAGCCTCTATCACTGCCACTAATGTGTCGTGGCCTCGTAGCCCACGTATATTTAATGATGGGAGAATAAAGTGACTGTTTCAATGGAAACTTTGATGCGATCCTTGCCAACATCAATGTTGCCGTTGTCGTCACTGGTTCGATTGAGTGGGGAGTAGAGACCCCTGGTCTCAGGTGAACGAAGCTTCTAACTGGCTGCATCGCAGCAAGCGAAGCGTCGTACTGCATTTCTCCTGTCGTGGGTTTTATCATGATCCAGTCAAGATATCAGCCATGGCAGTTCGTACCGTGCGACCGATCCAGACATTGGTTGTCGTTCCATCATGGCGTGTTGTGTCACCTTTGGTCAAATCAGCATTATACTCTAGCTTTAATCAAATAATTAATTTAACGGATCTTACTCGAAAGTGCTGTAATTCGGGTTTCTGTAGGAGATGATTCTTGACTAGCATTGGGCACTTCGCGTTCTTGTAGTGCTGAGACTTCTCGCAGGAGGAGATCTCGGCAGTCTTGTTCTGACTTGAGGGCGAGTGTTGAGGGACCTTGTGTTTGGCCTAGAAGGACCTAATCAGTTTCATCATTCATGGTTTCAAAGATTCTAATGGCGAGTATCATAGTATTCACCATGGTTGTATCAGGTCCAATGTGGGGTTCAGCCCTCAAACAACGAGCGGGTAGTGCAACATACTGAGTGAAGCAGGAGACAAAAACTTGGGCATGGCAACAGCTGGCATCTTGGGGTCTCCTTCTTTTGGCGTTGTTGATGATGAAGCCTTGCTTCGAGGCATTGAGTTCTCTATTTGAGAGTGGTGCAAAGTGTCTACTTATGACGTCGGACAGCCGGACAAGGAGGCTTGAAGTCGGCTGTGAACGGGACGGGGACGGAGCAGAAACCTCCGATGCTGACAGTCTGCGATGTGAGAGCGTTGCTAGCTTGAAGAGGATTCTGTGTTGGAAGTGTGATCCAGACAACTGAGCTCTAATATGAATGAGAAGGTACACTCGAGACTAAAATTAAACTGAAGCTTGAAATTAAAGACTTATATATATATCTTAATTGCCAATGTGTCCCTCGGAGTCGAGCCGCAATTCCTAAGCCCCCCCAGAGGGATCAAACATGGATCATGGCAGGCGAGAGTGGAGACCCGCAGTACACGTCGTATTTCGTTCCGACGCGAGAGAGATCCACGACAAACCGAATGAGCCAATCAGCCTTTATCGAAGGATGGGACTCGCAGCATCATCCCCCAAATAGGCAAGGTTGAGACGAGGCACGATACTGGGGGGTTGAGGGGAAAAACGCACCTGGTCCAATGGGACGACGGTACGAGATACGGCGGACACCGGATCGGGCAAAATGATGGTGGTTTGACTTGTTGCAGCGTTTCGTATGCCTCGCTTTGGACCGTGATCTTGTAGGGCTGGAGCGGATTTGAGTTATCGGTTTCATCGGTTTGAGAGTCTGGGAGTTCAACTACTAGAGGTTATCATGAGTTAGTACCTACAAGCGAAAATCGACCACATCATCACCACTCACTCTAAAACGCAAGATTAATCTTCACTTCCAATAATTTTTTCCAGTTTAGGCGGCAGCTAAAACCCATGTTGTGTCGTCGTAACAGTCGTCGTCTTGTCGGAATCTTCGGGCCCTCACATCTGTATTCGAATGAGGCCGCAATGGGTGGTGGTTGGCCTCCCGTTCCTGCTCGTGGTCTACGTCATCTTTTTCATCATCAAAGCGAGTGAACCGCCCAAACCTCTTTTTGACTCATCGGAAGATTCATGTTAAATTGTTGAGGGTTGTGTTGACGAATCTGTCTAAACGAGGCGGAAGGCAGCCGTATTCACACGGAACGATCGGGGCTTGAAGTGGTGACGGGAAATTAGATGAAGTTGAGACCAGAGGCCTCACAGTAGAGAAACCAGCCAAAACCAAACTAGGAGGCTGTCAGTAGTTAGCCATGATACAGAATGCTTCGATTTCACATACGACGCTGGCACCTACCTGCATCATGAATCTTGGGTGCCTGATCTTGTGGCTTGCTCCTGAGGCACTAGCATACGTACCACAGTACAAAGCCACTTATGATGATGGAAACTCATTTCGCGTATGCATGCACCTCTTGCCTTTTTCAGATCTTGCATCATAAGTTCTGCGTTGGATGCCGGCATGACGCATATGGTGCCGGTAGCTAATCATGAGGACTAAGTCTCAGAAAAGGTGAGCGCGGCGACGGCCTCGTGAGGGCAGGAGCACGGACGTTGCGATCACTCACTCATCAGGCCAAGCCTAAAATTCGTTCCATCATCCCCAAAACAGAAAGACTACGGAGTACACCGATTAATAAAACTACATGTGACTTAGCCACGTCGTACATAATCTGTAGATGCACTGGAGAAATGCTGTCTCTTTTTCCTGCCGTGACGGACGTGGCGGTTGGAAAGGCCAATGCCACTGACAAACATGGTGTGCGATCCACTGATTTACCACCGGCTTGCACTGTAGCTAGCCGCTAATAGGTAATTGGATACTTCGCACGGAGTACGGATAGCAACCGCTGAAACTAGACAGAGATCCCTGTCGATCGCTTACATAAACGGATAATCATCCAATCACTGCATTTCACTTTAACTCTCAAGGTCCCTTCCCCTTCCCACGTCATTCCGCCTGACCTGCCTAGATGACCTCCACTCCGCCGGAAGGACAGGAGCTCTATCTCTAACCGCGCTGTGTTCCATCTTGAATCTTTCCTCTCCTTTTCCATCTCATGTTGACGGCTTTTTATCATAGTCGACCTCACCTTATCACCTACGGGGTTGGACCCATTAGAAGCCTTATTAGCTCCACACCATGATTCTCAGAAGTTCAATCACGGGCGCCGCTCTTGTCTCCCTCGCGGCGGCCGCCCAACCTGGTGCCGCTCCGCCGGTCGCCGCTCCTATGAGGGACCTTATTTGGGGTCAGCTCAACTTCCTCCACACTACGGATACGCACGGCTGGCTCGGCGGTCACTTGCAAGAGTACGATTCCAATAATCTATACCCCATAGTTGGGCCAAAGCTAACGTATCCCAGACCTCAGTATTCCGCTGATTGGGGTGACTACATCTCCTTCACCCATCACATGCGAAAACAAGCCGACGCAAATGGAACCGATCTCCTCGTTATCGACACCGGCGATCGCATCGAGGGCAATGGGCTTTACGACGCCTCCAAACCCAAAGGCTTATACCAGTATGATATCTATGCCAACGCAAACGTCGACCTGATTTCTATTGGCAACCACGAGCTCTACAAGGCATCCTCAGGTGACTATGAACATAACACCACCATCCCCAATTACAAAGAGAACTATATCGCATCGAATCTCGACTATATCGACAATGAAACGGGAGAGCGCAATCCTTTGGCCCAGCGATACCGCAAGTTCAAGACTAAGAACCAGGGCATCAATATTGTCGCCTTTGGCTTCCTTTTCGATTTCACCGGCAACGCAAACAACACCGTTGTTCAGCCTGTGGAGGAGTCCATCAAAGAGGATTGGTTCCAAGAGGCAATCCGTGAGAATCCTGATCTCTTCATTGTCATTGGTCACGTCGGTCTCCGAATGGAAGAATACAAGATCATTTTCGCCGCGATTCGTAAACAGAACTGGCACATTCCCATCGTTTTCTTTGGCGGTCACTCACATGTCCGGGATGCCCGCAAGTTTGACTCCGAGGCCTTTGCCATCGCCAGCGGCCGCTACTTTGAAACTATCGGGTGGGTGTCGATTGACGGCCTGAAAACGGACTCGGACGAGGTCGAGGCTACTTCTTCAGTCTCATTCAATCGTCGATATATTGACAACAACCTCTTCGGCTTGCACTACCACACTGGGCTGGATGACACAACTTTCCCTACTAAGCAAGGCAAAAAGGTTAGCGAGATGATCACCCATGCTCGTAAAGCACTCGATCTTGATCATCGTTTTGGGTGTGCTCCTAAAAACCTGTGGATGCGCTCAGCAAAATACCCCAGTGAGGATAACATTTACACTTGGATCACAGATGTGGTCTTCCCCGACATCATTACACGGAAAGGTAGAGAGGACAAGCCTAGGCTTGCCATTACCAACACCGGTGGCATCCGATTCGATATATACAAGGGCCCTTTTACTCGCGACAGCACTTATGCCGTCATCCCCTTCTCTAGCGGTTTCCGATACATCAAGGATGTGCCGTACAAGGCCGCCGCCAAGGTGATTCATATTCTAAACAGCGGTGGCACCATTTTTGAGGAGCATGGCCTTGACGTCCGTTTCCTGAATATTCCTCAGCAGATGTTCCCTAACCAAGCTGTTGCTGTCGAAGACACTGAGGAGACTGAGCAATCGCGTCTTGAACTCCGAAGTGTTCAGGAGGAGCCCGCTCTCACTGCTGGCTACACTACCAAGGACGATATTGGTGAGGACGGAGACGACACTGTTCACGAGGCTGTCAAGCTGTACGATCAGCCCAACTGTATCCAAGGCAAGATTGCCTTCCCTGAGGACGGCGATCCTGAAACTGTCGACTTTGTGTTTCTTGATTTCACGCAGCCATGGGTCATTCCAGCTCTTAACTTTGCTGGTATCGGCTGCAGTGATGACGATGTTGAGCCATATAGAGAGGGATCCATGTCCTCTTTGATGGCTGAGTGGATTCGCGAGAACTGGAAGGGCGATTGTTAGATGGTAACTCAGTCGGTATACTATATTTTTCTGGTTCCTTGGCGTTTTGCGATGGTTGGGTGAATTTAGATGGAGGCCTGACATATTTATGGATATGAATTTAGTAAACCATGTATTGTATTGGCGTTCTATTTCTTCCCGTAGTGCATGAACCATGTTCTTGCTTATATAAGATGACTGCTTTCTTACTTACGGACCTGTGAAGTCGTTAGTTCTCAAAGTGGGTTATTGCCGGGAAGCAGTCATCGTTAGGCGAGTTCTCGATTATTTAAGAGCTGATCAGAGTGTACATGTCAGCCAATTTTCTCAAGTTTGCATCACAATTCTCATAGGCATGCGGACCAAGATCTGGTGGGGCATTGTGGTAGATTGCAACGACTACTCCGTACTATGCTACCAATCTAAATACTGTGGCTGTCCCCGGAAGCTTTGAGATGTATAAAATTGTAAATCATATATAAGAAGGACCGTAACTCATGCAAGCATGATTAAAAATTCATGTACCCTGAAATTCCTCTCCTCGGTTGTCGTATAAACCGCTCCATCTTGCGTGTACCGCATCATTCAAATAAAAAATGAGGATTAAAATTCAAGGCGAACGAGCGATTAAGAAGGGGAAAAAGGAGCCCTGTGTAAAAAGGACTCTGTGAGAGATGGCTGTGCGGAAAAAATTGAGAGTCGCAGCCCCTCGTTCGTTGACGGCGGATTGGGAGACTTTACTCCTTCTTGAACTGGAATCCGGGGGGGACGCAGTAGGGGCTCTTGCTGGGAGGGTAGAACTTGCAGATGGTCTTGGGGGGGCAAGTGCCACCGTTCTGTGAGGTTGTTTGTTAGTTATCTCTTGGGCTTTTGTGCGTGTAAGTGGTTGGTGTTGAGGATGACTTACCTCCCAGACTCCAGAGGTGTTGCAAACCTGCCAGCCCGTCTTGCCGGCGCACTGGTAGGTGCCGGGAGTGCAGCCATAGTGGCCGGGGGCAGCTTCGGCAGTAGCAAAGGTGGCCATGACGGCGACGATGACAGCGGAGACCTTCATGGTGATGGTTGTTGGTGTTTTTGAAAGAAAGATTAGAGGACAAGATTGAGTAGAGCGAGAGGCTTTTGGTGTAGTTTGCTTGAGTTGTTTGCTTGCTTGAGTGGTGGTGAAGAAAATATTTGGTTTCGAGGCGGGATATCGTGGTCTTTATATAGTTGGGATGTGATATGCCAAAGGGTATCTACCTTCAGTTATACGACTGCACGACTATGCTCTTCAACACGGGCTGATGACGTCCAGCTCTGGCTCAACTTGCACAGCCCAAGCCCTCCGATCTCTCGGCCCGATGATGTCTTTCGTTCTATCTTGGGGGAGAAAGCGACGCCCTATTTTCCTTCTAGGTGCCGGGGGAGGCGTACGCAAGCCACAAAAGGCAACTTGTGGTCTTAGTCCCTCTCCCCCCATTCCCACCCTACCCTCCTCTTCAGCATACCTTCGCACAGTCCATTCTCCACATCGTGTGTGTAATACACATCAATGGGTAGTGATGATCCGATGCTGGGCGGGTTCAAGGCGTCCTTGGAGGTAGGACACGATATGCGGCTTGGTCACGAGCAGCGGGTGATCGGCGAGGTGGGAAGAAAAAAAAGTGTATGGTATGTCAGTCAGATCGAAATCAGGCCAGGTTCAGATGATGAGAGAGACAGCGGAGTGGAATTCTATTCGCTACATTAAAACTCGTATACAGTTTTTGTTGGCTTTGGCGTTGGTCCTCTTCATCGAATCTTTGGGTGAGATTTTGAATGTCGCTCTCATCCTCCCACCCCTCGCCAGAACTTTGCTCACGACCCCTACTGACTGCCATTTCACTACGAAATGGATGCTAGCCAATTAACACGAGAAAACCTAGAGGGCGGGCGTTTCCGGTAGCTGGTTGTTAGAGGAAGTTAAGACCTATAGCGGCTCGCCACAGTGACAGACAGGTCGACACGCACAGCCCGTTTCCCCCAGCCCTACAGCGTAACGTTTCCTTCTCGACTTCGGAATATCCGTCCAGCCTATGACGGCAAATGGCACCGACGGGCTAGACTTGCTTCTTGTCTTGCCCTGTCTTACTATTTGGTGTGACCAACGTGCGCACGCACGACACCAATTTGTAGGCGGCATCGTCCTCTTGTGCAGACAAGCTGCATACGTCATACGGAAGTCGGCCAAATGATTTTCAAACCGAGGAATGATATAGGCAGAGAGCTCTACTAGTTCTTACTAAACTCGAGAAGACCTCTTCTTGGCATACCTCACGGGGAAATGGCTTGACAAAATGGAGCAGAGATATACACGAGAATGCCCTTCAGTAGTTCCACAAGATCAGCATCGTCCTTCAATTCATCCGGTGGTCAACGGAGAACAGAACCGAGTGGTCAATTACTAAAAATAATTCCCCACATCACCCTTGCCCCCCCCCCCCATGATCAGCCCGGCACTCACTTCCAACCCACACAGCTTCATGCAACCCAGCCAAGGGAGGCCAGAGTCTTGTTAGTCTAGAATGCGGCTTGTCTCTGCTACCCCGCAAATACCACAGCAAACCACGCCTTTCAATACGACACCACCATCAGCGCTGGTTGTTTTTTTTGTTTGGAGATCATCGGGCTCCACCGTTTATTCGTCCGTCGTTTGGGGAGCGAGCTGCAGGTTGCCTCGTGTTTTTGAGCTCCAGCGCCGAGGGTCCGAGCTGTCCCAATAGGGTCGTTCAGTCTGCATTGGACCTCTTCGTCAATTCCGGGTCGAAAGGCGGTGATGACGGATCGTGGAGAGGAGGAAAGACAATGACATTCTCTACGAGCTGGATCCTCGTAAGGGATGCTGCAGCGGTGTAATTGGAGTCATCTTTCTATAATGAACCTGTAAGCGGGTTTTAAGCATAAGACAGACATCCAATACGCTGTTGAATTGAGTGATGATCGGGCCATTTTCACTTGATCTTTTTCATCCTTGGGGCGGAGGCTGAGTAGCAGGATGGCTGGCAGGGCTCGTAAATTGATGCGTTGGACGGTGTTGATTCAAAATATTTCCCATATGATAATGACGACTGAGCCTCCAGGAGTATCTGCACAATGTGCTATGACTTAATTGATGACAGGATCGAAGATACTTCCCGTGTCTGAGTAAGACTGTCAACCAACCTAGAAAGGGCCGAAAACCTCCTAACGGCATCGGATCCTTCACGTCTCGGATCGTCGCTCCAGGCAAGCAACACATTATTTCATCATTTTGTTTCTACAGCTGCTGTCGCACGCCGATTATGGCTTCTTGCAGACGTGATTCCGTCCATATGACCGCCCGACCGATCCGCGACCTGCCGCCATTGCATCGAACAAGCACGACTCCACCAAGCTGAACTCGCCTGCGCGAGCAACCGGAGGAAAACCCGCAAAGTCCAATCCCCCGTGTTTTCCTCATGTGCGACAGCGGGGGTCCACCGCTGCAGCTTTGTGTTTGCAGCTGAGAGTGAGTACGGATATGCAGGTATACCGGTCTATGGACATACGCACCGCCAGATCGGAAAAATGTCAAGGCTATCCTGGCGATGCAAGCTTATGGATGGATGGACAAAGTCGGCTTAACCCATGGCCGATCGAATGAAAATGCCCTTTCTAGCCGTCTGGCTCCAGAGCGTACGAATACGTGCCGTGTCTTGTTTGGAGTCGGGCATTAAACAAGCCTCACAGCCTCATCGCCTCAAAAGCAACCTTCCACTGGGCACCCTCCCCCAAATGTTACATTATCCTTCGTCTTATTCCCTTCCCAGAATAGTTGAGTCAGCCAAGAATAGCTTAGATAGACCAGACTTCCTACTCCCCGGTCCTTCCGATTCTTCTGTGGTGCCGCCGTCGGTAGCCCGTTGCTCGGAAGCTCCACAATGCCATGACATTCCAGCCGGCGTCACTCCGCCCCCCCGGAGGTAGAGGACGGGGGGCCAATAAGGACTTGATGCATTCTATAAACTTGAACCACGCGGGCTCACAGTGTGATACCGTACATCTGCCTATCAAAGGGCCTGTGTGGTGCGTTTTCCTCGGTACGGACTGTCGAAAGCCGCTTCGCTATTAACACGAGCGATGTAAACTGTAAACGTGGCTCTCGACCCTCAAACGCAAGACACACGAATAGGTGTGAACATAAGCGTCCAGTCAATGTTAGACTTCGAGCAACACGGAGAGCCTCCGCTCCCATGAGCTCTAGCATTTCGTCAGTCTCAGCGCTCAGCTGCCAACACAATTGTCACCCACAGGCACGCTACAAGATCGCTGGCTCATTGGAACATGTCATATGCGAACAGAAAAAAAAGACAAACTATTATTTCCATTTACAGCTTGATTATCGGCCTGCTCTTCCCTATTGGCCACGGGGATCCTTTCCCGTAGTGGTCGACTCTATTAGGCCATCCATGTGTCATGTTATTCCCGCTCTGCCTCTCTTTACAATGGTGCCTCCCATCTCGTGTTGATCTGCTTTCTGCGTACCTAGAGTGAGAGGGAATATTAGTTTAGCTGCATACGCGAGGACGGGAGGGGCAATGAGGGGTGCTCAAGAGAACTTACCATGGGCGACAGAAACATCACACCGCCAAGCAACGCCACCACCGTCAACACGAGAGTCACCTTGTTGAACCCGTTTCCAAGAATATCAAACACGCCGCTGGGCGCAACCCTAGTGCCAAACACGTCTATACCGTATGCCACCACCAGGCTAGTGCTCTCCACGAGTGCTGGTGCTGCCACAATACCCTGCACACCCATAATGTTGCGCTGGTGAGACACGATTGCCCGAGGGTCAATCTCAATGGCTGGAGAATACTGGACGAGGCCTTCAGCTTCCTTTTCCTCATTGGTTGAGTCTCGACCAACAGGTCGCCGAGGATCAAGGAACTGGCGCGCGAGACCGAGGACCGAATGGGCCTCAGGAAGGTAGCCCAGAAGCTGTCGATTAGCGACCCCCTGGCGAGTCACCGTCACGGACAAGGTGGTGAAGGGCTGAGAAAGAACATAGGCCTGTGAATCGACCCAAGGGAGGGGAGGTCCGGTGGGAGTGTCCACAGGGTTCAGGGAAGAAAAGTTAGCAGCATCACCAAGAGGACCACGATCATCCGGCGAGGGAGACTCGTAAAGGTCAGAAACGACGACCTGGTAGCCCTTAATGGCCCTGTTGGTGCCATCATTCGAGGTGTAGTCCCCAAAGAAGGTGCATGCGTACCAGTTCTCAGAAATGGCACATGAAATGGCCTTGGTAGAGTCGACGCCAGAGTAGGATTGCGATACGAGGACCTGGCCAGATACAGTATCGACCAGCTGCACCAAGAGAGAAGAATCGACCTCATTGACCGCTGCAACCACAATGGTGTTGGCATTCAGGTACTTGTAGCTCACACGACGATCCGCCAGAACACGGCCAATCGACGCAACGGGGTCATGAGGTGCATGCTTCGCAACGTTCACAATCTTCTGGCCGGGTAAGAGCTGCAACTGCCAGATATCCTGCTCAACGGCTCTGTTACCATCAGTAACAAACTTGATTCCTCGAATAATCTCTCCCTCGCCGCGAACAACAATGGTCTGCTCAGGAGTCCAGCCGGCAGGGATATCACCCGCCTTGCCGTCGGCTCCCACTGGAAGAAGCCACTGACCAGAAGCACTATCAACCACGACAGTGCTAGAAACCGCCGACAGTGATCCAGGGGGCATCACCTCAACAATATCTCCACTGTCGCTCTTGACGGAAACATACTCGCCCTTAGCGCCGCGGAGAGTCACGACTCCCTCGTCCTTGGCATAAATGCCCTTCACGTCTAAGGTCTCGCCGGGAGCCTGAGGAAGGACAGTCTTGGACCAAATCACTGCACCATCGTCCCCAGTATTGAGACCATACATACGGCCACGTCGAGTAGCGAGCACAATGATCTTGTTGAAACCGAAGGTATCACGGTGAAGTCCCTCCTTCTTGCTTGTAGTCGTCCCTCCAAGAAGACTGCTCATAAATCGCTCTGGAATAGAGGCAAGGTAATCAGGCAAGTATTGCAAGTCGTTGATATGGCGATTGACACGGTGAATGTAGGCCGCGACAGGGTTGGTGTGAGCCTCCTGCTCCAAGACCTTGGCCAGGTTCTCGCTTGCAGGAATCTCTGCCCAGACAGCCGCAACAGCCGCCGTCAGTCCTTCGGTACGCTTCCAGTCCAGCTCGCCATTGCGGATCAGTACCCAGTCATCCGACTTGGTCGTGACGGCGGCTCGGACGGCGAAACCTTCACCCGAGGGCTTCTTAATGACTTCAGCTACAGCATGGACTGGCACGACCTCTTCGGTTGGCTTGAAAGGCCAGCGAGCGAGAACTCCGTGAGATTCGGAGGAAACGATGAGAATCTCGTCCTCAGTGATTCGAGTAAAGTAAACGTTGGCACCATCGGAACTGGTAGAGATGGCGCCAGGGCCAGCCAAGTGAGGAAGCTCGTAGGCATGGGAAATGTGTCCATTCTTCAGGTTAGTGTGGTAGACTTCCACCTTGTTGCCCTGCTTCGTGCGAGTATGAACCAGGAAGTGAGGTAGAGACTGAGTAAGATGAGGGGCATGGATGTCGACCGAAGTGGCATCGACCGGAAGCTTAAACTCCTGTGTCGACTTGGTGCCAAGAACATTGATCTTGAGCTTGGTAAGAGCGCTGTCGGTCCATGCCAGAATGGGCGCGGCCGAATTGCCTCCAACAAACATAACGTCTTTCGGGCCATGGACGTCGCCCTTGGTGCCAATCGACACATCATCGAGTCGAGTTCCCGCCGCAGTATCGAGCGCCGTCACCTTGAGGCTGTAGGAAGCAGGAGAACCGTGAAGGCTGACAACGTAAACCTTTGCAATGTCTGTCGAAACCTGGAGAGGGACGTTCCTTGCGGTTTCGCGAAACTCCCAGATAACCTGACCCAAGGTACCATGTATGCGTCGCAAAACCGTCGTTCCGTCTTCGTCGTAGAGAACAAGGACATCTTTTCTCGATTTCTCGGTCAGCTCCAGAATCTCCAAGTCTTTGACTTCTCCTTTAAACTCGCTCTGCCAGATGTTCCGGCCCGTCAGCGCATCCCAGGCCTGCACACGCGATCCGTACGCAGCGGCAACCCAGTGCTCGCCTTCAGGCGCGCGCAAGAAGCCGCCACCATTGGTGATATCGTCCGCGATCTGCTGGCGCCAAACGAGCGCGCCATTGCTGGGGTTCACGGCACCAAGGATGCCGACATCGCTGAGAGTGTAGAGAAGACTGGCCTTGTCGGCCTTTCGAGGACGGTGGAAGAAGGTGGTTTCGACTTGGGGGACGCCGACAAGGGCATGATGGAAATCGATCTGGCCGACTTCGTCCTGGAATACGGCAACTCCCAGTGATGAGAGCCCCAATAAAAGCAGCGGTTGTAGTGAGAACCGCATTGTCGGAAGGTGGAGGGGGTTGCTGCGGCTTCACACTTGATGGAGCTCGGGGGAGCTTCTAGACAACATGCATCATGATGTGGGCAACCTGTTCCAATTCCACATGCTTAGTCATCGTGCAGCTCCCGGGTAGGCAGGTGGTCAGTCGCCAAGACGAGGCTCAACGTCCTAGGACAACTTAAAACAACAAGGCTTAGTGCAAAGTCAATTGGGAGAATTATAGTCTCTATATTTCGAGTTGGTATGTCACGGAGGTTTAGTTGTTGTCAGGTTGTATTCACTGATGCGTCATGAATCCCAGTAACTAGGTTCAGGATCAGTTGTGGAGTGGTGCACCAGCTGGAAAATTTCGCGAGTGAAAGGCGCAGCTTTATATGGTCAGCGACGCCAAATACAAGAGTCTTCAGAGGGAAATCAATAGTTCCAGATCGGTCCTACATAAATAATATATGTATAGTTATTGGTATCGATAATTAATTAGAGCTCTCTATCCAACATCAACTTACTCAACTGCATGTCTCACCATTTACCTCCCCACCCTTCTAATTCCGCACATGTGCTAGACAATTTCACCATTTACAGCCGCGCGGCCACTATCCTCATCCTTTATACTCCAAAAGTACTGGGCTCATTTCGTATCACGAGAACAGTGCCACGGTAAATTGCTGCTGGGGCTTTCACATCGTGGGCCCAGATAATCCCAAAGTAGGTAAGTAGCATCAAGGATGGATCCTTTTGTCCCAATATGGTTCAATATTTTCATAAGGTTTTTTCCCCATTACACCATTCAACGCCGCCATTGCGATAACGGAATTGACCCGAACAAGCAGGCGCTAGACATATTTTCCAGACGACAACGGAGGGGCCGAGGGAGGGCCGGCCGTTGGGTTTCCCCTTGGACAGGCCAGGCTGCCGTCCATATAATCATAGATCAGCCATGAAGGGCGGTAGACCCGGCCCCAGAGGCCTCGCGGACGTCAGGTCACCTTTGCTGAAGTTTGTCGACAATCAAGGCGTATCCGAAAACGACAGCAACATGGGTTTGGATGTGGAATCGGCCGCGAGCCCCGTGGTTGAATCTTTCCCGGATCGGGGCCGGGATATAGATGGCGATATTGTCACGGTCACTGAGCAGCGTGACTTGAAGCGCGGCCTTGCAGAGCGCCATCTATCAATGCTTGGTATCGCTGGTGCGATCGGTACGGGATTGTTTCTTGGACTCGGCGGTGCCGTACAAACTGGTGGTCCCGCAGGCGCTCTCCTTGGCTATGCGACGGTTGGTCTTATTGTATGCGCGGTGCAGTTTGCTCTCGGCGAGGTTGCTGCTCTGCTTCCTGTTACTGGTGCCTTCGTGAGACACGCCGAGTTCCTCGTCGACCCGGCATGGGGTTTCGCTATCGGCTGGAACCTCGTCTACGGCAACCTCTTGTCGATCCCCTCTGAGATTACCGCCATCTGTGTTCTCTTCGAATTTTGGACGGATCTCAACCCCTCAGTCTTCATCATCGTTTTCATCATCCTTACCGTGGCTGTTGGAGTATCCTTTGTTCGAGTATTTGGCGAGATCGAATTCTTCTTCGCATTACTCAAGATCCTCTTAGTCGTCTTCCTGATTATTCTCGGTCTGGTAATCGACCTCGGCGGAGTCCCAGGAACGCCTCGGATAGGTTTCAAGTACTGGAAAAATCCTGGCCCATGGGTTGAATACATCGCAACTGGTAACTGGGGCCGTTTCCTTGGGTACTGGAGTGTCATGACGAGTGCAGTCTTCTCCTTTGCAGGTGTCGAGTCCCTGGCAATGGCAGCCGCTGAGACGAAGAACCCACAGAAGGCTATTCCCAGGGCTTGCAAAAATGTTTTCATCCGAATCGTCATTTTTTACATTCTCGCCATTTTGATTGTCGGCATGCTAGTGGCTAGCGATGACAGTCGCCTCACTGGCTCCGACACTGCTGCCCAGAGTCCGTTTGTCATCGCGGCTTCAGCGGCTGGAATCCGCGCGATTCCCTCTGTCGTCAACGCCGTCGTCATCACTTCCGCTTGGTCATCATCCAACCAGAGTTTGCTCGCTGGAACTCGTGTTCTGTACGGTCTCGCTCTCAAGCGCCAGGCTCCGCAAATCTTCCTGCGGACGACCTCATGGGGAGTGCCGTATATGTGTGTTTTGCTTTTTACCGCATTTATGTTTCTCAGTTTCATGAGTCTGTCAAATGGTGCCATGACCGTGTTCTGGTGGCTTGTTGACTTGACTGCTGCGGGCGTCTTGGTGTCGTGGTCCTCCATCTTGTTAAATCACATTCGGTTGAGGCTCGCCATGAAGAAGCAGGGCATTCCCATCACAAAGCTTCCGTGGCACAATTCGTGGACTTGTAAGTGTCTTATCAGACTAGGCAGTATAGAGACATAAGCTAACTTCGTCGCCACAGTGCATAGCTCATATGTTGCATTGTTTCTGTGCATTCTGATTCTCTTCACTGGCGGCTTCACCGTCTTTACAAAGGGCAATTGGGATCCTAGCAGTTTTGTTTCGTCATACTTGTAAGTTCTCACTTCATATCTTGCGTAGATGGTCTTGGAGACTAATCTTTCCCCAGGGATATTCCTCTCGTGATAGGGGCGTTTTTGATTTGGAAATTTGTGAAGAAGACAAAACTTGTTTCGCTGGATGAAATCCCTCTCCACGAAGTGTTCGAGCAGTCTCAACTATCTCAACATCCGACCGTCTCTACGAATCACTACTAGACTTGGGCTGAGGCATGATATAGAAATATGCTAGATTTTTAAGAGTTGAAAAGAACAGTACTATGGCTATATGTGAAATCGAGATATAAAGACCTGACACACGAAATAAGACGAAAGAAATGCAATACACTTTGTAGCAACTGCTGGCTATCTCACTCATATCCTTGTGGTAACATCTCTTGCCCCTCATTCCCAGCTTCGTGCGTTGCGGCACGTTTTGACCTTGGAGGATGTATTATAGAGGATCTAGGGTAGCGCTCTACGGCCTCATACCTAGGTCCTCAGTTAATTGCATCAGCATGGGTGTCATATATAATTTACTTAAGATTCTTGCTTCTGGCCGTAGAAGCTTGTGGCAAACCCTAAACCCAATTGATTGTTTGCTAAATGCGGAATGCATGCGTTAGAATGTAAGTTTTCGTAGAATGGTTCAACATATCCAACCCCTGGGTTAAGTAGTCAATGAAGAACCAGCTTCCCGAATTGTTGACCTAAAAGGCTTTATCTAATCCTATCTATTAATTTTAGTAGGGTAATAAAATCTTTGCCTTTTAGCGTTTACTACGATCTGCGATGGTAATTCTAGCCTGGTTTCATAGAATTCGCGGCATCTATTATCATGTTGAAGGTGCCTTGGATGCCTGCTTTATTGTGTCATGCGACCTCATCCACCTGTCGATGTGCCGTCCCGTGCCAACCACTACGCTGTCACGCACCAACACCAAACTAGGAATATTCTCCATCCAGCTTCAGGTTTGCATGTTGTCATCTTAATATAATTGTCTCAGTATACGAAGGGCGTTATCTTACGACAAGTGACGCATTATTCTTTAGTGTAGTCTTTATCATTCCCCTAAGCCCGGAAGACTAAGACTAAATACTGTATGCTGTGCGACCAAGGTTGATGCTATGTCCTCCCTTTAGTTATTATCACTGATGACTCCTACCATGGAAATATCCGAGTCTCAACATACAACAAATATATCCGCATCCATCATCTCCCCACGAGCTCTCATCCCGGGATGGAACACAACTCCGTTCCCAAACCTTGCCCTCACCGCTACCGGGCTCATAGCCCTGGCTGATCTTCGCACTGTTGCTCATCGAACTGCTATAAGAGGGGGTTCCTCCTGGATCGATGCCATTGTCCTCGCTCCCGGCTTGCAGTATCAGCAAGCATGCGATTACCTCGACAGGGAAAACCCAGCATGTCTCTTTGCAATACCAGTGCTGACAGAGGCTGGCGGACAAGTACGATATGAGATTAAGAATAGTCCCATGGCGAATTATCTCGCTGGATTGTCCCGAGGAAACTTGAAGGGCCCTTTCATTGTCGACATAGGGTCTGCTGAAGAGGGGTGGAATGCGCGAAAGCAACTATTAGCAATATTTAGGCGTGGTGAGAAGATGACTGACGAAGGCACCAAGGTCGGGTTGCGAACCTTGGATTGGCTGAGCCATTTCCTATTCCTCCTCAGCCCACTGCTCACCATCTCCACCGTATACCTCATGGTCCTCTTTGAAGACATATGGGGGCTCTGCCTCATCGTCGCGCTCATTATCTCCCGCCTTCTTAATATCTGGGCCATCAAGAACCGCACTGAAATGACTAAAGTGAGTGCTCGATCAGCGACCGACCATGCTATCACGGAATATAGCATCGATCTCGGTGACGGCTCGACCGTCCGACTGCGCGGTCTAGATGCAGACCTTCAAGCGCTTACGACAAAGACTTGGTTGCGGACGCAGTCTGTGCTGGATGGCTATTTGGAGGCTGTTGCGAAGATGATGGTGTACCTCGTTGCAGCATTGAGCGGCAACATGACGCAGGCGGGTGCGATGACGCTAATGGGGTTGCTGCTGTTGAGTGCGACATTGCTGGGTCTGAGTAATGCCCATGCCAAAGGGATCCGAGTCGGTGGACGGTATGCTATGCTCGAGACGGATCGATGGGGAAATAAACGGAAGGGAGAAGCAGTGCGATATAGAGTGTGAGGTTGACGAACAGCTCGCAATGGCATCGACCAAGGGCGCTAATAAGACGCTAGTTAGTAGACGTGGGAGCAAGAGAGTCTGAATAAACACTCTGATTCCAGTCGTCCACAACGGCTGTTCATTCATTCCGTTCTACATACCCAAGGAGCATCTTCTGCAGCAAGACTCTGTTGTACAAAAACTCCATCCTATATCCCAGACCCAGAAGCTAAGACGTAAACTAAAGAAATATATCAAACTAATTCAGGACATCCCAGCAATCCAAACCCCGAGCCCTGACTATCTAAATACGTCGGCATCATGTATGCCCACTCTGTTGGTAGTATATCTATCTTGAATTTCGCCTAGGCTGCTGGGGGATCCTCCTTTTTCTCCTCTGTTGGAGGCTCACCGGCAGGGGGCCCGTCAACTGGGGGAGCCGCAATAGAGGGAACCTCAGTGGCAGGAGCCTCAACGACAGGAGGAGCTTCATCAACATGAGGCACCTCGGCAGTAGGAGTGGCTTCGACGGGAGAAATCGACAAGAGTGTCTCCTCGGCAGTAAGCTCTGGGACAGACTCCTCAATCTTGGCCTCCGCGGGCTCCTGAGGTTCGGGGGCGGGGGCCTCTGAGGGTTTAGACTCTTCTGAAGGTTTCGGCTCCTCCAAGATCTTTGGCTCTTCCGAGGACTTTGACTCCTCTACAGAATTCAACGCCTCCAAGGACTCAGGAGTAGGTTCCGGGACGACTTGGGGGGTAAGGTCGGCTGTAACCTCTGCTGGAGGTTCTGTCGGGGGTACAACCGGAGGTTCAGAAGAAGGCTGGATGGCAGAAGACTCAGCAGCCGCTTCCGTATCAGCAGCGGGGTCCTCCGTCGTGTCCATGGTCTCTGATGCAGTTTCTAGGGTCGATTCCACGGCAGTCTTATCAGCAGTCTCCGACACCGGTTCAGGAGCTGATTCAGGGACCTGCTCAGTAGCGTCGTATGTCTCAATCTCCATCATCTTGCCGGTTTGACGATCCAGTTCACTCATCAAACTCGTGAGCAAGTTAGCTTCCTCGCTTCCAGTTGAGGCATCGACCTTTGGAGGTGAAGTCGGCTTCTCCTCTTGTGTGCTTGGTTCCGCTACTCCTGCCATAGTTGTCTCTGCAATTGATTCAATGGGGGTCGCAGAAGGGGTTTCAACGACAGCATCGATAGGAGCATCGTCCATTTTGACTTCTTCAATTTCCATGGGTTCTGTAGCAGGCTCTGCTACAGGCTCTGATGTAGTCTCTGCAGAAAGCGCGTCTGCCGTTTCGGAGACGGGGGCTACGACAGATGCAGAGTCCTCCGGCTTTATGGTATCTTCCGTCATAACAGTATCTGCTTGCTCTGAAGCTGGCTTGGAAGGGACCACCTCTTCGGTCGGCTTAACTTCTTCAATCGCCTTCTCTGCGTTATCCGGAATTGTGCTTACTGAGCCATCGGCAGGGGGAGTCGAGTCAATGTTGCCAACTTGCTCATGCGGGGGAGGCAAGAGGGCATCATTCTTTGGGGATTCGATCTTCGGTGCGACACTCTCCGCCGGGGTAGGAACCAGAGTAGGAGCGACTCCAGTGACCGGAGCATCAGGCGAAGTAGCGGGCGCAGCAGCCTCCGGTGACTGGACAGAAGGTTTAGTGACAGCTGACGAAGCCTCAACGATTGTCTTTTCCACCGCCGCAATGTCTTCAGCGACTTCCACCTTTTGGACAGCCTGGGCCGTCAATGGGACGTCGGGCTGGGGTTCGGGTTTAATCTCCGGAGGAACCTCTGTCGTGGGAGAGGGCATGATGACGTTCTTGAGTGGACTACCCTCGAGCCTGGGCATCACAGGGCCAAGGCTGAGGGGAGGTGCGAGGTTGAGGGCATTGGGAGGTGCTGGTGACTCTGAAGGAACTTCGTTGCCTCCCATCTCGACATCAGGGCGATCAGGGGCGGTGATGGCGGGCGTGGGATCGGTTGTAGGAACGGGTTGGGCATCGGCCATTTCATGGTCCTGTTTGTCACCTTCAACGTGCGAACCCTCAGGTTGGGTGCTATCCGCTGGAGTTGCGCTCTCGTCGCCATCGTCGCCATCATCTCCATCATCTCCCTCGTCGTCGTCGTCATCGTCACCCTCGGCCATCTCGCTATCTTGGTTGGTATGATCATCGGCTTCTTGCTTGATAGCCTTAACGTAGTTAGTAACATGTAAAAACATACATCTGGTTGGGAATCTTACGGCTTCGCCACTTTGCTCAGGTTTGACCGTGGTCGCTGGAACAGCACCATCCGCTGGTGCAGTCACAGCCGCAGCCGCAGGTGCCGTTGGCCCTGGCGCACCAGGAACAGGCAATTTGGCCCTCTTCCTCCCTCGACCAGGACCGCCCTTGGGCTTCCTCTTCGGGGGAAGTGGTCGCTTCCGGATTTGTTGAGGATTAGAAGCCGCTGCCTGACTTTGAGGGCCAGGTGCTGGTTCGACCCTCGTCGCCACAATTTCGCCCACTACTTGTTGACCTTCTGCCAACGTCACCTCTTCCATATAAGGGTTTCCGGCGGCGTCGATTCGTTTCACCGTCGCCCGAGTAACTGTTGGACCTTGGGCCTTGTCTTCCACCGTTTTACTTGCGATCGTCACGGTGTTCTTTCGTCGTTTCGCCAAGTGTGAGACCGTTGAAGATTCGACGTTCCTGTTGACTTGCTTCCATATTTTCATGCTAAAGCCTTTGGCGCTTGCATCCTCCTCCTTTTTTTCCTTATTTTCTGGGACTGTGTCGGCCTCAACTTCCTCCTCCTCGGCAGGGACAGGTCTTTTATATAGTCTTCCAGATCGGGCTGCGAGTAGGAGTTCTTGGCTATGCGGCGGAAGGAGATTCGAGTCTTTCGGCATGCCATGGAGAAGTTCGATGGACCAAATGTCGTTCTGCTTCTGTTGCTCCTGTTGAGGTGGCGGCGCGACGGTGACCCATTCGTGTCGCCATTGTCGGACTGGGAGACCTAAACATAATCAATAACTGTCGTGAATGTCCATCAACTTCCGAGGCCGTACCTTCGAAGTCGTCGTGCTCGGCGTATCCACTGCGATTGGCGCGTCGCGTCTGCGCATGCTTGTTAGTTAAAGTCGCGAGAATGAAGCCACTGAACAGGCACTCACACCGGGAGCCATCGCGACGAATCTCACAGCGAAGGTTCTTGCGTAAAATTGATGCTTGTAATCAAGATAAAGATATCACGGAGCGATTGGTTTGTGCTGCGAGCGTCATGCGGTGCGCCAGGTCTAATCCTGGTCTGGTTTGTTTCCAAAGAGGCTGAAAGAGGCTGAGCTTTTGTCGCGACTGGCGTGAGAACTGGTGTTGACATCGTGGCCAATTATGTGCTGGGGGCTGATGACATAAGCGCTCTGATTGGTGAGAAGCGAGCCATGCATGATTTCTTGGACATAGGTAGTAGTAATCTGTAGGAAGGAGCATGACAGAAATTGATAAAAATGCGACTCAGATTAGGCAATTATGTGTTTATTGAGATGAGAGTAGCTAGAGCTGCCTTATTCTAGCATTGACAAATGTGACAAGCGCTGGAGAGGAGTATGTGGCCAATATGCGGCCATGAAGCTTCTCCTGCCCCCTTCGGCATATCAATCATGCTCAAAAAGACACAAGACAGCTCCATAGAGATGGACCAAGAGAACAAAGCCGACATGGAATTTAAATCCACCGTCTGGTATCCCAAGAAACGATATATCATTTTCCTCTGTCCTCACACAACCCTCCCACGAGTTGTTGCCGCCCTTGTTTTATAGTATCTGATAGATATACATTGCCCCGTCAAGTTCCTACTGTACACTCTGTTCCATGGCTTTTGGTTCATCAATTGAGAAGTATTTTGTGCCAGTTCATCGATCTGGCTTTGTCTATTCGTTTCGGGAACCTCGAGGGCTGCCTGTGGATAACCCGTTTCGATCTGCCCCTCGTGTGTGGTAGGGCGCGCTTAGCTTCTAGCTGGTTTGTTCTATATACATTGTCAGTACATAGAGGAACCTAGATCAAATCTGGGTTACGCACCGAGATCGCTCCCTCAACAACTAAGCGGTCCGCCTGATAGAACTGGCTGATGACGGTTTGTCTCTGCCCCGAATGTTAGCCCTGGCTTAGGAACTTGCTGCATCGCTTATCCTTACTTTCAGGCCCTGCAACTCATTCAAGCCCTTCTGAACCAACTCTTGGACCCTACGCGGGTCCTGTTCGGTCATATGCTCTCGGAAGGCGTCTCTCGTCCGTCGCTTTGCATATTCGCGGAAGTTATAGGCGGCAAATTGCTCGCCTTGCCGTAATAATTGGCGATACTGCAGCCGCCAAGGTTAGCCATCCGGCTTATCCGCACTGTCACCTTTGACACCCCTAGATGTGCAAGTGAAGTCGCTAGCATTCGCGGTCGAAGAACCTTCAACCCTGGGAAGGGAATTTGACCCACGTCCAGATATGCTGAGAGCTTCAGGCGGGGGGAAAGGGGAAAAGAGAGGTCACTTACGAGTGATCGTACTTGCTGCGGCATGTCGCCCTTCAAGGTAGCCACGACTGACATTCTGGGTGCAGATGGGGTTGAGAGACAGCGGCAGGGGAAGAAGTTCGCGACAGTCTTTTGGTGTGGCCGATGATGCAAGCCAGATACCGATTGGCCTCGGTGTTAGTCGGCGCGGAGAAATTTGCCGCTCCGGCCGGACATTCCGTGGTGTGGAGAGGAGTGCCCATGGTCGTGTATATGCACTGTGACTAAGTCGACAAAAGGGTGCTGGGATACAGTGCGAAACTTTTAGAGGATTGATCGTATTGATCGTTAATCCCATCGAGCTCTGAGGCGGCTTATTGAACTGGAGAACTCACCTATCACCGGCTTTTTAGCATTATTACCCGGACAGCCCTGAGTGTCTCCGGGAAATGTGAGTCAGTGTCAAAGTGCTCATCCTCAAGATGACGCACTCAACCAGGCTCCCTGCGTCTGCGCCGCTTAGCTGCATCAATCTGTGAATTTTTCGCATATTGATTAACGTTAGCTAACGTGTATTCTGAATAATTACTTCGACCATCGGGACGAATCAAACATGCCACAAAATAAACCTAAATTCCCCTTGACAGGCTTGGGTCAATTCTGTATGTATCATGACACGGTCATCAAAGTGCTGTGCGATCAGATGGTCCTCTGCAAGTCTAGACCCAGCCAAGGATCTGAGAGGTAGTAGAAAAAGCACATCCAACAAACCTAGTGCCATTTGGATGCACCCTCCCACAGTTCGCAACTCGATCGCAGTGTCCCACGTTTCCTTGTGGTGGTTGATCCATGCTCGCATCTCCGCGAGGAAATCCCTGGCAAATAGAACTACCGAGTATGGGGTTCCTCACACATTAGACTCGCCCTGCATACGCCCCTCTACAATTGACCCGTCAGAATGAATCCATCGACGCAGAGCTTGCCTACTCCGTATGGTCATCCAAAGATAGGAGGAGCAGGAAGAAAATTTCAAAATCCTTTAACTGTATTAAATTTATGATATCTGACCAACTCGGCTGTCTGGGGAGGCCTGTCTAGGTGATGTTTAGGACTTGAAAACGAAATATCCAAGTTACACCAATATGGATAGTCGCAAGGAGGACCGCTTCTAGATCCTACGCATGCATGAATTGTCGTACTTGGCTGTGGGCCTAGAATGCTAAAGGACTGAAGCACTTCAAGTTTCGCAACGTCTTGCAAAGATACATCTAGATAGTTAAGCTAGCGTCTTTTGGTCTGAGGGCTACAGTCATCAGAAGTTCTATGCAGGGTAATGCCCCAAGCACTGCATGCATTCTTTTGAGGCCCAGCACAGACTGCGACAGTCGTGTTGGGTTGCATACCTGAACAGTGTCTGTGTGACCAACTTGAGGTCTTGTACAACGATAGCTGCCCAAGTACAACCGGCGAGGGTCAAAGAGACGCCTTGACCCCATTAGGTTTACTCCCCATGAGATAGATCATAACTCATGTCGCATTAGCCATTTTGCTGGCGTTGAACAGCCCCAACTGTGTAGCGCGCTACCGGCTAGATGCTTTGTAGCGTCATGGAAGTTGCATTACACATGTACTAGTACCGGTAGGCTCGTCGAGCTACGGTTGCCGAAACTATGGGAGACTAAAGGAACTGGCTGGGCGACATGTGTTACCATGAAGTGGAAACTGACGTCGGAAGGGTTCCATGAATTGTGGATATGTTCGTCGCCCTGCGTCAAGACTTGCTCAGGCGGGGCTCTGCGTTACACTAGGTTGCATAAACTTAGTCGGATGCAAAACCTCGTTGTTTTTCATGATGGTCCAGAATTGACGATTCTGCATTGCCAATTCGGCATCCTGTTCATCCGAGACACTGGGCGTCAGCGGAGTGTCTAACTCAAGTGACTGCGAAGACAAGCCTTCAGAGCCAAGCAACTGGACGAATCGCGATTCCAGCCCCAGATCGGTGTCTATCTGGGCAGTGAAGGAATACTGCTTGAGATTTTGATTCGGCTTGACTATGTTAATAGCCTTGGTTGGCTCGTTAGATGGTAAGGGGGGGACGAAGTGTAGGTTGGAGACGGAGGCGTTAAGGTTGGCCAATTCAGTTGGGTGGGCGTTATCCGCCAAACTCCACCGTAATATCTTTCCTTTCGTGTGCCCAGATAGGATCGAGGTGCCATCGTATGTCAGTGCAAGACACGACGGCGGCCCGGCCTCCAGATCTGAGACGGCAAGCGGGGTGCTGACCTGCACAACAATAGAAGATGGCTCTGTGCAGCGGCCACCTAGAACCGGTTTCTTGCCCCCAAATAGCTCGACAAGGTATAGAGCACCCTCTTCAGAAGCAACAAAGAGGGCTCGAGCACTTGGGTCTAGGCAGACGCAAAGAGGCGATGCGGGGAAAAGCAAAGTGCGAAGGACTTGTCCAGTCTGGAAGTTCCAAACGATGCATGTCTTGTCCTTACCTGCAGAGACGCAGATGTTGGTCTCGGGGTTGGTGCTCGGGCCTACCACTAGGCTGGTAATTCCACCGCGATGATTGGATAGAGTAAGTTCTGGCTCGTGTTCTGACCGAACATGGAGTTCGAGCAGACGGGACAGCGCCCAGACGTTGATGTTGGAGTCATCGGAACCCGACAAGATGTGATGGGGTGTAACAGCCAGGCAAGTGATGGCTTGGACATGACAGGGGGGAGTAGACACTTGTCGGCCCGTGCACACCTATTTGGGTTGTCAGTGTCCGAAAGGAAAGAGATGGCTTGCATCATATAGTACGCCATGTGGTGTGGCTGGTAGAAGCCAATGGGGTGAACTAACCTCCCACAGAAACAATCTTCCTTCGGCGGTACCTAGGACCAAGACCTGGCCAACGATGGCTACGCTACGAATCCTTTCAGGAAAGGGGACGAGAGCCTCCTGGTTGCCGCGCAGACGAGAATAGACGTGGACGTGGGCCTTTTGGTCTTGGGCAGCAAAAATGTGAGTGTCGCTAACAGCCAGGCAGTTGACTGGGGTGGAACTCTTCTTGAAGGTTGCTTTGATAGCGTGTGAGGGTGAGAGAGCGTGAGTGTAGATGCCGACATCCTTGGAGATTGCTGTGTTGGCAGAAATAGGAGGGCCGCAAATGGCCGAGACGAAGTCTTGAGAGAGCATTGTCGAGATTGGCAATCTTTCGAGTTGCAACAACACTGCCGTCGAGTTCTAGAAGCCGATGTTGAGGTTGAAAACAAAAGTCTCCACCGTATGAAAACTTTTGGGGCTGTCAACTGGGGAATCCACCGAGCTTGTAAGCCAAATAATGTGACAGCCGTTGAACCCGAGTCTGAGGGGAGCCAAGGCGAGGTTAAGGTGAGACGGATGTAGGAGGCTGGAGTTCGGCTAGAGCAGGCTGGAAGCTGCGGCCTGCTGGATGAAAGAATTTTGCATACGAAGTGAAGTGATGAGAAGGCGGAATTGGCAACGACGTGCTTGGTCTGTGCATTGGAACAGGTGCGTCGACTGAGCAGAGCTTCCAAAACTTTTCGGACGAGGGGCGTTGCGGAGCAGGCCAAGAGACGTGTGGCAGAAACAAGCAAAAAACCCAGACTGAAGCTCGAGCCGTGATACGGGTGTAGTATCGTAAGAGGCAAGCAAGCAAGGACTGAGATGGAGCGAAAGAGGGAGAGTGGGGCTCAGTGAAGAGCCAATCAGGGGATGGACTGGTGCTTGCGGGCTGACGAAGGATGGATGATATACCGTATGGCTGTGCTGCAATTTGTATGGCTGTTGGCTGATGCGTGTTGCAGCCACAGCTAGGAATTGATGGCTTGTGACGGCTGTTGTTGATGAAGGGCAGGGTTTTCTTTTTCCTTGGCAAGGTAGTGGAACGCGCCAAAGCCAGCCGCGGGCGGTGTGATAGGCGCTAGTGTAGCACCTGGTACAGTAGCCGTCACTCTCGTTCAGGGTCTTCCTTTCTCGGCCATCCGCCTCTGATTGCTTTTCCGGGCCGTTCTAGTGCTGGCTAGTTCGAGTGGAGGGCTTCAGTCCACTGTATTGAGTACGCTATGGCGGGCTATCGGCTCCTAGCGGTGTCAGCCATTTGATGGAATGGGCGGTTCAGACATCCAATATTACTTCTCAACTTTGTGTGAGCACACCTCCCACACTCGGGCTGTTTTCTGCTGACACTAATCTGTATTATCGTTTTAGACCTCTCACTACGCATCAATCGATCTCAGAGTGCCCTGCTAATCCGGGCGGCAGCAAATGCAATAGCCCGCCCCCCATACCGGGCCGCTTCCCGCAGAAGCTTCAATGGTTCGCCGTGTCTGCATATCGCCCTGGGACTCCCTGGCGAAAGCTCCCGTTTTAGGGCACTCGTCTCCCTAAGAACTTGGGATCTGTAACCTGTCAAGTGCATTTCAGTGGAAGGATTATGCTTGCTACAACGTAGGACGAGTGGAGGTCGTTTTCTTTTCTGTCCCGTCACCCTAAATCCTTGTCCAAATGAGCACGGTGCCGTAAGCTCTCTGCTTGAAGGCTAACCCCACAGACCTAAACGACTTCAAGTTAACTATGTCTGGCTCCTCATCAACTTAAGCTGCATGTTTACTTTTTCCTCGCTTCTCTCGTCACATTTCACTTTCTCCCCTCGCGTTGTCGCCCTTCTCCCTGCGCTCAACTTTGGCACAGCACGTATTTGGTACTTGTACGTACCCCTCTCATTTGTTGGACCATTTCGAGAGACTCCTCTACTCCAAGACTTTGGTGATCTGGTCGTGTTCACTTCGTACCCCTCGCAGTCTGTTTAATTGACAGGTAATCTATCAAATCCGCTTTTCCTTAGTCCGTAGCCTCCCAACGCACCTGGCCTTGAAGGGACGTCTACCAACGCACATGTCCTCGTCCCCAACGCAACGCAAGGTGACGAGGTGCATCTTGCTTTGCTAACTAATCTGTCGGCTTGGACAAGGCATCCGAGCAAGATTTGACCATGTCACCCTCCCATATGGATCTCCACTGCCATGCGGAAGCCAGAACGCCATGTGGCAGAGGGCTGTCGTTGCAATACAGCACCATTCCCACCCCAAGTTTGATGGCGTAATGCATGTCAGGGAACGTGATCCATCCTACTTGCTTCTTCCTCTTTCAGCTCCGAACTCGCCATGTTTACTCACCGCGTCTGGCGCAGCTGATGAGATGCTCGATGTCTTCTTGTCTTGGATCAAGAGGCCTCGACCTCAACGAATTCGACCAGTCATAGGGGCTCCCGCTTCATAGCAGTGTCTCTTGTTTCGGCCACTGCTGCTACGACCCGGCCTGCCGCAGCTCACAATACCTGTCTACCTTACTCTTGCCTCGGGTCTGGTTGCAAAGAGCACGTCACATGTTTCACTGCTTCTTGAGCTGCGGTGATTCTGTTGAACTACACTTTCCTAGGGTCGGTTCTAGCCGACCCGGCTCAATTTCGACAATGAGAAACGGACCAAAGATGACAGTAGAGTCCAATGGCCATATCGTGTACGGATTACATCTGTACTTGGAACCGCATTTCACTTGCTCATTAAACTATCCGCATTTCGCGTCTGCCCCTACGACTGCTGGCCCGTGTCACTAAATGCTAGCACATCAAGGAGGAGTACTGTGCTTCGTAACTACCTGTGATGATAAGGGGCGAAGAAGCTCTGTACTTGACACTGGTCCCTGTGCGCCTCGCTATTTCCTGGGGGGGTGTGGACTAGGAAACCGTTGGCGCGGCTCTGGAGGAGTGATGTTGTTGTTGCTGTTGCTGTATTGCTGTTGGCTGTCTGTGCCATTCGCCCCAAGAGCTTTGTCCAGGTGGAGAAATTGTGAATAGTGCCCCAAGTCGTTCACACCACCAACATAGAGAGAGGTTGATCGTCGTTCAAAGAAGCTCCGGGTTTCCAAAGCGAAAGAACAAGACACGGATACAGCATGATCGACCAGTTCATCCCCCTTTTCTTTTTCCTTCTCCTCCTCACCTTGCAAGGATAATGAGCTTCCAAACTTCCAGAGCAAGACCATCGAGGCCCGCTGAAGCTACCATCCTGGTTAGTCGGAGCCCTGGAGCTACATTTGCTTTTTTGTAACCCATTTCTTTGCTTTTTTTCGCGGTGCGACCATCTCCTCCCCGGGAACGCCACTCAACTTCTCACCTCATTCCTCATTGCGAGGGAGCCGTTCGTTAGTTACATTAATTGTTCTGCTCTCCCTCCGTCTCCGTATCACTGTCTCTGCCACCATGTGCGACAGACCCCGCCCCAGTCTTGTCCATTGCGGCCCATCGTCTCTCGTTTTCGCGACGCTCAACTTCCTGGGTTGCGCGACATAGCCTCTCTCCCTTGCGTTTGATTATCGTTGTCTCGTCTTTTTGCCCTGTGTGTTCTAGTTCTACCCTCTAGATCCACACTTTCGACATCTCTCGGCCCTCATCCTTGTGGTTCAGACCTATCATATATCTCTCGTCGTGTCCTGCGCTCGGTCATTGACCGGTCTGTCAGGTACGATCCGACAGTTTTGTTATTCAAAAGTTTGTAACCCCCCCAACTCTGTCTCCATGTCCGTCCTCGGTCCGAGGATCCCAGTGGCCATCTACTTATACAGGGAAGATCCGAGCATCACTCGCGAGGCACTCAGACGAAGATCTGCACCCGCTATCGCGAAGCGTCGGTCCGTCTCGAGCATGAAAGGTTTGATGCCATTGTCACTACCGAAGTCACGCCCAAGCATACCTAGCAACGAACAATCCCAAGAAAGCATGGGCGACGACCTAGATTCATGCTTTCCAGAGCTCCTGGCCAGAGACTTGGAGCTTTCAAGCTCTGTATTTGAGTCAAAGAACATGACCTCTGGCTCACCATCCATATCTCTTACTCACGAAGAGAAGAACAAGCAGAGAACCATGTCATGCCCTGGCCGTGTTCTCACGTCACCGTACCAAACTGCTTCTCTTCGGGTCCAGACTCTTGGCGCAATTGAGGAACGAGACTCAGTCGTTTCTTTTCTTGATCGCAGAGACTACACAACTGAGGCCACCTCCGACGTGGACTCCCTTCCTGGAACTGAATCATCTGGTGGTCTCGAGGGCCCCTCGATCCGATTCCGCCAACAATCGATCATGACCGCTGCTACATCTCTTACATCCGCCAGTGGTAGTGCCCCTTCGCCAAAGGACTTGATGACCGACCGACCCTCTCGAGAGCACAGCTGGATAGATGTGGATTCCGACGACGGCATGGATATGGACATGGAGGATGGGGGGGCACCTGCTGAGCCGCATGTCGCACTGTCTCCGCGGCCTCCCAGCCCGCTCGTCTTGGACACACTTTTCGACATGAATGAAAGTCTCCAAGAGTTTCCCAGGTCTCGAACGGCCCCTCCACAAAACTATCCTTTGATGAACGGTGGTCTATCGAGACAAAATTCGCTTCGGTCGGTTGACATTCCACCACGCAGGGCCTCGCTATCCTGCTCGATGACTTCCGCGAACATATACACAAGACCAGAATCCCCCTGCCCCAAGCCAAAGTCAGATTCTCGAAAGAAACGTCTGTCCTTGAACCTCCCCTCCCACGCTCGCTACTTGTACCAGATAGAGCCCTACCCGAATCCTAGCCCCCCTCCTGAGAGGGTAGGAGGCTTTGATACAGACCTGGTAGATCAGTGTGATGACGATAGCATATTTGACGGGAACTTCAAGACTTTGCAACGACCGAGTACTGTGTATTTGCAGACAACACCTCCACCATCACCCTTGCCAACCGTGCAGGCATGGCTTGACCGGTCAAGCCCCTCTTTCGACTCTCAACCGCCAGTGGATGATCTGGCCAAGGCGGTGCCGCTGCCTCCTGATATAATTGAAACGTTGAGAGTATCAATTGCCTGCTTTCCTGAAACGATGCTTCTTTCCTCCAGTCTTACCATTGAGACTATCCGAGCATACTCGAGGAAAGTTAGACACCCAACAACTGACGCCTGGAGGGAGTCTATTGGAGCTATTCCACCGCAGCATCACCGGAAGTCTCTTTGGAAAAAGGTTGTTTCACATGGCCGAGAATCCCTTCACACATACCTTCACCGCTCTCACCTGCACAGCGATGATGCTAGAGACGAGACACCACAGGAAGTTTCTGTGTGTCCCGACGCGTGGGCATCTTTGAGACATGTCTTTGGCACCTGCTCAGACTACATTTGCGACGCCCTTTACGCGCACATCGTCGCGTACAACTACATTTCTCGCGTTCCCCGCAGTCAGCCCCCTTCATCACACCGTGTGTCAACTTCCAGCTCCAGGAAGTCCCAGAGCGATGACATCCCAAAGAAGGCTGCTTCTCTTCTTGGACTAGACGTTCCACAGCGCCCTATTCAGAACAATCCCAATGTCGGCCGGATTTCTAAAAAGTTCAGCACCCCACTCACATGGGGTTTCGGGAAGGATGAAATGACCGTCGGAGGTGGAACTTTGGTGACGGCGCACGACAATGCGACGCGGAACATTGAGGCTGGCCTGCTGCGCTGCATTGTGCGCCTCATCGCCACGGCGAAGATGATGGCCGAAGAGGGCGGTGGGGAGGAGAGGTTAATGGAGGTAGAACCCCAAGAGTTTGACATGATTTTTGTTCGCAGCCTCTGCGAGATTGTTAGGATCTCGGAGGAGGCTATGGTAACGGCAGCGTAAACCAGGACGTGCCCGTTGTGTGTTTTTTTGTTTTGGGTTGGATGTCTGAAAGAATCATGGTTAACGAATCCGGTCAAGGATGTTATGGTGTCATTGTTTTTGGTATTTTCTTGCTCTACTTCTAGGTTGGGCGGCGGTTGTGTGGTTTGAATACCCTCATTGGCAATATCGGTTATCTTAGAGTCGGTGTGCGACTTTTACTGTCATAATGCAACACGAGAATTCCAGAATACACTCGATCTCGATCTCAAATGTTCTGCTCATCTTCATTGATTACGCAGACGCTATATATCTCCGCCTTATTAGGCGACTCATCTAAATATCCTTGCCAAGCCCCGGGTTCTTAAAACCCTGCTTACGACTGGGGTCATATTGGTTTGCTAAGATCATTTACCTCAAAACGTTTAGTTTATGCGTGGGGGAGGCGTCCGCTGGGCTGGCTTCGTGTGGAGGCTACTGTAAATAGAATGGCGGCAGGTAGCTACTATGGAGGGACTCACATATGAACTTGTTACAAGAGATGGACAGTCGGAGGTCAGCCATATTTCCACTCGATCAACCATACATCTTAAGACATCATGAACATGAAGTCAATTTTGTTCTGAATTATGATTTATTAGTTTGAGAATATTATCATTCAAATATTTAGAGGACCCTTATTATCTCCAAACAACTCGTCATACCATTTCTTTGCTTTCTGGTTCTTCTGGCAGACACCATCCCAATTAATAGGTGTTAGCTTATGACCATCTCCAGCCTTCTTCGCCGGCTTGAACACCGTCACTGCCTTGCGCTCCTTGTCTTCACGCGGAGCCCAATACGTAATCTCCTCCTCCTTGTCTGACCTGATCCTCGCCAGTGGCACCGGTTCCTCGTCACGTTGGCTCCCGCGAAGGCGCTCTGTTACTAGGTCCCGCAGCTGAGGATAGTACCACATCTTGTCCCACCAATGCTTCAGACGCCACGGCTTCAGCCCGCCCACGTACGCGTTGTGGTGGATGGCTACTGGAGTGTTGCCGAAGAAGAAATCGGAATACAGTGGCACGTCGCCCCATTTGACGTCGGACAGCAGCGTGTCTGAGTTGCCGTCGGTTTCGAGTTCATGCGGGATCCCGAGGAGACGCACGCCGCCGGGGACACCGGCTTTAGAAGATTCGACTTGGACGGTGGTTCTATCATTGATTTTGACGAAGGCGCCATCTTCTTCGGCGGAGCAGGTGGGTGGCATGGTGGTGAAGTTGTAGTCAAGGCCGATGCCGAATTCGAAGCGACGACCTTCAAGAGCTGCGAGGGCAATGTTTCGTATTTCGGGACTCAGCGATGAGGCATCAATGCTCGAGACTCCGCCGTCCCATGATGATTCAAGATGCTTGACCCATTTACGCCACATCTCCTGCTCACCGATAACTTCTGCAAATAGCGCCTGGTCGCTCCATAGCTGACGACCACCCACAGCTACAGCATCAACCTTTTCCTTGCACCGGCGCAACGCATCTCTCAGTGCGCCCATGGTGCCCATAATCATGCCGCTGTTGACGCATCGAGGACGTACCTTTTTGTACTTGCGCGCCGAGTCAAACGAAAAGGGCACCTGGTCGGTTCCCTCACCATACATTTCAGATGGCATGGGCGACTCTGGCCAATGCTCGTAGTGCGGATTGGAGCCTGAGTTGCTATCTGGGAAGCAGTCCTTTGCTGTTGTGACGATGATGTCTTGACGAGGAGGCGGGATTGGGAACTGTGTTTCCCGAACATTGGGGCGCCATTGTTCACGAATGCGCTCGTCGGCCTCGCGGTTGAGTTGATGGTAGCGCTGGATGAGGACGGAAGGCGGCAATTGAAACCAGATATCGTATGCATCCATCATGATGGCGAGGTCATCTTCGCTCACATCGTCGCTGTTATCAGCGTCTTCCAATAGCGCCTCAATACCACCAAGGAGACTTTCCAGCTTAGCAATATGGCTGCCGGCGAAATGCCATGCTGGGCGATTGTACTCGCGGTTCCAGTTCAAAAGTGTAGGCATGGGATAACCCAGCGCTACGGCAGACATGATGGTCTTGCATAGGTTAATATGCGGCGAGTCGGCGGGCAAGAAAAGCCGGAGGCGGCGCGAAGTGCTATTGCTTTCATGTTGGGAGGGGATGAGTGTTTCGAGCTCAGCATGTGTGATAGTTTCCGTGTTCTGGCCTGGTAGGAGATCGCGGAGGTGATTTGTGAACTGTGGAATGCTATATGAGCCCCTGGGTTTTACAATTTGGGATTATCGCATCTAATCGAGAATAATTGTTTCACTCACCAATGATAGGTAGGCCGACCATGACAAGAGCGCGAAAGCTGCGAGTGAGAGGGCCACCTTCAGGGATCTTAAGGGGTGAGGAGGCATGGGTCGAGATGATGGAAAAGATTTGGGATCTGCTGGTGATCGAGGTTGATTGTGGGGAAGCTCATCATAATCACCTCTCCTCAACCTAGACGCTGAGCGGCGAGAGACAAGAGACCAGGCCATTGCGATAGCATCACCAGCTCAGGGTCCACGTGAGGAGATCCAAGTGCAACCGCTAAGGGGCTAAGAGTCAACCGAGGAAGGATGAACAACAGATGCGCAAAATCAACAAGTTTTTTTTTTCTTTATGGGAAAGAGGGAGGTCAGGGTAGCATCGGTTAGTAGATGGCGAGAAGGCATGACACCTATCCGTGCAGCACGCACTATTACTCGCGAGTTGAAGCGGCGGCCCAAGGTCACAGAGTGCATACACGGACACGGATGCACGGAAATGAGATAGGGCTAGTCAACGACTCACGATAACAATGGAAAGATGTCGATCATACATCGTCCCCTCCGTTGGCGGGTGGTGATAGGAGGTATTGAAACAACGATCCTCACGAGAATCCACTCGATGCCAGCCCTGCGCAAGCCATCGTCAAACTAGCAGAGGCCAAACCAGAAAGATACGCGCATTGAATCGCGAAATACATGGCGTCGTTCCGTGTAAAGTGAAGACCAAAGGCTGGTGTTGCAGCAAGGTGGTGTGCTAAAATGGCAGTCTCATCATGCTCACCAATCATTTGACACCGTGACGGCGAAACGAGAAGTTTGGCGTTGTCTGGCCAGGCCCAAGCGGATCGCCACGTGCAAAAGGAAAATGCCATGAGAGGCTGCAGATACCTGACGTCAATTTAATTAGTTCGGCTTTTGAGGGCGGCGGACCTTGAACCTGGTGCTCTAAGACTACCTCAAACCTCGAGGAAGAGCCGGAGCACGGGAGGATGCGACTTTAACGGAAGGGGTCCTGGGGGCACAGCAGTCCACGAGAACTGTTAATTCCAGATAAGAAGCCGGTTGCTCCTCATTCACATCATCCCATACAAAGGCCATGCTGACGCCCACATGCCTCTTCCCCTGGCCCCTGTTCATTTTCCGGAACGGGACTATTCCCAAACAAGAGGCCCACCAATCACTCATCACTCCTACAGGGCGCCGGGCGGTTGCAGCACTCATGGTTCAGGAGCAGCCGCATGCGCCGAATCACAAATACTCACCGTGAACAGTTTAGTTTAAGCATGTTTTGAGTGCCACTTTTTTTATCCTTTTGGGGCCTTTTGTTACCGTGGTCGGGTGTCATATTGTCATTATGCTCCACGATGAAAGCATTTTATAAGCTTACCTCCCTGAAATGAAAAAAAAAGTTCCCTTCTCTCTTGTTCCCGGCCCCAGTTTCCCTGTTGATGACGGCTGTGCATCGAGGTTAGCCCCCCGCGCCCTCGCTTCTCGTTGGCTTTGTCGTAAACCCGACTCTGTCCAACGCGTGTTTCAACGTGCCGATCGAACTTGTTCGTTGTTAGCTTCCAACGGAAATACGAGGCCAGAAATAGCATCTTTTGTGTCTCTATTACGAGTTCTTCTTTGGTTTCTTTTCTTTTATTTTTTTCCTTTTTTCTTCTTCTTCTTCTCTCTTTCTCGTTGTTCACAATTTCATTCGACACTGCCGGTTGCATCATGATGGCTCCCAAGAGCCAGTACTGCCGTGTTAAGCTGCCGGCATATCTTGGCTTCGCAATTCTTGGTATGCATATCCTCGACATGTTTTTATCGGCCAGTACTTATTTCAGTTGTAGGCCTCGTTAACACAGTTGTCCCCTTCATCGTCTTCTCCGCCAATTACCTCATAATCCCTTACCCTCGATGGATCGTCCTCCTCATCGAGACGCTCCCAGCCCTCGTCACGAAACTCTTTCTTCCTCACTTCCTCCACCGTGTCCCGTATTGGATGCGGCCGCTCTCCGCCGGTGCATGTTGGATTTTTGTCGCAATCATCACAAAAGCCACGCCTCCCAATGTCGCACCTCCATTGAGGGTCTTTACGTCGATGCTGGCCTCGTCGGCCGCTGCAGCTATGGATGTTTCTTTCCTCGGTATGACTCGCTACTATGGTAAGGCAGGACTTGCTGGTTGGGGAGCGGGAGTTGGTGCCGGTGCTTTGTTTTGTGCTGTACTACCATTTATTTTGATGGTATGGATGGAGGCGTTCTTGCGCAGCTTTATTGACTGCATCTACGCATTAGCAGGCGCCATGTTGTTTGCGTTCTTTGTTATCCTCCCTGGAGCGCCAGTCAACTACCCTCACGCACGACCGAACCGTCAGCGCAAACTTGATGTCGAGGATGGCCCGGAAGGAACATCTGCTCTTATTTACAATCCTCTCGACGAGCTCAATCGTTTATTAAGCATTAACAACAGACTTGATCTCATTCAGTCCATAATGCGAACCTCGATAGTTCCGCTTCTTATCGCTTTTACGACTCAGACGATTGTTTTCCCTGGCATCACGCGCGCACTTTTCGTCTCGCCGGCTTTCAAGGACTTCTTCTCGTACTCTACCACATACGGCTTTGCCTTTCAGCTCGGCACCTTCATGTCTAGAACCATGACTCCCCTGTTCCGACCTAAAGGTACCGACTTTGCGTTTACCATTTTGAATGTGGCGGCCATTATCCTACTCGCAAATGTCACCTTCTCGCTATTCACCTCTCCCATCCTGGTTGCGGTACTGGCCTGGTGTGCTGGCGCCATGGGTGGAGCCATTTGGATGATAGTCTTGGACGTGCTCCTAGAAGAAAAGTCTTCGGGGCCGGGTATCAACCAGGAATTTTGCCTTCAGGTTGTTGGTGCTGGTGAAACTGCTGGTGTGATTGTTGGTGGTGTACTAGGTCCCTTATTAGAGGGGAGCATTTGCCGCTCGGATATTATGTCTTCGGGTGGTGCAACGCAGAGATGGTGTCGAATTAACAGATAATCACTCAGTTAATCAATCAAGGACAAAAATTTAGAATACGGTGGCTTCTTTTTTTTCTTTTCGTTTACGAATGGAATCATGTCATCCATATCCCTGTTGCTATGCCTCTTCCGCCATGCTGGACTAAACGGACCTTAGCACCTCAGGCTAACCACTAATTACAGCGCAGAGCTGACTAGGGTGTTCAGAATCTCCATTCTTCACATGAATCATCGCATCTACGGGTAATTACCTCACGAACCCAAGAAAGGTGCATTGCGGGAGTGCAGAGGCATGTCCAGCAGACTGCAGTCTCCAGACGGTGAAAGCAAAAAGGTCGCATCATCCAAGCCACAAGCACAGCCACGTTGCTTGAAGGCAGCCATTCCTCAAATAGGCTGCCGTTTCATCAGAAACCTGTTCTCTTCACTCAACCATCGTCACATTGCAGCAGATTCACCACTTAAACTCGGCATTCACCTGGGAGATCAGGTTAAAAGAATTGCTTGTTATCAAGATAAACGATAAGCGTCCTGGAGTGCTCAGGGAAGCTCGAGATTTTGCCCAATGCAGAAACGAAGACCACATAACAAATCGCGTAATGGATGTCAGAATTGCAAAAGAAGACATGTTAAAGTAAGAATTTCTTTCTATATCAAGAATCTCTCATTCCTTTTAACGAAAATAATCAGTGCGATGAGGAAGGACCGCCTTGCGGTAACTGCTATGTCCGTGGTCTTGAAGACTGCTCACTCCTGGGTGCACAATCGGTGACCTCCCAGGATGCATCTTCAGCAGACTCACCGAACAAAATTGCTACTCCTACCGCGTCTAAATCTGTGCATAAACTCGAGCTCGAATTGATGCACCGCTGGGCCACATCCACTTATAAAAGCCTATGCACCATACCGGAAGACGAGCCGTGGATCAGGGGCGGCGTACCTCGATGGGGTCTCAAACATGAGTTCTTGCTACACGGTGTCTTTTCCCTCTCAGCTCTAGATATCGCTCTGTGCGGCGATGCAGTTGTGGAGGATGATCCCAAGATCTACTTTAAGCATGCCCTCGAATACTACGACCGGGCGAGCAGGGCATATCGAGCTGAACTTGCAAACATCACCCAAACAAATCTCAAGAGCGTGATTGTCTTTTCATCTATTGCTGTGCTAATCAACATGGCCATCCCGCAATGTGAGAATTTGGTTGGAGGTGATGGGTCTCAGGGTGTCTTGGGTCGCGTGATTGCGCTCTTTCACTTGTTGCAGAGAGCTTCGCATATTGTCATAGACAACATAGATGACTTCATGTCAGATCCTGATGCGACTCCAGCTATCACTGCCGGGTTTGAAGCCCTGAACATGGCACCTAGCAAACCACTACGCAGTGGAATCGAAACCGCACTGTCGCGGGCAACCGCCGTAGTCGAAAAAGGCATTCCTATTCCCGCAGAAGAAGACGTAGCGGCTCGAGAGGAAGCTTTGGTGAGGGTCAGTTCCCACCATGTCACTGTGTCTGCACTACGCATGTGCTTTGTGGAAGACTCAAAGGAAAAGATCAGAGGCATTGCCATTGCGTTTCCATCTCTAGCCGGACCGGAATTTGCGACCGAGTTGAAGCGGTCAGAGCCGGTGGCTATGTTTTTGATGATGCATTGGGGTGTGTTGCTCCATCACTTGGGTAAGATGATTTGGTGGGCAAAGACCATCGGGAAGAGGCTGGTTTTGGAAATCTCCGAGATCTTACTTCAGACTAAATCGGAGACTGAGCTTGGTGGATTACCTGAGTGGCGTGAGGGTATTACTTGGGCTAAAGAGGAGGTTGAAGAATCGGAAGATAACAACGATATAAACTTGGATTAATGTATAGTAATGATGTGTACGAAATAAAATCTCAGCTATTTATACCACATATCTCGCAGAAATTGCTCCTGATCTATGCCACCATGAAGAAGCAAATTGACTCATGCTATATTATCGCCGCTCTTCACTCATAATTATAGTCAGCTAGTGTTGGTAACACCTCGTCTCAACTTTCAGGACTAGAGAACACCTTAGCGTTCACAATGCACTTCGTTCCTTTGTTTAGGACCTTTCTATGCGATACTTGACCGCGCATAATGAAGCCTGACTAACAGAATCATGCTAGAGATATTGTTAGCAAACGATCTCAGATAAACAAGTTCCATAAATAACCGTAACCACCTTGTTGCTTCAACACACTCCCTTCAAAAGTCTCGCTCACACCGCGCGCCAGAACAAGCAGCATGGCGAGCTCGTACATTGGGTTCTTCGTCTTGACGCAGAAATCACCGTCGTGTCGCTCCTTGGGAGCTGCCAATGTGCGCACCTCATTGAGAGGGCGTCCGCCGAGTCACCTCCGGTTCTGCTCTTGTTGCGGCGTGCTTCAATGGTTAGCAGAATATCATTACTGTCATTCTTTGGACGAAAATGTCGCAGGGCTTAATACTATACGGTGACTCGGTGTCTAAAAAACCTCCATCACCAGTAACTTGATTGAGGTAAGGGCCAGCGTCTCGATATCCATTTCTATGAGGGCCCTGAGAAGGGTTGAGACACACTGCCACAATGCGAGAAGTACAGCTGGCGGGCGGCTACACCCTTAATGGTGCTGTAGTCAATGGCAGGGTCGCATTTGGTATATTCCAGGTATTCGCGAGTGCTGCTTTCGAGCTCGGATACGGTGATGTCGCCGATCGAGAGGGAGCATTTGGTTGGGTTGGGAAAGGATGTCATTGATGTTTATGTACATTTTAACCTCACTATGAATATATGTTAGTAAATTGTGCTATCGAAATGACTCGATCGGGTCAGCCATGTGTGCTTCAGCTCACCGGTTGGCATAGTATTCGTGGATGTTCACCGCGCCATCAAGAATCCATACACATTTTTCTCTAGGAATATGGCCGTAGTAGTGACGAGCCCCATTTATTCCACAGCATATGCTGCATCAAAGACCTGACTATCCGCCCAGATTCTCCCCAGCGCATAGTCGGACGAATTGCCTAAAATAAGAGGGTTTGTGACGGTTTCTATCTCTCGTTCCACTCTCGCGTTGTAACGGAAAATATAACGGCTTCATTGGTCCCTCTGTATCACCAAGGCATCAGTTATAAAACCCCTACTTCTTCTCAATTGTCTTCTTAATACAGCAAACCTACTACAGCTCAGCGGTTAGTAGTGTATTGGTGCCTCAGGTCCAAACCCAACAAACATGATAGCGCCGCACAACCAACATTTGAAAGCAAGGATAGCTGTTAAGTATTAATCCAACAAGAGCCACTAAATTTTTTTTCAACGACAAAGGCTACTTCATTTGCTGCGGCTACTAGGTAAATATGCCACTTAGGCCCCATATTTGATTCACGGCCCCCTCAACAGTGAACGGAACCATGAATCGCTGTCAGTGGCAATAACGAGGGTGTAATTGATCTTCAATATACCTGCACTATTTCAGCTGACGGTATTGATGCAGACTTAGGGGGTTATGTTGGATGCTTCCCCAGAATCAACTAAAATGGGTTTCGTAATAGGCTATCTCAGGCCAACCCTACGTGCACTTGTGTATAAAAGCCCCGTTATGATAATAGTATCCTTCTCTTCCAAGACGTGTGATTAATGGACCTTATCCTTCATTAATCCTTAGAAGCATCGTTTAGAGGAACAGGATTTCATGTATTACTCATGGCCTAAATGAATTAAAATTTATTCTCAATAAGTTATGCCTCAGTTTGATAACCGCTTTACTGTATAGATTCCAGTCCAGCTTAATGTAAAATTGCCACGCAGAGAAATAATTACACAACTTCAGATTGAAATGAGACCAATACTTTTCAAGTCGCCTGTGTTAATACCAAGTATTACTGCGCAGTTGGAAAATGTTAGCCAGTCACCGGGTACGCATACCCTGATCACGCCCTTAGGGCTAAACGTTTAAACTAGAAATGTAATCGTGAGCGAGAGACATCGATACAGCAGCGGCCAGTCGCTCTTTATTCTTCAGAATCATCACAGTCCCACATCTTTCTTTCAATCGCCTCCTGAATTTCGTTCCCAGAACTCTCTTTGGCCCCCGGTAACACTCGCCATGTCATAACTTTGATTTTGAGCTGATTTTTTGACATCCCGATCTTCTCATACCAACTAGATGCAACATCATTAAGACTATCCATAGTGTTCAATAGTTTATCGTGACGCCCAGTTTCAGCAACCAGGTTCGATGGGACCTCGAAGAAATCCATATCTCGCCAGCGAAAAGTATTGAATGCCTTTTCTCGCTGGGTCTCATCTGATCCATCCAGCTTCTCAAGATAATCTGAATCTGAAATTTGCAATGAATTATCCATAGCTTCGGGGATTTCCTTCGGATGGAGAACTATATATAAGACGCGAAGTTGTGGGAAAGAGATAAAAAGGTTGAAGAAGCCCCTTGAACCCAGGTTGCTAAAATCGCGATCGGCAAAATCTCGCGCCCACAGCACACCAAGATACCTAAGCCTGGCACTTGACTCAGTGTAATCCTTCAAACCTTCAGGAACCAATTCCCGAGGGGGGAAAGGCTGCGCGGAGACTCCGTATACAGCGAGATCAGGATGGAATATGACAAGACTGCGTGGAGCATCGATCGTCGCCTTCGAAATCGGTGGGGGGTCCAGAATACGGAGGGACTTGGATTTTGGACCGGACGGAACCATTCGATGTACATTTTTCGGACCTTCTTGGAGATCTACTGGAATATCTATGGGATAATCCTTTGAAGCAATGATGCGAGAGGCATGGCAAGTTCTCCGGAGGACTCCACGAGGTGTCGTATCAATTGGATCTGTAAGACAAGGGATAATAAATTCTGGCGGGACTATACGCTGAAGCTCGTATTGGAAGTGCTGCCACCAAGGTCGAGGAATCTGGTGGCCTGACCCATCATTACTTTGTTGGGGTAGTAATGGAGCCAGATGAAGAACGGCAAAGAATACCCTCGGGCATTCGACACTGTACGCCAAGTTCCATATATAGTCTTGAATTTCGGTAGGGAGTTGAGGAAAACATGTGAAAGCAGTAGCAGCCATTGAATAGAACGATGAATTCGTATGATGATTGAGGAAAACAAGGTCTATATTGAAACCATGGTGATGTGATAACCCTTCCCCGCACCCTGTCATTACTAACTAATCCCGGTTGTCCGGATAAGCCCCGTATCACACTTATTGCATATAGCCGTAGTCCGGTTTCTCCTTGTCCAATAATGATCAGTCTCGGGGAACAGGATGCTTTATCGGCGAAATATGGGTTTTCGATCCCGAGTCACTCCTTTTAGCAACGATACAGATCGCATCTTTCATGGATTGAATGTGTGCAAGTTAGAAGCCTTTGTAAGAGGCAGGCTTAAGTGCATTCAGGTTAATCACAGTAAGCTGTTTGTAGCAATCTTCAACGTTATTCTCAACTAATTGACGCTCTTATTGAATAAATTTTTTTTACATTCTTCTTTGGGTATAATAGTTACCAATATTAACTACAAGGGCTATTATGAACAAATAGCCATTGATCCTCCAAACAGGATCAATGAAAGCAGACTTCAACATATCCATCCGATTTCAGTCATCGGATACTCCAACATCCAATTTACGGGAGCCCGATATCCCGGGGATAGGATTATTGATTGATTGGCGCATGTGCCTAGTCATCTAGATTCCTATCATCTGTCGTCCTGACCGACCGCATTCGCAATCCCGTGCTTCTTTTCATGGGTGAATACCTTCTACATAACTGTGATGCTACATAATTAATTCAGGTCAACACCGACATTTGCCTTGACTTAATGCACTAGAATCTGCTTTTTTCCCCCACAAAAGGATATCACTCGGTAAATTCGTCTTGGCTAGTTTTGTGATCTAACAGTGGTACTGATTTGTATCATATTTATATCCTGTCTTCTTCCTGCCTGATCGTTGTTGTTATCCTGATCTTCGTCGGGTCTTCGCCTGTGCCTCCTGTCAACTCCTCCTCACTCTCGTTGATACTAGGGTTTCTTGGGTGCCATTCAGACATGTCTTTCCTGATTGATGATTTATCGCTCTGATGGTTCCTGAAGTCACCAGACTCTTCGTCAACAATCTGAATGCCACTCTCATCCCGGCGCATAAGTGTCGTGAGGGAGAATGGCCCTCGGCTACCACCGCCGCTTTTATTAGAATGTCCACGAAATCTTGACCCGGTCGGGTGGCCTGAGCCTTGCAGCTCGGAGGGGCCAGTCGAAGATAAGCCGAGCTTTGCAGAGATGATTCGAAGTAACGGCCGGAGAGTGGCGAGGCTACCAGCTGTGACAGCAAGGCCCTGCTCTGTCGTCGACCAAATCGCAATGTCGATGGTAGCCCCTGTACATAGGTTAGGTTATTGAAATTGTTCAAGGCTCATCAAGGTGCTTACACAAGAAGTCAGGATTCTTAAAATCTTGAACGAAGGGAAATCGCACAACAACGGCAGCGCTAGCCCTATCTTTCAGTTAGATATTATATGCATAATACATGATAGGAAGTACGCACACGCAGGCCATGGCCATGATGGGAATGAGAGCAAATTTGCTCTTCCGATCCATGTTCAGTTTCCACACCAAGAACATAGGAAGGATCGCACAGGTGAAATCAGATATGACGCTAAACATACTGTACAAATATGTAAGAGCGATAATGACCTCGACGTTGATACAATAACCAGATTGGTCCTTGTTCCAGAAGTAGGAAATCGGGCGGCATTGAAGGAGCGTGACGAAGAAGAAAATGACGCCGGTGAGGACGGTGATAATCATGGTGCCGTAAACGATTAACATGTCGACCTTGCGGACCGTGATTCGTAAGAGGAAATAGCCGATAGATATTTTGGAGGCAATCATTGATACACAGTACCAGAGATAGCAATACCACCAAAACTAATCATTGTTAGATGTTACATGGCAGATATGCGACGCGAAGAATCTTAAATACCTTCATAGCTGACTTGAAATCTTGTTTATCGAGGTCATCACGATGTCTTCCCGTGCCATAGTGAACCCCAGCCAGCGCACAGCTAACGAAAAGGATGAATGATGTCTCAGGTAGAAGTCAGTGGCTAGTACGGCGGATGAGACAGGGAGGGACCCTTACAAAGGCAGCCAACATGAACCAATCATCAACCCCAAAATTCTTTACCACACAGATTCTGACATAGCATCTAAGAGAAAGAGCAATCACGGCAGTTATCAGAAGTGTATAACAAACAGCCTGCAGCTCTGGGCCGCGATTTTCAACGGCCATTGCTGCTCTGCCGGGAGCCTCTTGAGTGTTGGGTGATGCGAAACAATATGACGGTCGAGTGCAAGCTCTCTTCCTGAAACTGGGTCAGAACCAAGGTTCAGGAAACTTCCAAAATGGAACAGGAGTGGACTAAGATCGGAGGATTGCACATCTTTAAAAATGAAAACAATCCTCACGCTCGGTCCTTTCCACCCGACCCATTCGTGGATGGTGGCGGCAGATCCAGTTGGATGGCCGGACACCCGCTGAACCAGTTATTGAAAACCCCATATTTTCCCCTGTGATATGCACTTTGGGCAGCATTTGTGACATCTACCAAAGATGAGGATCGGACTTGGACACCAAAATAGGTTTGACCAACAGCACATCACTTCTCCCTGAATCTCTGTGTCACTTGAGCAGCCCCGGCCCCTTGAACTAGTCTTCAGCTGCTTGTTAGCGATACACTTCTGACGTGGTTTTGGGAGATTCAAGCTTCTGAGTGGGCTGGCACTAGGGTTGGCGTCCGGACTACGACGGGGTTGTTTGCCCTTCTGGGAAGTTCTCCTTCATGATGGCTCCACTGTGGTTGAGTTCGTTAATCCGGCAAGGGAGGAGTTCATAGCGCATCATTACATGGACTACTGCCTCGTGGCATAGTTTGCGGCAGGTTTGTATCTATCGAACTGAAAGACAATATTCATTCGTGTCCTTGATAGTTCTGGTCATTTAAAGATGGTCTGGTGGCATTCTCAGTGGAATTCGGTCTGCGGGCGTTTGTCAGTTGATGGACTAGGGGCCTGGTCCAAGGTGGGCCGTTTGATCGACGGCATTTATTGTAAACGGACATTCTAGTCAGTTGAGTCGTCGTACTAAAGAGTAAGTAGTGCTGGTACATAGACAAAGCTTACAGAGTTAGAAACTGGACCATATAATGACGTTTGATCTTTCTTTTCATCACTCCTTTGACTTACCGGTACTCGTAGGGAACCATCCACTAAAATATTGATCGGCATGAACTGCAAAATACCGCCGAGCCCAACGAGTCCATAGCTGAATCGGAGAATTGCTTCCGGGGTGCAACTCTTTAGACGTATTTTCTGCTTGGCGTTACTATTATTCTCCGAGGTTGGATCCAGAGATTCTATCGAAATGAACGGATCCAAAATATTCCGGGTGCTATTTAATGTCTTGCACTTCGAGGTTTTCCACATGTTAAGTTCAATAAATCTTTGAACCAGACCCACCTATTATTCCAACGCTTTGACGGTAATTTGTTGCAAGGGTATGGGGTGCATCTCAAGTCTGCTCTGGCCAGACCTCTTCTCCTTGCCTACCCTAGACCAAACCCCGCATTTGGCGGTTTTGGGGAAGGTGGAGAATAATGCGGGGGTCAAGCACGAGACTGGAAGATTTCAAATAGAACGGTCAGCTGACCCGGGTTCCGAGGATGCAACCCCGTGTCTTTCGACCCCGATCTGCCGGCAATTCGCCAGGAAAAACATCCCCCCGTCTGCCAACACCGAAACCCGACCGTTCTGAAGGCGGAGAGCCTGCGATAGTGACAAACTGTTCTCAGGCGTCTGGATGATTACCGCGCTGCTGACCTGCTTTGCCTAACTGCGCGTCTTCTCACCCCACGATGGCCTCATCGCCCCCCCCGCGTCATAAACGCCGCAAGGCTTCATGCAAGGAATTTCAGTGCACCCACGAAGGCTGCGGTAGGACATACTCCCGGGCCGAGCATCTGCAAAGGCATCAGCTAAACCGTAAGCGGAGTTGTCGTGAGTTTGATGTCTCAAGATCATCGTTACTGACACGGTGCAGATTCCCCTAAGGAGATTTACTACTGTGATTACCCAGGATGTTCATTCTCCTTTGTGAGAAAGGATTTATATGCCCGTCACAAATTAAGGCATGAGCGCCAAATTCAGCAATATGGAAACGGCCGCCTGTCTCAGCGCCCAAGTAGCTCTCAACGGGAGTTTACTAAAATACCTAGGCATCGGCCACGATATTCATTTAGCGAAGATGGATCCGCTTGGAGTGACACGCAGGATGAGGCCAAAGAAACCCCAGTCAAGGAGAAAAGTGCTGGCAAGAATAATAATGAAGCTACTGAAGGTGACTTACAGCCTGAAGCGGAAGGCTCGGGACAACAAACGACCAACCAGGGCAATGAGATGAATGATGCTCTCGGTCATTTCGGAGATCAGAGACAACTTCAAAGCAGGGAATCATCAATATCGCCGGAAAATCAACAGCTTGGGACTATTCCTTTTCGGATGGATGCAATACAGAACGGGGATATATCAATGGCGATGCCTAGCCCTGGAATTGGAACGAGACCGGAGCGAACCAGGAACCAATCTTTCGTCATGCAAAGTGGACTTCCAGCAGCCAATGGAGATGCACTCCTTGAAGAACAACCATTTGGAGTATCCCCCTCTAGTACAGACGAGTTCACATCCTGGTTATTCAACGGACAGGGTATTAATTCTGGTTATTCGCTTGCCCCTGGTAGTGCCTTGGGTGGAATGGGTGGCTATTCAAATAACTTTGGTCAACTCTGTTCCGAGTACCCCACACAACCAGGCATAATGGGTGCCTCTTTCATGGAACCGATGAACTTATGGTTTCAGTCAGAGACGATTCCAATGGCTACCCCAGTTGTCGATATTTCACAGTTGGGAACGGCCGGAATGTCGGAGCATAAACGTCAATCTCTTATACAGTATATGGTGCAACGATTCAACGAGATTGGCTCTCAAGGAACGAGATCGGCTACAGATATCAAGAACGAAATTTTTGGAACTGACAGCGAGTCTGACGCCCACGTATTAAGCTTGGTTAACGTGCGGCGATATATCAACTCTTATTGGGACAACTTTCACGACCAACTTCCGATTCTTCATCGACCGACCTTTGTTCCAGAAACAGCACACGACTTCCTCTTGCTTGCGGTCTTGATTATGGGAGCGTCGATGCTGGACAAGAATACCAGTCCTTCTGACATGACGGATAAAATATCAAAATTCACCACTTTTGTTTCTTGGAATTTGCGATGGCAAGTCTTTATGCACGCTGATTCTCACCCACCCGCAAAACTATGGGTTATCCAGACGCTTCTCATCCTGGAAGTCTATGAGAAGCTCAACGCAACGCGTGTACTCCATGAACGATCCCATATTTACTTTCCTACGACGCTGTCTCTCATGCGCCGAGGAAGTGCTCTCACCGGAAAGCAATCGTCGTATGCATCACGAGTCCCAAGTCCATTGATGAGTCCAAAGCTTGGTGGAGCACCCAAACTTCCTTCATCCGTATCCGGTCGACGGGAGTTCGATCCCTCATCGCCTGAAAAATGGTGGGATCATTGGATCGCCCAAGAGGCTACGCGAAGGGCCGCCATTGCTGCGTTCATCATTGATGCAACCCACGCTGCCTTGTTTGGGCATACACCCATACTTGTGATTCATGAAATCAAGCTCCCTTTGCCTTGCGACAATACTCTATGGTCATCAGATTCACCATCTGAGATTGGCTGTGTCGAGTCAAGTCTGTACGCCAATGGCGTTACGCCAGTCACATTTCTTGATGGATTACAGAAGACGCTTAACGGACAAAAAGTGCGAACAAGTCCATTCGGAAGAATCGCGCTACTCGCCGCATTATTATCAGTGACCTGGCAAATGCACCAGAGAGATCTTGACCGATCTACCCTAGGTACAGATACGATACCTGGTGTACAAGAGAGATGGCGGCCAAAATTATTGAGGGCGTTTGACTGGTGGAAAAAAGACTATGACGATGGTATTGCACATGTCAGACATGCCGCTTTTGACTGGCAAAGACTTGGATTGAGTAGCAGAGGCGGCAGCGATGATGGAGATGCGATCCAAACCCTCGGAACTGTGCTCTATCACCTCGGACACATTACAGTCTACATCAGCATGCCCGAACTTTGTATTTTCGCCGGTGTGCCTCAGATCCTTGGGCGTACTGTCACATCTCTTGACTGGAGACGAACAGAGTCAAAGATCAAAGAGTGGGTGGCATCACCGGGTGCAATTGGCGGTGTTTATCATGCGCTCCAGCTGGTTAAGCTTATTCTCTTGCAAGAAGACCCGCATGAAAATGCCCTAGGCGGGCCCTCCAACTTCAACCCACCTCCATACCCCACCTATGATGCCGGCAACGATAACCTTTTGAATCGAGCATGGGCTTTATACTACGCCTCCCTAGTCCTCTGGGCTTATGGGTTCGTGCAAGATGGAAGCCTCGAACCCTTCCCCGAGAATCTCCAATACCCGTCCGATAGCTTGCCTGCGCCGCGAATGGCTGCTCAACCGAGTATGCAGTCATCATCTGGTACATCCCTCGCGCAAGGAGCGACACCAGCAAACAGTTGCAACGAGGGTCCCCAGCCGCTATCCCTTGAAGGCAATTCTCTATCGATGAGTCCTAACTTTGAGAGCGTGAAGCACGACCGTCACGAAGATCTCAAAACGTATCTGCAGATTATGATCCCGCCGACGATAAATTCGATCAAGGCGTTCCATGTGCATCAAAATCAAGCCGGAGTGGTGGGAAATCGCAACAAGATCATTGGCCTCCTGAGTGTGGTAGACGAGGCCTTGTCTACTACCAAATGGGAGCTTCTGATGGAAGCGAGGCACCGACTCAAGATGGCGGCTTCTATGATGAAGAATTCAGATGAACCGAGGATATAATACGTAGATTGGATATGGAAGATAAAACCGTCCCTTATTAGCGATTGTGGAAGTAATAAAAATGTAGGAAATGATAGCACTAGTAAGTTTTTGAATATGTAGGATAGCCGTATAGATGATGACAGCAATGCATTTTCTTCTTCCTTTATTGACTTATGACTTGACAGTTATCATCGTCTGCGTTGCTTCCTGATCCTTGCATAAGACGCCTTGCCCTTGACTAAAAGCTTCTCTTTTGCCTCTGAAATCGACTGATCAATTGAGTTTAGGTCTGCCGTTGTTTTCCATTGTTCCAGGTCATCCCCATCTTCCCATTTCTATCTTCTGATCCCAACTTTACTGAAGACCTACCAAATTGAGAGCTTTTGTTGCCAATAAACTTGGACGCAAGTACTTTTTGGTCCCATCCACCATCTATACGATTCCAACTTATAGAAAACCTCCTGCTAGCTGCTTCCATCGCGTTAATGACCTCAATTTGGAAGGAAGGCTTGATAGGTCGTTTTCTTCTCATTGTCGAAGAACTGGAAACTGAAGATTTTTCATCAATGAGGATGACACTGTCATTGCTGGGCGAGGCTGGCACTTGGGAGACCACAGGAGCGATACTAATGAGAAAACATTTACCCCGTTTTTGTGAAGGATTCTCAGAAGAATTCCGAATTCATTCTGGTGTTCATCTTCAATCTCATGGGAATCTATCTGCATAACAGCGGCTAGATAGTAACTGAGCTTTCGCTCATTCTCGTATGTCCAGTCCGGACGCACCGGGAGCGAGAGAGATTCTCATAGCTGTGCCGAGGAGGTTTCTTCCTAAATACTCGACCGGGGCGATGGCGTACGAGAGTTAGGTATGGCGATATTTCTAGAGGGGCGTTCTGGGACCAATGAGAGATTTGGTGTTTATCTCTGAGTGGCTAGAGACCATATCATCAACAGTGTGGATAGCTTCTCTGTTAGATGGCGCAGGAGAAGCTGGGGCATTAGGTTTGTAGTCATGATCAGACCGAGATGCCACTGAAGCGAGTCGGCTACTGAAAACATATGCTTTGTCTACAGGGGCAATCATCGTTTTATTAGTGAGAGAGGCTGGTTCAATACGACGTTGATCGGTTTCAGCTCGTCCAGTTCATTCATCCTTGACGGCAATCTAGCAACCATAAACCCGATCAAACTCCTCTCAGAGCACGTCAAGAAGAGAGTTTATCATCCCTGGCAAACATGAGGAAGCCTTTTCGAGAAGATTTTTACTTAAACCCAGGGGCAGATGATTGAGTAGAGCGCTGAGCTTATCTGGGCATAAAAAGGTGTGTATGGTTGCAATGGGATGGAAGGGGTCAGGGCTCTCTTGAATCTTCATTAACTCGCGCAAGTCTGCATTGCTATCTTTAGCTCCGGTATTTCCCCTTCCCTGCTGTATCATAATAGCTCGCTAAAGGCTTGTGGGGGAGAATAAGACAATGTATTGGCTTCAAACATCCCGATGCATTTGGGAGACCCCTCACTGAGGGATATACCGGCTTCGTTTAAAGTGGCGATGTCAAGATGGATCGGGAAGTGAGAACATTAATGTTCAGTAGCTCCTCATATCATGTTTACCCTGTGATCTTATAAAATCCGGCAATTGTGTATAGTTCCGCGTCTTGGAATAGATAGCATCATTGTTTCTTCCAACCGCGGCTGTGATTTTAAGGTCTACGACTTAACTATCACTAAACTCTCCCTGATATCTCATCTTTGGTGGCCTAGCTATCATCTGACCATTGAGACGATCATGGAAGCTATATCCGGCAGTACCTCAAATTCGATAGTTTTTTTGCTGGTTTTTACAATACCAAAAAAAAAAAAAAAAAAAGGTCGGTGCTAGACTAACCATCTTCATATTGTCACCACAGTCACAGATTTTTCCAGAACACCAAGCGGCACGGTCAGCCACAAAAAGTTAGACAGGCAGGCAGATCGGTGGGGACGATGTGCATGTTCGAACTCACTGTCCGATCGTTCCTAGTCCGGCGCCTAAACCTCCATCTTTACCTCGAAATGCCTTGATTAGCCGCCGTCTTGCCTTGGAATGCCGCCCGAGGTCCTCCGAACTTCGGTGCGCGCCCCCGGATTCTGGACTCCGACGGATGCGGGCCAAATTGGGAATAGAACTGGGGCGGTAAACCAATCAAACAGCCTAATGGGTACTAAGTCAGACCCGTGGTTCTGTTAGTTTACACGTGATCGGATGTTATAAAGCCCAGTCCACCCCTCAAGTCTTGCGTTATCTCGGACCTTTTTCCCGAGCTCCGTCCTCCCACCTTTTACAATCATCGGGAGCGCTCCCGATATTTTCCTGACTTTCAAGCCTGGGTTTTCCCTCTCGATTGTGCCCTGGAGATATCGCTTACGCCAGCTTGACCAAAGCAAATTATATCACCTCCGAGCATAAACCATGGCTCCTGGACTGGACCGGGTGCATTTGTCAAGTTCAACGGCCGGAAGAAAGGATATACGCAAAGTGTCCTCGGCGTAAGTGGAGTTTTCTCTTCAGTTATTGCACCGCAATCACTGTCTTGTTCTAAGCACAGGGCTCTCTTACTTTAGTTGCAATTGACCTTTTGCGGATCCGCTATCGCTTTTGCATTTGCGCTTTTATGTGTTTGGTCAGTTTGATAAGCTGACTTGGAATGATAGGTGCCTCACATGCCGAAAGAAAAAGGTCAGATGTTCTGGAACAAGTCCGTGCCAGTACTGCTCCAGACGTGGGCTGGACTGCATAATTCGGGGACAATGCCCCAAGAGAGTGTTCCTAGCCAAGTAAGTGTACTCTTTTACTGTCCCAAAACAGCTGACTAACATGATATAGTCGAGTCGAAGAACTCGAGAGTCGTCTATCACAATATGAAAGGGTCGAGAAGATCCTATCAACATCATCAACCTCTCAAGGTACCCATGCTTCTTCACATGCCCTTAACCTATTGGAACTTACGCCAGACACAGATGTCCCTCAAAACGATACTCCGGCAGTAGCTTCTGTGCCTCTGCCAGAACTACCCCAGCTTTCCCCACAAACAGATCCTGGGCGGGGCAATACGCCTCCAAGATCTCCCGTTTTACCCCATCCCTCCCCCAGTTTCTCTGCACCTTCGATCAGGAACGGGGTTCCCCAGACATCTCCGGTTTCAAGTGCGTCTTCTTATTCTTTTACATATTCCTCATATCTAACCTTCACAGCTATCCCTGTCGATGCATCCATGAGTTCCAGTCGCATCTTCTCATCCCGGGTACAAGATCTCCTGTCGCCCCCAGGACAAGAGGGAGAAAGTAAAAATTCCAAGTCACCGGCATCCGAACATCCAAAGGACACAGTATTCAATGAGTCCGGCATGCAGATTTCTAGCAAAAACTTCCCTAGACTACCCTCACACCGAGAGGCACAGAGGCTTCTAGAAGTAGCCATGTTCTATATGGGACACACAACACATCATATCGATGCCAGAGATTTCTCAGACCGACTGTGGTGTTTTTATGCCAACAAGGACGACAAATCTCCACTCAAAACACCCTGGTGCTATGAGATGATGATTGTCCTAGCCATTGGCTCCCAGTTCAACGCCAACCCTGAAGAGACCGGCGAGTATTCCGGAGTTGAGCTATTCGAATACGTGCACAAGAATATCCCAACGCTAAGCGAGTTGTACGGTTATGGACAACTCGGTGTCGAGATTTATGCCCTGCTCTCAATCTACCTACAAAACTTTCATCGGAGGGAGGAGGCCTATCTCTATGTGAATATCGCCACTCCATTCTCTTGAGCGGGTGCTAACTTTGTAATACTAGATAAGCACTGCACTTCGAATTGCGATCACGCACAAATACCACCAGATTGCGGGAACCAAGCATTTAATGAAGTCTGACAGGGTTCATTTGAACCGTCTCTGGTGGACGGTTTATATGCAAGAAAGGTACGAAATATTTGCCGCAGACTCGATAATTAATGCTCATTTGTTGTTATTGACAGACGCCTTGCTGCTGCGACTGGAAACCCGTCTGGTATTCGAGATGAGTCAATTGATCAGGAGCTGCCTACCAATTCGCCTGGCTTTGCACCGGCGGGCCCCATTTGTATCAACATTAAGATCGCTCGGGTGACTGGGCGAATCTTGTCTGGTAAGCTTGTCAAGGCCTAGGTTTCAATGGACAAGTGCTAATAAGCCATTTCTCTCAATGTAGTTTTGTATGGCACAGAACCTCATACTGAAGACACGTTCGTTCCAAACGTCCAGGAAATTGTAAGGTCTCTTTATGAGATCTCACAAGAAATCCCAGCCGATTCAGCAAAAGACTTCCAAGGCATGGGCCACGATCTCTGCTTGCGAACCACGGGATCACTACATCTTATGCTCTACCAGGTACTGCATCCGCGAACTGCGATCGGATTTGACATCAAAATGCTAACTTAATACAGGCCACATTGCTTACTCTCCGACCCATTATGTTGCATGTTGCCAAGCTAGTGCTAAGTGGTGATGGTCCCAATGGTCCAAGCCTAGAAACCTCACCACTTGGACGACTATCCAGGACGTGCTCCGAAGCCGCTCGCAGGTTGTTGAAGGTCGTTTGCTCCCTTCGCGATCGACAAATCCTAGCAATCCATGGCTTCTTTGACTTTGACGCAGTATGCTCTTCATCGTTCATCATGATCTTGGTTGCGATTATAGACTCTGTTTGCGAGGAGGGTCAACGATTCGGTCCCTCTCCTGGGCTTGAAGATGCCCTAGAGACCATGCAGTACCTCGCTGACAACGGTAGCAAGCACGCTCTCCAACGCATGAAGGACTTGAAGAGCATCTGTAAAAACTTGTCAAACAAAATTCAATCCCTCCAGGCAATGAACAATTCTCCAGTCACCCTGACCCAAAAAATTGCCAACGGCAACGTCTCCAGCGATCGACTAGTCGCCTCGACTCCGGGATCCAGCAAGAACGTGGACTCACGAGACCAATTCAGTGGTCTCGACAGTTCAGTCAATGGTCAGCAAAATTCACGGCCCGATGAGACTCCCAACCAGGACATAGGCCTCGAGCCGGATCTATGGGACAACTTTGCACACATCTGGATTCCTCCATCAGACAATCGGGGGGAGAGCATTTACCAAGACGTCTCAATGGCAGATGTCTCGCCAGATGAGTACTACAAGGCGTATTTCTCAATGTACAACAATGCCGATTGGAGTCTGACAGGAGAAGAAATGGGCGGATTTGCTGAGTTGGGTCGACACATTCAGGATGTGTAATGTTTAGTGGTGTAATCTGCAATTGAAGGAGGACTCTTTTTTTTCTCTTTTTTTTCCGAGGGGAGTTATGGGAAAACAAGGTGTCCTCAACGATGCCAATCAAGATCTGCGTCGATTTATCATGAGATCATGTCTTTATTCAAGTTCAAAGGAGTACTACTTGAAGTAGAAAGCAAAAGTCTGCCAATTTAAACCGGTACCCATCTCACACCTCTCCTATAGACGAACCCAATGTCGCCTTTGCCAATATTGGGATAGTCTCGGTATCTGTGTTTCACTCTGCGTGTGCACAAAATCGCTTAATTATGCAATGACCGTTGACTCGGTTGAACAATTTCCTAGAGTCTGTCCCAGTCGGGAAACACGGGTATGTTGTTGTAAGGGAGAAACGGGGGGAAGCCTTTGATTCTCTTTATCCAGGTCTTAAGTTCAAACCAGCCACTCTTAGAGGTCCCTTCCAACAGCGGGCAGCCGTTTTCAAGCCCAATCCAGATCACGCGGCAAAGAGTCGCAAGTTCTCCATTAGCACGGGTTTTAGTTAGTGGCTTCACCGTGCTTGACTAATGACCCCCGAACGAGCGAGTCAGGGTACAGTACCTCCGATGATCTGGGGAAAAATGCGAAGTTACAGTGAGAATGGAGAAGCTCGCAAATGTGCAGCCATAGCTCGGGCGGCCGGTGATGATCGACCCAGCTGCTGAGGATAGTGGATCCTGCATTATTGATTTATAGCCTGGTGCTATGGAATAACAAGATGTGCTGAGTGCTAGATGTTGGTTGAATTAGATAGAGGCAACGTGGAGGAACAAGATAGATCAAGGGTCAACAACCTTCTACGCACAACCCGAGAAAGGACGTCCAACAGTATGAAGTAAGCAAATAAACAATACGTCCCGTCCTGAACATCCGGCATGCCGTCAATCTTCCGTCCGTGATCGATCGAGTCGTGCATCTGTTAGCGCTTAGGCAAACAAGGCGACTGACTAGTGAACCACTGGTGTTTCGCTCAAAATGAGCGATGTTGAGTAGGGTTTGCGCTTACCGGTTAAAATCGAGTACCGGTAAAATACGAGATACTTGTGAGAATAGAATACTCAGAGCATCTATGAATTTGAATTTCAGCAATCTTGAGCCAACCCCTTGGTGCTTGGTAGCAAGTCGCTGCAATTATCCGCAATGGCGCTCTCTTCACACCCGGGACACGACTAGAGATCAAACAGGAAATTTATTTGAGAAAAGATTATTACAGAAACACTGAAGAACTATTGAAGGTCTGGGTCTAGCTGCAAGGGTCGAGGCTTTGCTTGGGAATGTGGGTGGCTTATACCGGTACTCGGAGATCATAAGCAACCAGATCTTGGCTCAAGGGGCGGCTTAATGCAAGATAATCAACCTTCCCATACTACCGGTACCATTTAAAAGTTGGGTTCGCGATAATGCTTGCCTGGGATAGAATTCACCGCGCCTTGAATAAAATGTTCCAAAAGAACATCTTTGACGTTCTTCGCCCATCAGTGTCTCCACACAGCCCTCAGTCGGAATTGGGGTTTGCCTCCCACCAATTCAAGGACTCTAATATTTCGCCACTAAGTCTAAAATTTTAGGTGAGGGATGGAATTAGAATCATCGTGGAGAAACTAAGGCCGTCGGATCGTAGCTTCACGACAACCGTCGGCTGAGTTGTCCGAATGCCGTGTAGAATAGGCAGAATAGGCAGAATACAATGCTAGCCGCTGATACGACACAAGTCTACGAACCTGAGTCTCATTGTAGACTATGTCTTCCAGCCCCATCAAAAGTGGTTCGATGACATCCTTGCCCGATTGAACATGGGGTGCCGGGTTTTTGGGATTGGGGAGGAGAGAAGAGCGCACGCGATACCCAAATGCTAGTCAGTTCGTGAGGAGTAAGACAGGTGAATTCGTTAATAGCCTAAATACCAGTATAATAGCCGCTTGAGAAGCACTAGTACCGGCAATTTCGTAGGAGCTTTTGAGGATTAGCGTCGAGTTTGACGCTTGTACCCCTCTTTTAATCATGGTGGCGGTGGTACACTGGCGCTCCCCTACTGGATCATCTGATGCTGTCAGTAGACCAGTACGTAGGATCTTTCTTTCTTACAGATTCGGTCTCGTATCCAATGAAGAAGAAGTTATTAGGAAGAAATCCAAATGAGAATGACGTGATGCTCCCACTGGTCAGTCTTCTCCGTTTAAACGTGCATTAATTTGATCATGCAGCAATTATTGAGTGGGCAGGTTCAGCGAGGCCCAGATTTTTTCATCTAAGCTGAGAGTGAAACGTGTGCAGGCATCTTATCTTACTTGAGCTTGTCCGCCAACGCCAGTATAATGCCGTGACAGAGCCCCGAGATGGCTCGGTATTAATCGACAACCATTGCTCAATATCGTTTTGGATGTGTACATACATGCTCTAATCTGCCACACCCGGAAACTGGCTTTGTGCAGAGCACTGCCGGTGGACTGATGCCATCCTTGCTCAAGCTGACCACAACGTCGCTCTCATAACAAAAAGAACAATCTAGACCGAAGTTCCTACGATGTCCTAGCCGTGAGCAGAACTATCCCCCGGCTATACCCCAGATTCTCCACCTTCCAAAGAGGGACATGTCGTCCATTACCCCAAACCACCCCTCGAGGTGGATTTGGCCACCTTGAGTCTAAGTGGTCAACCCCAGACCTGGATCATAGCCGCTCCACTCACGGTGTGGGCACCGGCCAACTCCCCAACTTGAGTTTGTCCTAACAATTAATTAATCCACCAATGCTGATTTTTTTGAAGCGCCTTGGGGCACCCGTCTCCCGATGGAATAAGCACTCGTCTTGTACGGCGGCCCGTCGTTCCTAACGCGGGGTGTGTTTACAATGAATGCCGGGACTGTGCGCCCGCCAAACTACCCCTCAACGTACAATTAGACTAGGGGTGGATTGACGAGACTAAGACATGTGAGGGTAGATCCCGGCCTACTATAGACAGGATGAAATACTATAATTATTCCTCTCTCCCATCTGACTCTGATACAACACTACTCCTTTGACAGCCAGCGGTCTCAGGATTGTGCAATTGGGCCTCATTGAAGTTGACTCCAAAATGGCGAACGAAAAGAACGCCGCAGACCATATCAACCAGGTCGAGAGCACCGACGCTGGCCTCGACCACTTGAAGAATGTCGACATCCATGACAAAGTCCTCGCGAACGCCGCCCTGGATGCCACGGCCCAGGAGCACAGCCTCGGGTTCATCCAGGGTATGAAGACCTACAGGCGTGCTGCGTTTTGGTCCATCCGTAAGTCGTGTCGATTGACTCTGACCGTAATGGTCGACTAAACGAAGCTCTAGTCATCTCCACATCCGTTATCATGGAAGGCTACGATGTCACCCTCCTAGGTTCCTTCTATGGCTACCCCAGTTTCCGAGAGAAGTACGGCAAGTATCTTGACGCGGAGAACGGCTATCAGATTTCGGCTACTTGGCAGCAACGATTCAACTGTCTTGGAGCTTTGGCCAATATCATCGGTGCCATGCTGAACGGTTGGGCGACCTCTAGATGGGGCCACCGCAAGGTGCTCATGGTCAGTTTGGTCTGGCTCGCAGCCTTCATCTTCGTCGTTTTCTTCGCCACCTCAATTGAAGTTATGCTTGTTGGGCAATTTCTTTGCAATATTCCTTGGGGAGTCTTCGCAACCACTGGCCCAGCTTACGCTGCTGAGGTTACTCCTCTGGCCATCCGAGGATACCTGACTGCATATGTCAACCTTTGCTGGTGTATCGGTCAATTCATCTCTGCCGGTGTCCTGAAGGGCCTCGTCAACAATCCAACCAAGTGGAGCTACAAAGTCCCCTTCGCCATTCAATGGATCTGGCCTATTCCCTTGTTCATTGCCGCGTTCATGGCTCCCGAGTCCCCCTGGTATCTCGTTCGCTCAAACCAGCTCGAAAGGGCAAAGGTATCTTTGCAGCGTCTTTCAGAGGCTGAGCACGAAGTCGATATTGATGGCACCATTGCCATGATGGTTCACACCAACAAGCTCGAAATTGAGGAGCGTGAAGGCGTAACATACTGGGATGCTTTCAGAGGTACCAACCGTCGACGAACTGAGATTGCGTGCATGGGTTTCCTATCCCAGATCACCAATGGTGGAGCTTTGTGCTACAGTGGTTCTTTCTTTTTCCAGCAGACCGGCATCAGCGCGGACGCTTCGTACGGAATCTCCCTTGGCGGCACCGGCATCGCCTTTGTGGGAACCGTTATCTCGTGGTTCTACATCTCCCGATGGGGTCGACGCACCATCTGGCTCTCCGGATTCTCGTTTCTTGTTGTTATTCTCTGGGTCATTGGATTCCTTGCTTTGCCAACTCAGACCAAATCACTCGCATGGGCACAATCTATCCTTTGTATCGTCTGGCTAGGCGCCTACTCGATGTCCGTTGGCCCCATCATCTACACCCTTGTTGCCGAGATCGGATCAACACGGCTGCGAACCCAGACCGTCGTTCTTGCTCGCTCAACCTACTATGTGGGCAATATTATTTGCGGTGGATTAATTCAGCCCAAGCTCATTTCACCTGGGGCTTGGAATGCGAAGGGCAAGACTGTAAGATTCTGCATCGCGATCATGGATCGACAACACATGCTAACAAAACACAGGCGTTTTTCTGGGCCGTTCTTGCTACCTTGACTCTAATTTGGGGTTACTTCCGCCTGTTTGAGACTAAGGACCGAACCTTTGGAGAGATGGACTTCATGGTAAGACAATATCCCGTCATTTGAGTTACGCAAGGCGACCCTATGCTAACCTATACCTACAGTTCCAGAAGAACGTCCCCGCGAGAAAATCGGCTGGATACAAGATTAATGAGGAGGAGATTTATGTTGCAGAGGAGAAGACTGAGAAGTAAGGCTAGCGCCGGAATGTGTTTACCTAGGAAGGTGTTGGTCGATGAGTGAGCGACTGCTGCCCGTAATTAGGTGGGAGTCACGTAGCCTCGATCCAAAGCTTCATGATATTTTCGATGGCTGCTATGATGAATTCATTGCTTTCCTCTAATATATTAACACCTGACATGCACATCTTTGGTCCTTGAGCTGGTGATGTACGTTTGTGACAATATCGTATCAATGGATGATCACAGAGATCCGTACCCATTCAGTGTATAGATTGGTCAAGCCAAAACTGCCCAGACACTATAAATACACCATGAGGAAATCTGCATTTACGTCTCAGTCGTAAGAAGAAGAGGTCTGATTAACATGTTTTTCTCACTATCATGGCCTATTCAAATTTTTTTTGATACAGTGAGTTCGTTGGAGAGTTTGAGCGTCTGTGTCCTATCTCGAGGACTTCTCGGCATGCTAACGGAGGACAAATATGACGAAGAGAGATAAAATATAGGGTCCTTAACGGGGATGTCGTTTACTAGGGAGCGGAAGAGCCTTTGAATAAACCTAGATATTTTACCCGCGATCACAGTCGAATTTGACCAGATCGATGTCTTCTACATACCTCAGTGCGCATAATCTCTTGGGCCGCGTAAGCTGGGCTTGCACGCCTTGTACAAGATAGGCACTTCGGGTGTTTGGAAAGTTCCAGTTTTGGAATAGTGACTTGTCTATAATCCTAGTTGGGTATGTACTAAGTTACCATGAAGAACCGTGGTGGGTTGGTCTTGGGCTGGGATGGGGCGATAACAATCCATAGGAAGCTTGCTCTCGAGGAAGAATCGTCAGCACCGAATGTAATGATCGAACATGACGGGGAGCGTGAGTATCCGTACATTAATTAGTGCTGGATGACGGCGGCCGTCTCTTGCTTTGACTTGTACATACCTCGTCTCGTATTGAAGGCTGGAAAACCGGCGACCATTGCCGAAGCGAAACGTGGAACAAATATCAAATGGCCCAGGATCATGTTCTCCACTCATCAAGGGACGGACGAAATTCACAGGGATGCTGGAGCATCCGACCTTTCGAGATGCAAGGAGGCCCCCAGCGCTGATTGCACAGTCAAAGCGTCTAGCTGCATTGATGCTGTGTGATTTTAAGCTTATGGTATGATACCAGCTGGCCAACAAGCTGGGGGGACCTATTTCGAGAATTATGAGAGGTGCAAACAGTGACACTTTGGCACAGATGTACATAATAACAAACCAGGACGCCAACCGTGTTGTTTTTCTCTTTGTCTTATAGTTTGACGTTGCACGGTGGCGAATGTTTCGATGGCCCACGGTCGCAAATCATCTGGTGGAGCAGTACAAAGGTAATCTCTGCTGCATCGAACAGGGTTTCTTTGTGGGCTGGCGAGTTTGTCCCTTGCAGGACCGTCGTGTCAATTAACGTTCGGATCACGGAGCTCGCTCAGGGCGGCGTGATGGAGCCGTCAACAGGCATGATGGTGGATATAGAGCATAGCTGCACACGGTCTGCAAGATGTAATGTGTCGCCTCAAACTCAGACACAGAGCTGAAAATAATAGATCGACCAAGTTGAGCCGCGTTATGCAAATAGCATGAGACACTAGCCACTCCTTCAAAAACAAGACATCCTTCATTCCTGGGCTTTCTGCTCTGTTGATTGTTTATCGTCCACAAGCAAATTAGGCGCCTGATTTGGGTTAGTGGAGTGCTAAACACGAGACGGGGAGCTGCTTCCCCGCCATTGGCTCAAAGGACCCCGGCTTCTATTCTGGGACGGGGGGCAGTCGCCAATCCCAATCATTCCAAAGGCCTCGTGTCCCCACTTGAGTCGTGTCTTCCCCTGCCAAGACTCCGAAAACCTGGCGAAAACCCTAGCAAAAATCTGGCGGGCTTATCCTAATCACCACGATTGCTACTGTGCTCCGTCTGCATGCACGTGATGGGCCACCGCCTTAGCGGGTCAAATCCCCCTGATTTATGTACCACATTCCATATCGTCCAGCCTTCTCTTTGATCTTCATATTCAGTCATTTTTCTTCATTGCTCTTTTTACTTTTGGGGATCATTTTTCTTCATTCATTCAAGTCACTCTTTGCCCCCCCTTGGGCTCTTTTTCATCCAATCTTTCCCAAAAATTTCACGCTCATTTATTTAGTCCAATCGACGTAACGCGATATTCCTGTGTGACGCTCTTGACAAACATCGATCGCGATTTCGAACCGATTTAGCCATCATGCGCGTCTCCTCTACTATCGCCGCCGGCGCCCTCGTTGCCGGTGCCTCGGCCAAGAACTACCTGGGTTTCAATTCCGGTGCCACCCTCGCTGACCGATCCGCCAAGTTCAAGGCCGACTTCCAGGCCGAGTTCGAGACTGCCCAGCACCTCAAGGGAGCTCCTGGCGACTTTAACGCCGTCCGACTTTACACCAACATTCAGGCTTACTCCGAGACCGATCCCATTGAGGCTTTCGAGGCTGCCATTGATACTGACACCTCTATCCTGCTCGGTGTCTGGGCTTCCGGCACCGATAACATCGACAAGGAGATTACCGCCTTGAAGACCGCCGTCTCCAAGTACGGCAAGTCCTTCACTGATCTCGTCATTGGTATCTCCATTGGCAGTGAGGATCTGTACCGAAACTCCGTTACCGGCATTAAGAACAAGGGCGGTGTTGGTGCTGACCCTGAGGTGCTTGTCGGTTTCATCCAGGACTTCAAGAAGGCCTTTGCCAAAACGGCCCTGGCCGACATTCCCGTTGGTCACGTCGATACCTGGGACGTCTGGCCCAACGCTACCAACAAGCCCGTCCTTGACGCTGTCGATTGGGTCGGTGTTGACGAGTACCCCTACTACGAGAACGGCAAAGACAACACTATCGACAACGCTGGTAAGCTCTTTGACAAGGCTTATGATGCTACCGTTGCCGCTGTCGGTGGCAAGCCCGTCTGGGTTACCGAGACCGGTTGGCCTTACACTGGTCCTGACTGGGATCAGGGTGTTCCCAGCGTCGCCAACGCCAAGAAGTACTGGCAACAGGTCGGTTGCAAGCGTCTTTTCAACCAGGTCCCTACCTTCTGGTACAACCTCCGTGACTCCAACCCCGACAACAAGATGAAGTTTGCCATTACCGACAACCTGTCTACTACTCCTCGCTTCGACCTCTCATGCCCTGCCAACCTCGACGATGACTCCACTACCACCACGTCTTCGGCCCACACCAGCACCAGCAGCGGCTCCAAGGCTACTAGCACCAAGGAGGCTGATTCCACTGAGACCGACACCAGTGTTTCCAAGCCCACTGGCTCCAAGGCCACTGCTACTGGCTCTGAGTCCTCCGCCACTGCCACTGGCTCGTCCGATGACAACTCTTCCAGCTCTGGCTCTAAGACCAGCTCTAGCTCCGACTCCACTGCCACTCCTAGCACGGTGACCAATGGCGCCTCTGCTGTTCAGGTGTTCTCTGTTGCTGGTATCGCTGCCATTGTTGCTGCCCTTGCTCTGTAAAAACTCGAATAGATCATGGGTAAATAAGGCCCGTACAAAGTGTGTGTCTTTTGACTTATATCTCGCACCCGGGATCGTTTCTTGTATTCAACTATAGACCAAGGATAGACTTTAAGGATGTTGTTGTTGGTTTTCTCACTGCCATGATTTTTTTAAATACAATGCTCTTACTGTCAACTGGTTGTGGCACAATATCATGATAGAGAGTTATGTTGGCGCAGTGGTAAACTAAAGGCGTTCTCCTGTGGAGAGTCGTTGCGGCCCTGAAATCCCACGAAATCGGAATCTTGGCATGCCGAGGCTCTCCGTCAGGGCGGCATTAATAACGATGGATCATTTCATCACTAGTTTTTGACCCGCTACAAATGATACAAATTTGCTGCCCGCCTGAAACATCACCCAGTATGCATGACATGTGGACAGCAAATTTACAAGGAAAATGCGACGACGAGACTCAAATGTAGACGTTGAAATTTCATGGCCAGTATCAGGACAAGGCATCTCTTATAGTGTATTGCCTACTACAATAATTTGGAAACTTGGCATGCCCTATTGCGGAGCTGATGAGTTCCGCTTACTTTGAATGGGATGCTGGTAATTACTTTGAGAAATAGCGAGAAACAAGGTGACTTGAGTGTTTGACACCACTTATACCCTTCTCGTTGTGCGGAAGAATGAGCAGACCATTGACCAAGAAATGAGTCTGAAGTTACCATTTACTTCTCCACACATGCCCGGGTCTTATTTCCTTTTCTCTCCGAAATCCCACTCCTTGCTTTGCAGCACAGGGGAGCTACGAATCTTTGATGCATGTTCCACTACCAACTAGTCGGTTAGCTTATACTCGCGATGCGAAGAAGACCTCCACTATTATGCCAATAAACATACTTTAACAGTTAATTCGCTTACTCCTTGCTGCGGTCATTCCTCTATTTTCAGAGTTACGCCTCATCTTGTCAACCAAGCTCCTCTTTGTCTGGGTCGGTGCTTGTATTTTGGGATGCCTTTCCCTAGCTGGGAATGCGGTACCCAACTTGCCAATCCAATACCGGGTGCTAGTGCAGTGCGGTGGGCCTATTTTGAGCTGAGCCTCCCAAAGGTCTCTTTTCCCTGGTAGCAGTTTTGCAGGGGGTTAGATTCCCGGCCAGGTGGTCTAGCGAATGATGGCGTGGATTTACATGACCTGATAGTTGCTCGTTAGTTAAGGTGTTACATGCTCCACAAAGTGGATATAAAATGGGGCG